>CM076580.1:1114501665-1114651203 GCA_034641835.2 Pinus albicaulis
CATTTAAATTTATCCTAAAATCTATCACATCCAACAACATAAACCACTAATAATAAAGCCACTTCCAAAAATAAATCTAATTCACCCTGAACCATTTTGAAAACAAATATCCAACTCTCAACCATTTAAATTAAAACAAGAATTTAATGCTTCCAATAAGTTATAATTACATATTAATTAAATTTTGGTAATTTATTAAAAAAGTAAAAAACAAATTTAATTTATTTTGACCTGCCTATTTCTTTGAATTTACTATTTATTTCTCTAAATAATTATTCTGCTGAGTTTTGAACCACTCTGGTAAAACTTCTTACGTGTCATTTCCACTTGTAAATTTAACGATAATTTATTTGAAATTTGAACCAATGTTCTCGTAGTTGAAAACCAGTCTGGTTGTGGAGTAAAAGCATGTTACTCGATCCCGCTACATCCGCTGAATTGAGGGTGGTGGACACTCCTTGCACGTACGAAGGTTGGAGCCCTACATTGGTTTGATACTCTGAGAGTCAACCCTAATAGGTTCGCTCTACAGGGCTGCATGTATGCCGCGCAAGAAGTCGGAGATAACGCGGCAGGAAAAAGGTCGGGCTCAGTTTTATCTGCGCCCATTTTAATGTAAACATTAGTTTTCAATACTGATAATCGTTGTTGTTGGGTGCACGGATGAAGTTCACCACTTATTCATAAATATTGATAATAATAATTTGACGCTTCCACATTAGTATTAAAAAAAACAACTAAGCTTAATTCAAGTCTGGTAAAAGCTTCTTAGGTGTCATTTCCACTTGTAGATTTAACTATAATTTATTTGAAATTTGAATCACCCTTCTCGAGGGTTGTAAACCACTCTGGTAAACGCTTCTTACCTGTCATTTGCACTTGTAAATTTATGAATAATTTACTTGAAATTTGAATATCCCTTCTCGAGAGTTGAAAACCAGTATCGTTAAGGAGTAAACGCATGTTGCTGGATCACCCTACATACGTTCAAAAGGATCACCCTGCAGTGCAACTCTCGTTCAAAAGGATCGTTGGAATTGGCGGTATTTCTATGCTGCTTTGCAACTTTCGTTGAAAGGATTGCTGGGATTCTTTCATTTAGAGATTTTAGCTTTCTTTATTCAGTTGGGTTAATATTTTCGTCCATTTCACTGTAGACATTTAGTAGGTTGTAATAATATTTTGGTTGTAATAATATTTTCGTCCATTTTACTGTCCTTAGCAGGTATGGAAGTAGAGGCGTGCAGGGCGGACCGTGGTTTCAAAGGTGCGTGGTCTGAGGGCATGATAGTGCTGCTGACAGGGGAGATGGCGATCACCCTCTCGTCGAGAAAATAAAGTACAGTGACTTAAGGCCACGACCTCGACCCAGCATCCTCAGACAAATATATATATATATATATATATATATATATATATATATATATAAACCATGTCCTCCACACAGTTTTAGAAAGCAAAAATGTTCCAAAAAAAATAATGAGATTTTGAAAAAATATATATATGATTTTCAAAGATAAAAAACCTAAGTATTTATATAGTTGAATATATACATTGTTTTATTTGCATCATTTTTCTCTTTGAAGTTTTTGCTATATAATTGTAATTCACAACATCTTGAAAAAACATCTCTCCAAACAAAAACTGTTGTTTCATTTCAAGTTTAATTATTGAAAAAAATGTAATGAAGAACATCTTAGAAAAACATATTTCCAAAACAAAATTGTTTCCTTTCAACTTTAATTCTTAACAAAACTGGGATAATCTATACAAAAATTTTATGGATAAAAATATAGAAAAAAATAAGATAACAATGGAAATATAGGGAAAAAAAACAATGAGATGAGAGGGAAAGTTACAAAGTGCTTTCCATAGATACTAGTTCTTCCTAGTTGTTCTCATTTGTTGTATTCTTGTAAGTCGGCATAACCTCATGGATTCACTGCTCCATTCACTACTTCTTTGAAAATAGCATATGCCCTTATTTAGTGTGAGTAGTATATGAGGGTAAGAGATCATAAGCCATTCTATTAGCCTAGTCTAGGACCATCTTGGAATCACCTAGTACATTTAATCTGGAGATATTTTTCTGTTTTGATATTTCAAAGAGAAACGATAGTAGAATGAATTATTTATTACTCCCCTGCAAGTCCAATAAAAATACCTCATAAAATGTATTTTATTTACTGTAAGGCTAGGACAACAAGGAAGCTAAGGAAATGTAGTGGGATGGCTTAATCTATATAGCCCCAAGGAATGTCACAATCCAACTCTAGCATGTGTTGCAACTATTGTGGAGTTGATTTTTGTTTAGTGCTATATTCATTTCTTGTTTTGGAACATAATGGAATTGCCAACATTCTAGATAGTGCCAACCATAATATAGGGTAGGCCCCAGAAGAATAGAATACATTTTTCTAAGATGCATTTTCTAAAAAAGTCCAGAAGTGTTTATGAGGCCCATCTAGCTTTAGGGCTATGTGGTGACAGAAATGTTGTGAGAGAATGAATGAGTATTGGGTGATCACATATGAATATTTTACAAATACAAGTGTCAGAGTTACAAAGTGGCTATCTGCTAGGTCCCATCCATCCACTATAGGAGATGGCCTCCGATGTGAGGAGTGTGTTATGAGTGCAAGCCAAGTAGATGCTTGGCTTGCAACTACTCCAACATTAATTCTTGACAAAAATATGATAACCTATACCAAAATATCATCAATAAAAATATATAAGAAAGAAGATAACAATAGAAATACGGAAAAAAGAAGATAATAATGGGATGAGAGAGAGAGAGTTAAAAAATTATTTCCATAGATACTAGCTCTTCCTAGTTATTCCCATATGTTGTAAAGTGGGGGCTCAATGATTCTTTGGAAAGAGCATATGCTTCCTTAGTTAGTTCCAGATATGATGGTAAGAGACCCACTAACCTCCTAGATGTCCTATAAAAACTTATCAAAACCAATACTTTGGATTGTCCCCCTCCTCTTAGCCTATTTTAGGACCAACTTGGAATCACCTAATACATTTAGTCTTGTGATATTTTTCTTTTTTGATATTTCAAAGAGAAACCATAGTCTAATGATTTTTTTCTTATTACTTCCGTGCAAGTCCAATAACAATACATCATAGAATGTACCAGTAGGACACCAAGGAAGCTAAGGAAATTTCCTTGGCTAGCTTCATCTATGTAGCCCCAAGGAATGTCACAATCCAACTCTGACATGCGTTGCAACTATTGTGGAATTTATTTTTGTTAAGTGCTATATTCATTTCCTATTTTGGAACATAACGGAATTTCCAACATTTTAGATATTGCCAACCCTAATATAGGGTAGGCCCCAAAAGGATCAAACATATTTTTCGAAGATTTATTGTCTAAAGAAGTCTACAAGGGTTGATGAAGCCCATCTAGCATTAGGGCTATGTGGTGACAGAAATGTTGTGAGAGAATGAGTGAGTATCATCACATATGAATATTTTACAAATTCTTTCTGTGAGTTACAAAGTGTGTATCTGCTAGGTACCATCCATCCACTAGAGGATCACATATGAATATTTTATAAATATATGTGTCAATGTTTCTTTCTGTGAGTTACAAAGTGTGTATCTGCTAGGTTCTATCCATCCAGTGGAGGAGATGACCTTCGATGTGAGGAGTCTATTATTGAGTGCAAGCCAAGTAGATTCTTGGCTTGCAACTACTCCAACTTTAATTCTTGATAAAAATGGGATAACCTATACAAAATTATCTTCAATAAAAATATAGAAAAAATAAGATAACAGTGGAAATACAGAAAAAGAAGATAATAATGGGATGAGAGAGAGAGAGTTAAAAAATTCTAGCCATAGATACTATCTCTTCCTACTTGTTCGCATTTGTTGTATTTTTTCCATTAGCGGCTCAATGCTTCTTTGGAAAGAACATATGCTTCCTTATTTAGCTGAAGTGGCATATGATGGTAAGAGACCCAATGACTTCATAGATGTCCTATAGAAACTTATCAAAACCAATATTTTGGATTGTAGCCCTCCTCTTAGCCTATTATAGGACCAACTTGGAATCACCTAATACATTTAATCTAATGATAATTTTCTTTTTTGATTTTTCAAAGAGAAAATATTCTGGAATAAATTCTTTCTTTTTACTCACGTGGAAGTCCAATAACAATACCTCATAAAATGTATTTGAAAGGAAACTAAGGAAATGTCCTTGGCTAGCTTCATCTATGTATCCCCAAGGAATGTCACAATCCAACTCTAGCATGTGTTGCAACTGACTTGGTTTTTGTCTGCCACAGGTTCATTTATTTAGCTCAATGGAATTGAGAACATTCTATATATTTCAAAAAATAAGATAGGATAGCCCCCAAAAGGGTTGAACATATTTTTCTAAGATGCATTGTCTAAATAAGTCTACAAGTGTTGATGAAGCTCATATATCTTTGGGGCTATGTTTTGAAAGAAATGTTGTGAGAGAACGAGTGAGTATACCATGATCACATATGAATATTTTACAAATAGTTGAGTCATTGTTTCTTCCTGCGAGTTATAAAGTGGGTATTTGGATCATATGAATATTTTACAAATAGTTGCGTCATTTTTTCTTCCTGGGAGTTATAAAGTGGGTATCTGCTAGGTCCCATCCATCCAATAGAGGAGATGACCCCACATGTGAAAAGTCTATTATTGAGTGCAAGCTAAGTAGATGCTTGGCTTGCAACTAATCCAACCTTAATTCTAGAAAAATATAGGATAACCTATACAAAACTATCATCAATAAAAATATAGAAAAAAAAAAGATAACAATGGAAATATAGAAAAAATAAGATAATAATGGCATGAGAGAGAGAGTTAAAAATTATTACCATAGATACTAGCTCTTCCTAGTTATTCTCATTTCTTGTATTTATGCAGGTAGACATAAAGTGGGGCTCAATGCTTCTTTGGAAAGAGCATATGCTTCCTTAGTTAGTTCCAGTAGTATATGATGGTAAGAGACCCACTGGTCAGAAGCTTATCAAAACCAATATTTCAGATTGTAGCCCTCCTCTTAGCCTAGTCTAGGACCAACTTGGAATCACCTAATACATTTAGTCTAGTGATATTTTTCTTTTTTGATATTTCAAAGAAAAACCATAGTGGAATGAATGATTTCTTATTACTCCAGTGCAAGTCCAATAAAAATACCTCATAGAATGTACCACTAGGACACCAAGGAAGCTAAGGAAATTTCCTTCGCTAGTTTCTTCTATATAGGCCCAAGGAATTTTACAATCCAATTCTAGCATGTGTTTCAACTATTGTTGACTTGATTTTTGTTAAGTGCTATATTCATTTCTTGTTTTGGAACCAATAGAATTTCCAACATTATAGATATTTCCAACCCTAATATAGGGTAGGCCCCAAAAGGATAGAAGATATTTTTTCTAAGATGCATTGTCTAAAGAAGTCTACAGGTCTTGTTGAATCCCGTCTAGATTTAGGGCTATGTGGTGACAGAAATGTTGTGAGAGAATGAATGAGTATCCAGTGATCACATATAAATATTTTACAAAGAGACGTGTCAGTTTTTCTTTGTGTGAGTTACAAACTATGTATCTACTAGGTCCCATCCATCCATTAGAGGAGATGACCTCCCATGTGAAGGGTCTATTATTGAGTGCATGCCAAGTAGATGATTGGCTTGCAACTACTCAAACTTTAATTCTTGACAAAAATAGGATAACCTATACAAAAATATCATCAATAAAAATATAGAAAAAAGAAGATAACAATGGAAATCCAGAAAAATGAAGATAATAATGGGATGCGGGAGAGAGTTAAAAAAAATTGGCCATAGATACTATCTCTTCAGACTTGCTCCCATTTGTTGTATTTCTGCAGGTAGACATAACCTTGGGTATCAATGCTTCATCAGAATGAACATATACTTCCTCATTTAGCTCGAGTAGTATATGATGGTAAGAGACCCAATGGCCTCCTAGATGTCTATAGAAACTTATCAAAACCAATATTTTGGATTGTAGCCCTCCTCTTAGCCTATTCTAGGACCAACTTGGAATCACCTAGTACATTTAGTCTAGTGATATTTTCTTTTTTGATATTCCAAAGAGAAACCATAGTGGAATGAATTCTTTCTTATTACTCCCCTGCAAGTCGAATAAAAATACCTTAGAAAATGTATTTGACTTCTCTATACTAATGTAAAAAAGGAAGCTAAGGAAATTTCCATGGGCTAGCTTCATCTATGTATCCCCAAGGAATGTCACAATCCAACTCTAGCATGTGTTAAAACTATTGTGGAATTGATTTTTGTTCAGTGCTATATTCATTTCTTGTTTTGGAACATAATGGAATTGAGAACATTCTAGATATTTCCAACCAGAATATAGGGTACCCCCTAAAATGATTGAACCTATTTTTCGAAGATGCAGTGTCTAAATAAGTCTATGAAGCCCATATATATTTAGGGCTATTTTCCTCACAGAAATGTTGTGAGAGAATGCGTGAGTATACCATGATAACATATGAATATTTTACAAATAGATGTGTCATTGTTTCTTCTTGTGAGTTAGAAAGTGGGTATCTATTAGGTCCAAACCATCCACTAGAGGAGATGACCTCACATGTGAAGATCCTATTATTGAGTGCAAGCCAAGTAGATGCTTGGCTTGCAACTAATCCAACTTTAATTCTTGAAAAATATAGGCTAACCTATACAAAACTATCATCAATAAAAATATATAAAAAAGAAGATGACAATGAAATTTAAAAAGAAGAATATAATAATGGGATGAAAGAGAGAGTCAAAAAATTCTCTCCATTGATAATAGCTCTTCCTAGTTGTTCCCATAACCTTGGGGCTCAATTCTTATTTGGAAATAAAATATCATTCCTCATTTAGTTCCAATAGTATTTGATGGTAAGAGACCCACTGACCTCCTAAATGTCTTATAGAAACTTATCAAAACCAATATTTTGGATTGTAGCCCTCCTCTTAGCAAAGTCTAGGACCAACTTGGAATCACCTAGTGCATTTAGTTTAGTGATAATTTTCTTTATGGACCAACTTGGAATCACTCTAGGTATATTTAATTTTAGGGTTCTTCAAGGAAAAACCATAGCCCAACTAATTCTACTTAATTTGTTGGTTCTTTGGAAAGTCCAATAACAATACATAATAAAATTTATTTGATTTATATGTAGCACTACCCCAACAAGGAAGCTAATAACATTTCCTTAGCTAGATTCATCTATGTAACCCCATCTCTGGCATGTGTTGAAACTACTGTGGAGTTGATTTATGTTCACTCTTATATTAATTTATATAGGAGATGTTTTTTTTGTACAAGACTGAGAAGGATATCCTTGTTTTGGAACATAATGAAATTGGGGTAATTCCATATATTATCAACATAAATATACTACTGCCCTAAAGGGATTGAACATATTTTCCTAAAAGCCAAAGTTTCCATGGAGTCCATCTATCTTTAGGGATACATTTTTATAGAATGTGTGAGTATACCCTCATCACATATGAAAATTTTGCAAATAGATGTCGCATTTTTTGCTATGGTGAGTTACAATGTGAGCATCTACTAGGTAACATATATTGCTAGAGGAGATGATCTCCCATGTCAAAATTTAATTATTGAGTTCTATCCAAGTAGATACTTTTCATTTGAGAAGGACATTAAACTTCCAAAGAGATTTCAGCAACCATGAATTTTTACCTTCAAAGTGATCCTCTACCCATCCCTTGTAACCTAGCTTGGCTGTGAACTAGATTGTTCTGTGGACTAGCAAAGCTTATGTGGAACATCAAACTCTAGGATTATACAATTTTAGGTAATTATTTGTATATACCGTCCCATTTCATAGCTTGTTCTCCTTAGAGTCTAGCTAATTTCCATAGAATGGAAGTCATAACTTGTTGAGACTACCCCTTAACCTCTCATAAATAAAGAATGACCTATAATAAATAATGTGGATGGGGACAAAGACATCTGATCCTCCACTACAAATTTGTGAATAGTCACCCACTTTGAGAGACATCTATTTCCCATCATTCAAGAGGAAGCCAAAATAAACTTCCACACATTGAAACCTTTAGATTATTCGTTAGGTAATCTAATCAATTTATATTGGGTAGGCCAAGGAAGTATTTATGGATTTCAATTATTATCCATAATAAGTCACCTCAAATAAGGATCCATAGATTCCTACTTGCTCAGGTCTTTTCAAATAAAAATTCCTTATGAACCATTTACTTAGGGAATCTAATAGTTTGGATCTTGATCTTTTCCAAACAAAGTTGAAGCTTAGTTTACTAATGTAGTTAAATATGCTCTTTGGAACATGGGATATAGAGAAACAGTGAACATATATACCTTATAACACATACAATAGTTACTTCAAGGTTACTGATGTGCTATAACTAACTTTCCTTGTATTTGTTGGGGTTTAAGAAAATCCCAAGATATTTGAACCTTTCTCCAAAGGTTTGGGAGGGATAAGAACTATATCATAAGCCATAAAAAAGAAAATATTAAGATTCAAAGAAAATACAAACTAATTTTTAGTATTTAATGATCATTCATGTAGACCTATAAAATAATCTATAATAGTTTACTGAATGTTAATATTCCTTCTTTTACCTTATAACAAAATAAGAAAATCATCCACAACAAAGAGATGAGTGAAATGAATATCATTATAGAAAAAAAATAAACTTTATATCTACTTTGGACCTGTCAAGGTCCATGAGTTTACCCATAAAGTAAGAGAGAGAGAGAGCATTTTTGGGGTAAATTGATTATAGAAATGTTCATAATGTCATATGTGACCATTGAACTGATAATAATAATTCATCTAAATATATAAAATTATATATTATATTTAATGGTTTCTTATCTCAACATATTTAAGAACAATATTTAATTATATGAAATAAATTGAACATTTCAATCTATGACATTTGTTACTTCTATTATATCTTCTCAAATCCCCATCCCAAGTGTTTAAAAAGTTGGTCTAAGTTGCAATTAAGTTCCCTAAATTTTTTTATCTATTTTTATATGTTTACATTGTATTATAATTTTTATTTGTTTGCATAGTGAGTTGATCACAAGCCCCCCCCCTTTTTTTCTTTTTAATTTTATAAATAAGTTTAATATTTTTTGTAATTTGATAGGTATATATTTATTTTCTTGTTTTCATTATGATATTTAAAACTTTGTGAATAGCTATATTTTAGAATCTATGTAACTATCAAGTTGTTTTTTTCTAAAAAAAATAAATTAAGCTCCTTGCTTTGAAAAAACTATAACTTGAATTGACTATCAATTTCTATTATGGAACATGTTGTGCAAAAATTGATGTCAATATTCTTTACTAACCATTCTTAACTTGATTTCGTTTAACTGATTTAAATCCACTTTTTCTCAATGATTTAGTAGATAATTAATTTCCTTTTCATATGCCTATGTTTATATAAGGTTGGCATTTTTTTAGCATGGTTGAGTATTTCAAGAATTTAGGAGCCTAGCTCTATATAAATTAAGCTTGTTGGAGCATAATTAAAGGGACATGGTGTGTTTAAGTATTGAAACATTAATATATATGACCTCTAACATTGAAGTATGGATTTTTTTTTTTTCATATATACATATATATGAATTTTAAGTTTTGATTTTTTCTTTTGATTTTTTCTATTTGGCTTTGGCTTTTCAAAGTAATGGTCTAATGCTATATTTATATTGAGAATTTTGAATGAATAATGGAACTTCTATGTCTGTCTCTTTTTTTGTATTAAGCATAGTTATCTAATTAGAACTAAAGAATACTATATTCTTTGTGTACTTTTCTATTATCAAGGTTGTTGGAATTTTATAAAGCATATATTTCTTGAGAAAGTATTAAGTGTTGAATATTTTTGCAATTTAATACTGATATCTACTTGAATCTCTTTTGTAGGAAACCAAACCGGCTAATTTCATGGAGTGTGTACATGAAATGGAAGTCTATGCATATAGGCGAGTATTATTGGCCTTTCATGCTCAAAAAATATTGAGCTGGAAAACAGAGCCTTTATTAACTAATTTAAGGATTCAATTACATATTAGCAATGAAGAATACTTTCTTGAGCTAGACAGGTTGATTAAAACTTAAATGTAGACTACCTCATAGCATTGATTGCACTTATAGATTCTCTTAGGAAAGTTAACTAATAGTAGCTATATCTTTTTATTAAATAATGATTTTGTTGGGACATTGTTTTTTAAACTAGCTAAAGCATATTATGACATGCGCATTTTATTTTTTATATTTTTGTTCCTAAATCAGTGATCTCCATATATTCACACTAGATGTATTTCTTAGCATACTTATTTCATCTATTCAAAAGAGGTGATAATTATCCATACTTAACACCTTTCAACAATTTTATGCAATGATCCTTCTAGTTCATGTCATGGATTAAGCATTTTTATCCATTTCACCTTAAATCTTTTTTTTTGGTTTCATATTCGTTAAAATGATAAGAAAATAAAATTAGGATGTTATTCTCCATGTATTAGACAAGTATGTAGCTATTAACAATTTAAACATGAAATACTCTAGGTTATGATGATTCATTATAGCCATTTGATTATTTGTTTTAGTAAATCATGTAGTAATACTAGGTAATTTCCGATAAAGATCTAATTACATAGATTTTTCTCATCCACGTATCTATAAAAGGATTATTTTTTGTGTATATACTATCTAGAAAGACTCTAGAATACCTACAAACTTCTCTTTATGGTGCCTATGCATGCACTTCAACAATCCTTTTAGAACCTTTTGATACTTCAGGTTATGATGATTCATTAAAAAATTTGATTCTTTGTTTTAGTAAATAATGTAGTAATGATGGGTAATTACAATAAAGATCTAATTACATACACTTTCTCTTTGATGTATCTATAAAATGATCATTTTCTTTATAGCTTATATAAACTATCTAAATAGACTCTAGAATTCCTATAAACCTATTACCCCTCTTTATCCTACCTATGCATGCACTCCAATAATAGTTTTAGAACATATTGGGTTTAGAAAATCCCATCCATTTCATGAAAATGCTATTTTTATTACAACATATTATATTTAGCATTTGGTGATGAAGTTGGCACAATCCAATCATATTTTGGTTAGTATTCCATTTCCCCAAGTAGCCCTCTATAATGCTTGCATTGTTCATAATGGAGAAATTTCCAAGCCCTTTTGGAAGAAAACCATGCTAGTCCTTTTAGTGTTACATAACTTGCGTTCACATTACACAAGAAAGTTACTCAATGGTGAGATCGGTAGAGTTATTTCCCTATAATATTTGAGGATGTATGGAATGTATTAGTGGAAAGATGGAGTGAATGGCCAACTATATACATACATTTATATATTAGTAATTTTCATAACAAGTTAGATGATGTTTTTGATGATTTTTTATCACAATTTATATGATAATTTTGATAGTAATGAATATTCATTTAAGTTTTTTTTTATCACTCATTGCATGATTCTTTCATAACTAGTGAAGATTCCTTACAATGCCAATCCATTTAGTGCCTACTCTAATTTTATTCTTGAGTTGTTTGCATGGATACTTAATGTATGAATCCTTGTACTTTTCCATGAGATGGTTATTCATATTGAATAGGTCTTTTGATTTTTTTTTATGGTTCTCTAGAGTCATTTACGCTTTTCATTGTTTTAATATTAGGTTTGAAATAAGGAATACATACCTTATAATAACAGGGACATGTAAATTATATTTTACAAGACTTAAGAGCTGTGTCCCCTTTACAACATTAGTCTTTTATGGTTTCATTAAAAACACCTTCACAAATTAACACATGTTAGGAACAATTCTAGATACTCACCTTTTTTCCCACTACATAAGAACACGCAACGAGAATAATTGAAATATGTTGATGAAACACATAATGTGGTTAAGAAAAATACCCATTGTATTAAAATAATTATTGTAGACTTGTGCCATGGCCATATATCACATTAGTCCCAAAAATAATAATTTTTTTACAATAGAGTGGTATGTGCATCCACCTATGGCTTTAAATCTTTATTGATCCTACTTCCATTGATTATCTCAACACCTCCTTAGCAACTTCAGAACCTACCATGACTCGGTTATCATAATATTTCTCTTATGTATTTGGAATTTGTGTATATAATCTAAGTGAAAACATAAATACTAATTATGATAGTGGTAAATTCAAAATTAAAATCAAGGTAAAAAAATGGTCACTATTGTCAAGTTGTGCTAAGATTTTGGGGTGTGGGGTCATACCTCCACTGTGTTAGTGATGTAAATAAATTGTTATTCATTTTATAAGCTCAAACTCATGATGATTTAATGTTGTTGGTTTGAAGGGTCTTCACCTAGGTTCAGATTCGAGGTTAACCAAAAAACCCCTATACTACTGGCCCTTTCGGCAATGACCTCCTTGTGGAGGTTATGGCCTCACCCGAAGTAGTATGGGAGGGTCCTCGAACCAGGTTTCCACACCCTTAGAGAGAGATTTTAATGATTTGGGGTATCTTGAACAGGTCTACATAGAGAAAGCCCTAACCAGAAACACCTAGCAATATAACTTAATAGAATGCCTTGCGCTTTAAGATAATCAATTAACAAGAGAAACATAATCCAATATCACGAAATATATGCATTCATTATTCTTTTAACCATCTAATACATGTGTGCAATCAATCTATTAACATTATTTAATAACACATAAATAAAATGGAAATAACATGCAGTGCAACTTGGGTTCCGCACACAACAGGACTTAAGGTCTCCATGCACACATCCAACACGAGCCTTTACCCAAACAAATCTACACAAAAATCTTAGATTAAATCTATCATGTACCATAAATTTATTAGAACTCATCTCTTCGACTCATCCTAGACTCTTATTTATACTTGTACCCTGTGTTATAATAGGGTCCGTAAACCATGGTTTGCGACCCCTAGATCTACCGTTTTTTCACATTACAATGCATGAGGTACTTTGACCCACCCCAAAGTCCCTTAAATTGTGTTGCACATGAATAAACTACTCAAAATATTCCAAAAATATATCCCAAAATTACATTAAGGGGGGCCCACTCCAACAGGCCCCTAACAAAATCTTCTGACTCGTCTCGAATCACAGCGGTGGTGGGGTATTCATCTTTCTCTTGAGATGTTAGAGGGTATCGAAAAATAGTGTTAGGACGCCCTTACTCTGCACAACTACATTATGCGCAATCTCGACCAACTTTTGTGAAGTCAGCCCCCCTCAGTAGCCAAAGTGATGCTATCCAATGTATGATTCAATGTTTTACCTGCAACATCCATGTCCTGCAAGAGTTTCATCACTTCATCTACCCAGGGACTCATATGATCAGTGAGAAATTTCTTTTTTATGGCGGAGACCCTCAATTTCGTCTCTTAGAGCATGACTGGTGTGAAGGTGCACCAGTCGTTGGGATGCAACAAGGGTGGGAATGGCTACTTCCAACTGATCAAATTCCTCCTCTTTATGACACAGCTACTGAGTAATTTTCGAAGAAGTGGGTCTTGCTGCACTGATGATCATAGTTCCATAGAAGTGTTGATTAATTCAGAGCCTTTTGTGATGTTAGGAGAAATACTTCACGTGGCTTCCTTAACGAGTGAAATTCACTAAGCTCATACCTCCGAAGGAGTCTCAGGCTACAGTTTCACCTATAGCACATAAATCTGTTGCTTGGAGTTGACTTTAACTGCTAGGACCTTAGATTTAGAAGCCTTCAATGAAACAACAAAGCTCTCAATTTTAATCTGGGGTGCAGAAGAGGCAGGAATGAAAATTTTGGGTACCTCTTCGCACAACCAGTCGATTAAATGTTCTAGCTTAGCTCGTTGTGTGACCACTGCTTGCTACACTGCCTGTGCTTGGACAAATTTCGCTTCCTTGGTTGCAATTTTTTGCTCCGCCTCACTCAGCTTTTGTTGTGCACACACCTCTCTTCTTTATAGTTCAGCAAAGATGAGTAAATGGAGAGCATGTAACTGCACACTTGTTATCCTTGCAAGATCAAGGCTGACCTTTGTACATGATTGGACTTGTGCGAACAAGGTTGGCTGCTCTATGGTAATAGATGTGCCTGGGAATGGGAAAATTATACTTTCTATTGTGGTGATGAGGGATGTGGCTATGAGGCTCACTTGAATTGGCCTCACCTAATTCACGCTCACTTGCAATGTGTCTACCTTTAGCTGCAACACTTGCAAGATGGACTACAAGGCCTCCACCGCTGTCTTGTGTTGTTTTTCCATGGCTATCCATCTATCCTCTAATATTGTGGCAAATTATTCTGCTATCTTCTCCAGTTCTTCATCAGTTAAGGTGACCTCGGTATCTCTGTTGGACTTGTCTCCCTTTTGTTTCTTGCGGTGACCTTTTGCAAACTCGCCAATGTGATTTATACCTCGTGGGGAATCCCCACCGACTCCTCGAGTCTCGATGTATTACTCCGTCTCCTGTTCAGTCTCCTTGGTTTTGTCTTTTGTGGTGTCTTTGGTGGTCTCTTTCCCACTGGAGAACAACTCAATTTCTTTCATCGTAACCTGTAGAGCGATCCCTTTTGGGGCTATGTCTTTTACGGATGTACCTGCTATAACGAGGATGGAGGATTTGAGTCCAATATTCCATGCTGGTGGCCATGTTGCTATGAATTGGTCCACTTCCGCCTCCATGACCATGTAGGGCAGATTGTACGATGGTGGGTCTTTGCGTGCTCTGATTTGTACGTTATGCATAGTGACATGGAAGTCAGTCATGCGTTTGTATTTACCATAAACTATAGGCGACAGTCTGAGCCTGGAGTGTATTGATTATGCCAATTCACCTTAAAACAACACCCAAAATACCTTATTTTCCTTGATTCACCATGGGTCCTTGGAATCCCATAGCTCTGGGACCAGATAGAGGAATTTTTCCTCACTAGCCAAATCGTGATCATCAAATTTGATGAGGGGTATGTTGCCAAACATATCTCCAATTATAGCGACTTCATGTAGGACTAATGGCATGTGGATATAGTCTTGGACTACATCAATGTTCTTAGGGGTGAGTAGCATCAGCTTGCATGGCTTAATATAGGACAGTATCCATGAGAGCGAGGCTACCAGCAGGGCCTCCTTTTGAGCAGTCATGGGCTGCTTGGATGGATTTCCCATAGGTGAGCACACTTGGGATACATATCGGGGAGAGTGCACAATCCGTGGGAAGATGCGCGACTTAGATGAATCCCACTTCATGGTTTTTCCTTTTCCTTTTCCCTTGGCCAGTGTGGACATAAAATCTTCAACTTTAGGGGTGACATCGAAGACATCTTCGGACCTCGGCTCAGTGGAAGGAGTAACTGGTAGAAAATCTATGGGATTAGTGTTTGTCATCCTCACTCAGAACACAAACTCGGGATTACTAGTGTCAGGAGTACCTCACCCAGACATACATATCCTGTGGACTAAGCGAACATAGAGATTGAAGAAAAGCACAAAGCATGAAATATTCAGAGAACAAAGGAATCGATTATGACCTGCACCCTTTCTTTTATAGGCCGCCATGGTTAGAAACGGTCAATTTACCATTAAATGCGACTTACGATTGAAAAAATGGTAAAAAATACTCCAAGATCGTTGCATTAAATTCCAAACACCCACTCCATGCAATGGTAAAATCACTTTTTCACCCATCTTTACTATTCCAACGACTATTTTTCTTTGTTGTGCACTACCCTTGTGCCTCATTTCCACATTTCTGCACCTCTTCACCTATGCATTGCCGTTGTGCTTCCGTCGCACCTGTCTGTGCCTTACCCTTATAGCGTGTGTAGATAGTCCAATGTTGATGCTCCATCCATAGAGTCATTTGGTAGGCACTGGATTGTCCCGATAGGGCTTTTGACGACTTCCATTAGCATACTTAGGAAGGTGGTCTCCTTGCAGCATGGCCAAGCACACTGCACTGCCATTAGTAATCTCTTTTACTATATACGGTCCCAACCAGTGCTTACAGAACTTCCCTGGATGGCGCAAAAATTGATTATCATAGAGAAAAACCAACTCTTCTTCTTTAAATACCTTCTGTCGAATGTGCCGGTCATGCCAAGATTTTCCACATTTCTTTTATATTTGTTGATTAAAATTGGAAATAGATCAATCTTCTTTTAAGGTAACTAGCTGCACCAAGTGTTCCTCCATGATGTCAGGTTCCACCATACTTGTGAAAGCTGCCATGCGTAGGCTCGGGACAATATATTCCATGGGCATGATGGCCTCTTATCCATAGACCATCCTAAAAGGAGTCTTTCGAGTCAACTTCTTGCATGTATTCCTATAGGCCCATAGCATCGAAGGGATGCGCACGTTTGAGTCATTCCTATTGGCATTACAGATCTTGGTAGTGCACTCTCCAAAATTTTGTTTAAATCCTCTACTGTGCCGTTAAATCGTGGGTGATACGGGGTGATTTTCATGTGATGGATCTGAAATTCTTCCGTCAAAGCTTCAATATTTTCATTAATGAAATGTGTACCTCTATTGCTCATCAAGATCTTCAGGTAGCCAAACTTGGTAAGAATATGCTCAAATATGAAATGTGCAGTAGTATCTACAGTAAAATCCTTAATAGCCTTTCCCTCCACCCATCTGGTCATATAATCAGTGGCAGTAATGATATAACGTGTGCCAGTCTTCTTTCCCAAGGGACTGATTAGTCCCACAAAGTTTACATCCCATTTATCAAATGCCTGCAAGGCCATCTGCTGTTGTAGGGGAATTTCATCTCTGCCCGAGGGCTTCCCGATTCGCTGACATGCATCACAGGCTTCGCAGTAGACATGTGCATTTTTATGCAATGTGGGCCATCATAACCCAACACACAACACCTTCTGTGCAATGGTTTTCCCCGTGTAGTGGCCTCTTGGAACCCCTCCATGAGCCTCAGCCACGATATCTTGTCTCTCATGTTATAATATTTACCTCCATAATACCTCATCTGCTCCCGACTTAAATAATTGACCTATAATCACAGTGAAATCAGTTGTGCGAGCCACGAGCTCTTTCTTCTGTTGTACTGAATATGCTATAGCTGTCGTTCCAGTTGTAAAGAAGTGAATAATGTCTGCAAAGTGCTCATCAACCACCTTGATAGAGAAAAAATACACATCGAGTAATCCTTCTTCCATAATAGTTGGCTCTTCTCCATTCTCAATTTGAGACAAGTGATCAGGTCCCACATTTAGTCTTTGAGGCTTCATAATAATCTCAAAGTCATACTCCTGAAACAGTAGCAACCATTACATATCTTCCCCCCAAACATAGGCTTACTGACCAGGTATTTCAAATTCGAATGGTTAGTGAACAATTTAAAATGTCCTCCCAATAGATAGTGCCTGTAATTCTATAGGTCATACACCATTTCTAGTCCTTATCATTCGATAGTAGAATAGTTGCATTCTGTGCTAGAGAGCTTCCTGCTAGAAAAAGAAACCAAGTGATCAATGTCTCCTTCTCCTGGTTGTGCTAAGATAGCCCCAAGAGCTATTCCTAATGCATCCACATGCACATGAAAGAATTTCACCTAATTTGGAAATATTAGAATAGGTGCATTTACCATCCCTTCCTTCAACAACTCAAAAATTTTCTGAAATTCTTCGTCCCAGAAAAATGACACATCCTTCTTTAGAAACTTTTCCATTGGTGTAATGATCAAGGCGTACCCCTGAATAAAATTTTTGTAGTAACCCGTATGTCCTAATATGTGTTGAGATTGAATAAGAAATTTCAACACCCATGCCTAGTGTGGGACCAGGAGGTCCAAGAAGCACCTACACTAGGGTGGGACCATAGGTCTTAGCAGCATCTACACTGATGTGGGATAAATTTGGTGCATGTATATTTTAGTTATCCCTTAATTAAGATGGACAATAAAATGTAATATAATCTCGAAATAGCTTGTAATAGTTAATTGAGTGAGACAAACTTGGTTTTCTCATGAATTTGGAGCTAGAGGTAGCCAGTGAGGCATGTATAGTAGGAGGTCCAAGAAGCACCTACACTAGGGTGGGACCATAGGTCTTAGCAGCATCTACACTGATGTGGGATAAATTTGGTGCATGTCTATTTTAGTTATCCCTTAATTAAGATGGACAATAAAATGTAATATAATCTCGAAATAGCTTGTAATAGTTAATTGAGTGAGATAAAATTGTTTTTCTTATGAATTTTGAGCTAGAGGTAGCCAATGAGGCATGTAGAGTAATTCTAGTTCTAACAGAGTTCCAAGTGCAATCGTGCATTAGTTAACGCAGGTTGTAATCTGTTTAACTCAGTTAAGTGAGTTAAAATCAATTGTGTTAGTTTTAACTGTTAGATACACTAGTGAGAGATCAAGTGAATTAAATATTAATTAATTCACAAGCAGTGATCTCACATGCAACTAAGGATTTACTATTATTAGCTACATGCATGTCAAATCTAGTGGAGACCCAGTTAAGATCTAGGTGAAGGGGAAGTTGACTATCAGTTGTAGGATTATTGGGTTGAACCCATGCAACCAAACACCCATTGGAGTGTCCATGATACTTGTGTAGTCAAGGAAGGCCAAAATTGCTAAATAATAGGGATTGCGCAAGCAAGGCAGCCTGTCTCGAGAAAGTAAATTGGCTGAGTATTGGTCAGTTTTCTCTGAGACAGTGTGAGACAATTAGCTGAGTATAGGAGGGCTCTTGTGAGAAGAGTTGTATGTAATTGTCTCATAATTCCATGCTAAATATACAATTGAAGATAGCGGGGTTTTGAGAAGCAATATTTCCCCGAGAAATTATCTGTGTTGTAGATTGATTGATTCTTCTTTGCTTCATGTGATTGGCGAGTGTGTTTGTAATTCTGCAATTGATTTGTAGAAACGATTCATTATTTAAATCTAGTACATTTATAGATCAAATTAAATCCATGATATAGATGCTTATTGTATAATTTATACATGGTATTAGAGCACAGGAAATCACAATTGTGAAGGAGGAGCTGTTTTTGTGACTAGATAGAATTGCAATTTGCAGAATGACTTTCTTGGTGCTACAACTGTCAGGATCGAAATGGTTTTCAATGTCTTGATGTTAGAGTATGCACTCGAGGGCAGCTCAAAATATATTTCTTGGAAGGAAAGGATGGAGGCAGTACTCAAAGACAATGGCTTGAAGGAATTTATTGACTATGATGTGCCTAAACTCGCTGTGACAGATGCTGCAAATCTTTATGCATGGCAAAAGAAAGTGGCAAAGGCGAGGAGGATCCTATTGGAGGGAGTACGAGACTAGATTGTCTCAAGACTCCATGGGAAAATGACACCACATGAAATGTGGAAGGCTTTGATGGATCTTATTTCAGAGCAAAAATGACCATAGGAAATTGGCGCTAAAAGATAAACTTAGGAAGATAAAGATGGAGAAAGGTGACCCCATACCAGAATATTTAAAATTTTTGTCTCAATTCAGGATTCACTGGGGAGTGTTTTTCTAACTATCACTGGTGATGATCTGGTGAGCTTGGCTCTCCTAGAAATTCCCAATATTTGGCACAGTTCTCAAGACTCTATCAATGGAAGGGAAAATATGCCATATTGAGAATGATTGTGGTCGGATTTGGTGCAAGAGGAGTTCAGACAGAACACTATAGATGGATTTTCATCTAAGAATTAATATGAAGAGGATTTTTCTTTGGCTTCCAAGGCGAAGAAGGGGAAGGGGAATCAATTCCATTCCAAATCTGAGTCCAAATATGGCAAGAAGCAGAACATGTCCAAGGTGAAGTGTTTTCACTTTCACGAGCACGGGCATTATGCTACTAACTGTCCACAAAAGAAGAAGAACAAGAAGCCTGGAGGATCTGCAGCTGGTGAGGCTTTGGCCTCACAATTTTAGATTGACTTCTCATTGATCGCATGCATGGTGTCAAGTGCATTCAGATATGTGTTGTATTTGGATAGTGGCACTTCCTTTCACATGACAGGAGACAAGGAACTTTTCAGTAGCTTGGAGGAGAAGGATCTCTAGTTCCATATTGAAATTGGTGATGATGGGTGGTACAATGCTACCAAGATTGGTACCATTACCTTCCAGAGGAAGTCAGGTAAACCCTTTCAATTAAAATATGTAATTCATGTACCAGGTTTGAAGAAAAATTTAGTCTCAGTTTCAATGTTGGAGGATAGAGGTTATAGTGTTGTTTTTAGTGAAGGAAAATATTTCTTGTGACTCAAAACAACAGGACAAGTGAAGAAGATTAGGATTCAAGTTAAGAATCTCTATAAGCTGCATGTAGATGGTTGAACAACATTGATGGAAAAGGTGGACAAAGTGGTGATCTGAGATGAGGGTGAATTATGGCACAAGATATTGGGCCATCTTCACCATGGAGCCTTGAAAGTCATGCAACATATTTCTACAAGTATTCCAAAGGGTACACTTGAGCAGTGAGACACATGCAAGGGATGTACTATGGGAAAATCTATAAAGGCCACCTTTCATGAGAAGGAGAACTGAGCTTCGGGGATCCTTGAGAGAGTTCACACAAATGTGTGGGGACCATTCTCTGTTCCTTTGACAAAAAAAAATAAGTACTATGTGATATATTTGTTGATGAATTTTCTCATAAGTGCTGGATATTCTTCATGTAGAAGAAAGATTAGACATTCACAAATTTTCTTGAGTTTAAGGCACTGGTGGAGAAAGAGTCGGGGAAGAAAGTGATGGCTCTTAGGAGAGATAATGGTGGAGAGTACATCTCTAATAAATTCAAGAAATTCTGCATCAAAGGAAGAATTTGAAGAGAACTGATAACGTCTCATAACCCACAACAAAATGGGGTCACTCAAAGAAGTAAAAAAATGATTGTGGGTGCAACAAGAGCGATGTTGCATGATCGAGGCCTGTCAATCCATCTGTGGGCAGAAGCATGCAACATTGCGGCATTTGTGCTGAAACTTTGTCCACATAGGATACTTGGCATGAGTACACATGAAGAGGCTTGCACTAGTAAGAAACTTGATGTTTCACACTTTAATATTTTTGGCTCATCTGTTTATGTGCATGTGACCAAGGATGCGAGGAAGAAGCTGGAACCAAAAACTGAGATCGGGATTTTTGTGAGGTACACTAAAACACCCCAAAAATATTGGGTGTATTTTCCAATCAACAAAATGATTGTTGTGGAATAGGATATAAAATTTGATGAGGAGAAAGCCACACAGTTTTCCCTTGAGAGGGAGCTGGACTTGCATGTAGAGGAGGAAGTCTTGGTTCCCAAGGATAAGCCTCAAGACGTGGAGCAGCCACATGAGGAGGATCATGGAGTGGCATAAAACCATCATGTAGAGCCATCCATCAGAAATAGCAGAAGGCGCACCATGGATGCTGATAGATTGAGACTTGATGCTACAGAGAATGTAGGAGCCCCTACTTCACAACGTAGACAGAGACAGTCTCCAAATATTTTTACTGGATACATGGCTCTTATGAGCAAATTTATTGTGACTGAACCATCTTCCTTTCAGGAATTGGTGCAGAAACACACTTGGGTTGATGCAATGGTGGAGGAGTATGACTCCATTGTCAAGAAAAGTGCGTGGGAGATTGTCCCAAGATGGGTCGAAAAATTAGTGGTTGGATCTAGATGGATATATAAGATAAGGAAAGCTGCTGATGTGACTGCAGAGAAATACAAGGCCAGATTCATCGCCCGGGGATTCTCACAGACCGAGGGGATCGATGATAATGAGACTTTTTCACCTGCTACAAGGTTCTCTTCCATTATATCCATCCATGCACTCTCAACATAGATGGGCTGACACATTCATCAGATGGATGTAAAAATTGTGCTTCTCAATGAACTGATTAAAGAAGAAGTGTACATAGAGCAGCCTGAAGGTTTCAAGATCTTAAAAAGTGAGTCACATGTGTGTTGACTCAAGAGAGCACTGTATCGGCTGAAGCAATAAACTCATGCTTGGTACACTTGGATAAACAGTTTTTTCACTAGACTGGGCTTCACCAAAAGTGAAGCTGATTCAAACCTGTACCAGATTGTGGTTGAGGGTAAGCTATTGATTACTGTGCTTTATGTTGATGATCTAATTTTGACTCGTGATGAGTAGCTGATACACATGCAAGGAGGATCTTGCAAGGGAGTTCGAAATGAAGGACATGAGACTCCTTCATTATTTCCTTGGTTTGGAAATATGGTAGCGAGATGGTGAACAATTTGTTTCTCAAGGAAAGTATGCCAAAGAGATACTAGGTAAGCTTCACATGGAGAGCTGCAAACCCATGGATACTCCTCTTCCAGGAAATTGGAGGAAATAGGATGCTACTTCTTGAGAGGTAGTGGATGATACTATCTACATGGATTTAGTTGGTTCACTCATGTGTCTAGTGAACACTATACTAGACATTTTCTACGTAGTTAACCAACTGAGTCAAGCTATGGTTCAACCTATCAAGATCTTTTGGAAGGCGGGGAAGCATGTCTTGAGATACCTGAGGGTAACATCAAGTATGGTCTATGGTACAGACAGATAGAGGGAGTGAAGCTTCAAGGCTTCACATATTGAGATTGGGTAGGCAATCCATCAGAAAAAAAGAGCACATTGGGATGGATATTCAGCAT
The DNA here is from genome assembly GCA_034641835.2 of Pinus albicaulis. Taxonomy (NCBI): domain Eukaryota; kingdom Viridiplantae; phylum Streptophyta; class Pinopsida; order Pinales; family Pinaceae; genus Pinus; species Pinus albicaulis. The sequence continues at coordinate 1,114,524,430 of CM076580.1, forward strand.
ATGATCGACAACAATTTCTTGGTACAACAAGAAGTTGTGATCTGTGGCACTTAGTTCAGTAGAATCAGATTATGTGGAAACAAGTGAAGCTTCATGCGAGGCTATTTGGATGTGAAAGATCTTGGTTGGTTTGTTTAGTTCTCATATGGATCCAACAATGATACATTGTGATAATTAGAGTTGCATTAAACTCTCGATTAATCCTGTGCTTCATGATAGGTCCAAGCACATGGATATCTAGTACCATGATCTTAGATATTGTCTGCAGAGGAGAATAATGTTTCTTCAGTATATTCCCATAGAATATCAAGATGTAGATATTCCGACGAAAGCGCTCAACAAGAGAAAATTTGAATACCCTAGAGACATGATCGGGGTGAAGGATAATCCATTTCTTGTTGGGAGGGAGTGTTGAGATTCAACAAGAAATTTCAGCACACATGCCTAGTGTGGGACTAGGAGGTCCAAGCAGCACCTACACTAGGGTGGGACCACAGGTTTTAGTAGCACCTACACTGGTGTGGGCTAAATTCGGTGCATGTTTACTTTAGTTATCTCTTAATTAATATGGACAATAAAATGCAATCTAATATCAAAATAACTTCTAATAGTTAACTAAGTTTGATAAACTTAGTTAGCTCATGAATTTTGAGTTAGACGGAGTTGGTGAGGTATGTAGAGTAATTATATTTGTAACAAAGTTCGAAGTGCAGTGGTGCATTAGTTAATGCAGGTTGTAATTAGTTTAACTCAATTAAGTGAGTTAAACTCAATTCTGGTAGTTGTAACTATCAGATACACTAGTGAGAGATCAAGTGAATTAAATATTAATTAATTCACAAGCAGTGATCACACATGCAACTGAGGATTTACTATTATTAGTTGCATGCATGTAGGATTTAGTGGAGACCCAGTTGAGATCTATGTGAAATGGAAGTTGACTATCAGTTGTAGGATTATTGGGTTGAACCCATGCAACCAAAAACCCATTAGAGTTCCCATGATAATTGCGCAATCAAGGAAGGCCAAAATTCCTATATAATAGGGATTGCATTCATAATGGATTGTGTAAGAAAGGTAGGATGTTTAGAGGCATTAAATTGGCTAAGTATTGGTCAGTTTTCTCTGAAAAAGTGTGAGACAATTAGATGAGTATAGGAGGGCTCTTGTGAGAAGCGTTTTATGTAATTTTTTCATGATTCTTTATGTTGATGATCTAATTTTTACTCGTGATGAGTATTTGATATACTCATTCAAGGGATTTCGTAATGAAGGACGTGGGACTCCATTATTTCCTTGGTATGGAAATATGGTAGCGAGATGGTGAACTTTTTGTTTCTCAAGGAAAGTATGCCAAAGATATACTAGGTAATTTTCACATGGAGAGCTACAAACCCATGGATACTCCTCTTTTAGGAAATTGGAGGAAAGAGGATGCTATTTTTGGAGAGGTTGTAGATGATACTTTCTATAGGTAGTTAGTTCGTCCACTCATGTATCTAGTGAACAACAGACCAGACATTTGCTACATAGTTAACCAACTGAGTCAACCTATGGTTCATCCTATCAAGCTCTTTTGGAAGGCAGGGAATCATGTCTTGAGATACCTGAGGGGCACATAATAGTATAGTCTATGGTACAAATATATAGAGGGAGTGAAGCTTCAAGTATTGACAGATGTAGATTGGGCAGGTAGTCCATCAGACAGAAAGAGCACATCAGGAAGGATCTTCAGCATAGGATCGACAACATTTTCATGGTACAATAGGAAGCTGTGATCTGTGGCACTTTTTTCAGCAGAATTAGAGTACATGGCAGCAATCCAAACTTCATGCGAGGCTATTTGGATGAGAAAGATCTCGGTTAGTTTGTTTAGTTCTCATATGGATTTGACAATGATATATTGTGATAACCAGAGTTGCATTAAACTCTCGATTAATCCTGTGTTTCATGATAGGTCCAAGCACATAGATATATGGTACCATCATCTCAGATATTATGTGTAGAGGATAATAATGTTGCTTCAGTACATTCCCATAGAAGATCAAGATGTAGATATTCCGACGAAGGTGCTCACCAGGAGAAAATTCGAATACCATAGAGGTAGGATCGGTGTGAAGTATAATCCCTTTCTTGTTGAGAGGGAGTGTTGATATTCAACAAGAAATTTCAGCACATATGCCTAGTGTGGGACTAGGAGGTCCAAGCAGCACCTACACTAGGGTGGGACCACAGGTCTTAGCAGCACCTACACTGGTGTGGGCTAAATTTGGTGCATGTTTATTTTAGTTATCCCTTAATTAATATGGAAAAAAAAATGTAATCTAATATCAAAATAACTTATAATAGTTAACTGAGTTTGATAACCTCATTTATCTCATGAATTTTGAGTTAGAGGTAGTTGGTGAGGCATGCAGAGTATTTCTAGTTGTAAAAAGGTTCGAAGTGCAGTGGTGCATTAGTTAATGTAGGTTGTAATCAGTTTAACTCAGTTAAGTGAGTTAAAATCAGTTGTGCTAGTTGTAACTATTAGATACACTAGTGAGAGATCAAGTGAATTAAATAATAATTACTTCACAAGCAATGATTACACATGCAACTTAGGATTTAATATTATTAGTTGCATGCATGTCAGATCCAGTGGAGGCCCAATTGAGATCTAGGTGAAGGGGAAGTTGACTATCAGTTGTAGGATTAGTGGGTTGAACCCATGCAACCAAACACCCATTGGAGTGCCCATGATAATTTCATAGTCAAGGAAGGCCAAAATTCCTAAATAATAGGGATTTCATTCATCATGGATTGTGCAAGCAAGGTAGGATGTTTTGAGTCAGTAAATTGGCTAAGTATTGGTCAGTTTTCTCTGAGACAGTGTGAGACAATTAGCTGAGTACAAGACGACTCTTGTGAGGAACTTTCCCCTAAAAATTATCTGTGTTGTGGCTTGATTGATTCTTCTTTACTTCATGTGATTGGCTATTGTGTTTTTAATTCCAAAATTGATTTGTAGAAGTGATTCGTTATTTAAATTTAGTACATTTTTAGATCAAATTGAATCCATGATATACATGCTTACTGTATAATTTATATATGGTATCAGAGCACAGGAAATAAAAATTGTGAAGGAGGAGTTTAGTTTGTGACTGGATAGAATTTGAATTTGCAGAAAGATTTTCTTGGTGCTACAACTGATTCAGGATCGAAATGGTTTTCAATGGCTTGAGGTTGGAGTATGCACTCGAGGGCAGCTCAAACTATATTTCTTGGAACGAGAGGATGGAGGAAATACTCGAAGACAATGGCTTTAAGGAATTCATTGACAATGATGTGCATAAAATCATTGTGACATTTGCTGCAAATATTGATGCATGGAAAAAGAAAGTGGCAAAGGCGAGGAGGATCCTATTCGAGGGAATACGAGATCACATTTTGTCAAGCCTCCATGGGAAAGCCACACCATATGAAATGTGGAAGGTTTTGACGGATCTATTTTAGAGGAGCAGTAACCATAGGAAATTGGCACTCAAAGATAAACTCAGGAAGATCCAAATGGAGAAAGAAAACTCCATACCAAAATATTTAACAATGTCTTTCCAATGTCGGGATGAACTAGGGAGCATTAGTATAAATGTTTCTAACGATGATTTCGTGAGCTTGTCTCTTCTAGGACTTCCCAAGAGTTGGCACAATTATCAAGACTTTGTCAATGGAAGGGAAAAGCTGCTAGATTGGGAACAAGTGTGGTCAGATTTGGTGTAGGAGGATTTGAGACAGAACACCAGAGATGGATCTTCATCAAAGAATGAAGATTAATAATATTGTGCTTTGGCTGCCAAGGAGAAGAAGGGGAAGGGGGAGAAATTCCATTCCAAATATGAGTCCAAATATGGCAAGAAGTGGGACTTGTATAGGGTGAAGTTTTTTCATTGTCACGAGCATAGGCATTATGCTACTAACTGTGCACAAAAGAAGAAGAACAAGACGACTGGAGGATCTGTAGCTCGTGACACTTTGGCCTCACAATTTGATCTTGACTTCTCATTGATCACATGCATGGTGTCGACCACATTGGGATCTGTGTGGTATTTGGATAGTGATTCTTCCTTTCACATGATCAGAGACAAGAAACTTTTAAGTAGCTTGGAGGAGAAGGATCTCCAGATTTATATTGAAATGGGTGATGACGGGAAATATTGTGCTACTGGGATTGGTACCATTATCTTCAAGAGGAATTCAGGTAAACCCTTTCAATTAAAATATGTAATGCATGCACGAGGTTTAAAGAAAAATTTAGTCTCAGTTGCAATGTTGGAGGATAGAGGCTATGATGTTGTTTTTAGTGAAGGAAAAACTTTCCTACGACACAAAACAACAGGACAAGCCAAGAATATTGGGATTCGAGGTAAGAATCTCTAAAAGCTCAATGTAGATGGTTGTGAAGCATTAATAGGCAAGGTGGACAAAGTGGTGAGCTAGGATGAGGGAAAATTATGGCAGAAGAGATTGGGCCATCTTCTCCATGGAGCCTTGAAAGTCATGCAATAGATTTCTACTAGTCTTCCCAAGGGTACACTTACACAATCAGACACATGCAAGGGATGTACTATGGTAAAATATATAAAGTTCACCTTTAATGAGAAGGAGAAACGAGCTTCAGGGATCCTTGAGAGAGTTCACACAAACGTCTGTGGACCATTATCTGTTGCATTGACAACAAAACATAAGTACTATGTGATAGTTGTTGATGAATTTTCTCGTAAGTGTTGGATCTTCTTCCTCGAGAAGAAATATCTGACATTCTAAAAATTTATTGAGTTTAAGGCACTTGTGGAGAAATATTCGGGGAAGAAACTGAAGGCTCTTAGGAGCAATAATGGTGGAGATTAAATCTCTAATGAATTCAAGAACTTCTTTAAAAAATAAGGAATTCGAAGAGAACTGATAACGCCTCATAATGCATAGCAAAATGGGGTCACTAAAAGAAATAAAAGAATGATTATGGGTGCAGTAAGAATGATGTTGCATGATCAAGGCCTACGAATGCATCTGTGTGTGGAAATATGAAACACTGTGATATTTGTGCAGAATTGTTGTCCTCATAGGATACTTGGCATGAGTACACCTGAAGAGGATTTAAATGGTTAGAAACCTAATGTTTCACAATTTAAGATTTTTGGCTCATCTTTTTAGGTGCATGTGACCAAGGACACCAGGAAGAAGCTTGAACCGAGAGCTGAGATTCAGATTTTTGTGGGATACACTTAAACACCCCACAAATATCAGGTGTATTTTCCAAAAAGAAGGATGATTTTTGTGTGACGGGATATAAATTTGATGAGGAGAATGCCAAGAGGTTGTCCCTTAAGAGGGTGTTGGACTAGCATGCAGAGGAGGAACTCTTGGCTCCCAAGTATCAACCTCAGTATGTGGAGAAACCACATGAGGAGGAACATAGAGTGGCCGAAAACACTCATGCAGAACCATCCATCAAAAATGGCAGAAGGCACACCATGGAAGCTGATGGATTGAGAGTTGATGCTACAAAGAATGTAGGATACCCTACTTCATAGTGCAAACAGAGATAATATCCATACAAGTTTACTAGATACATGTCTCCTATGAGCAAATTTATTGTGACTGAACCATATTCCTTTTAGGAAGCAGTGCAACAAAAAACTTGGATTGATGTAATGGTGGAGGAGTATGACTCCATTTTCAAGAACAGTGCATGGGATATTGTCCCAAGACCGGTTGACAAATTAGTGGTTGGATCTAGATGGATATACAAGGAAAATAAAGTTGCTGATGGGAGTTTGGAGAAATACAAGTCCATATTTTTGGCTCAGGTATTCTCAAAGTTCAAGAGGATCGATTATGATGAGACTTATTCACCTATTGCAAGGTACTCTTCCATTAGATCCATCCTTGCACTCTCAGTGCAGATGGATTGGCGCATTCATCAAATGGATGTAAAAACTGTGTTTCTCAATGGAGTGATTTAGGAAGAAGTGTACATAGAGTATCGTTAAGGTTTTTAGATATTCAACAATGAGTCGCATGTGTGTCAACTCCAGAGAGCACTATATGGACTAAAGCAATAACCTCGTGCTTGGTATACTCAAATAGACAACTATTTCACTGGACTAGGCTTAACCAAAAGTGAAGTTGATGCAAACCTCTACCAGATTGTGGTTGAGGGTAAGCTATTGATCATTTTTATTTTTGTTGATGATCTAATTTTTACTGGTGATGAGCAGATGATACACTCATGCAAGGAGGATCTTGTAAGGGAGTTCGAAATGGAGGACATAGGACTCCATTATTTCCTTGGTTTGGAAATATGGCAGCGAGTTGGTGAACTTTTTCAAATAGTTTAAAAAAAAATCATAACATTTTAAAATTCTGGGTATAAATACACCATTTGACAATTCCTTTTCTCAAAATCGGAGCAATCAGCTGTCAAATCGTACCAAATCTGTGAGGTAAGCTCTAAATTCATCCTTTGCATCAATTTCTTTCTTGTCTAAGGTAAATTTTTTGAAATTTGACTGTAGAAAAGATATTTTTTTATGAAACTCTTTGCGCATATGCGGATTTGTGTGGAAAAACTTGCATATCATATGTGACTATGTAAAAACAAGGTCGTGTATAGGCAGAGCGAAAATTTAAACTTTGAATCTAATCAACGATTTAATGATTTTTTAATAATGTCTATCAGTTGGAGAGAGCATGAATATAGTGCAATTGACAATGAAGTGATGGAAGACCAAACTTCATTAGATATTCTCTGAAATTGTGGTTTGCTCAAGTTTTTCAAAATGCCAAATATGAAAAGCAATGTATGGTTGCTTCAAATGTTGGTTGATCATTAGGAACCAACAGAAGACTGCTTCATAATTCATCAGATGCCACTACGCATAGAAGTGGAAGATATATATTTCATCATTGGACTCTCTTAGAGAGGAGATCTAGTAGAATTACATGGAAATCCTATTGGAGGGCTTAGCGTAGAAGATTATGTTAAAGTCTACTGCGTAGAGGATGCATAAAAGGTAGGAACTCAGATTCCTATCAGAGATTTGAAGGACTTATACATGAAGATCCTTCTCTTCACCATTGGCAGAGTATAAGGATCTGCTTCTCTGTATCAGGCTTCAAGGACACAAATGATTATAGCAGTAGAATGCTTGATTCATCTCTTTGATTGGTGCACAGCCTTACTGAGCAATATGAAAGACAACTAACTTCAATCCAGAAATCAAAGACCAAAAATTTCGGGTATAGTACAATCTTGCTGACATTATTCTTATTTGAGAGTCCCAAGGCTTCGGCCCAAAGTCATCTCAACTATCAGCAGCCCGAGAGATCCAAGAATAGCCCAATGGGTAGATCTGATGAAGATATTGGGGGGAAGTGAAGTTCCCTAGACCACTTGGGATGATGAGTTCTTCCAATGGTGGGAGGAACAAGTCATTACAGTGGAATATTATCCCTATGTTGGGATGGATTTTCGTGTTGATCCAGATCTAGTCCTACCACTTGGTGCAGTATGAGGCACAATCAGTGAGATTGCATTTTTTATTTTTTGATTATGTGATTTTTTTATTTTTTCAAAGTATGTAGCTGAATTTCTTTTTTTTTTATTGGAATAAATGACTTACAAAATTATGATGATCACGATGCAAACATGGGACCAGTCAGACTTGAGGGGTACCCAAGGGACAAGTGCCACAAAGGTGAGGCAGATGCTGAAGACCCTGGCATAAAACTCCATGCTGTACAGAGGAACTTGGAGAGTTTGAATCTCTAAGTGCCTATGGATGCTATAGAGGACCTACCTGAGGCAATCCAGAGACAGGTGGTAGGAGTACCATGAGACCGGGTGCGATTATTCTGCCATGTAGCAACTTCCATCATGTTCAATAGGAATATGAATATTGGGTAGGGACCTCAGGAGTAGATTTTATAGATATGATCAGATGACTATAATATTTTTTGATGACAGACATGATCAAGCATAAGCCCTAATTTTGCAGGACATGATGGTCTAGATTTTATATATATATATATATATATATATATATATATATATATATATATATATATATATATATATATAAGTTAGAGTGTTCAAAAATATATAAAATCTAGACCATCATGTACAAAAATTAGATTTTATATATTTTTGAACACTCTAACTATATATATATATATATATATATATATATATATATATATATATATATATATATATATATATATATATATATATATATATATATATATATATATATATATATATAGTTAGAGTGTTCAAAAATATATAAAATCTAGACCATCATGTCCTGCAAAATTAGGGTATATATATATATATATATATATATATACAATGTTGGCTCGAGGGGTCATGACCCAGGTTCGGAGGTTAAGGTTTACCAACAAACCCCTATACTACTGGCCCTTTCGGCAGTGACCTACTTGCGTAGGCCAAATTCTCACCCAAAGCAGTATGGGAGGGTGCTAGAACTAGGTTTCTGCACCCTTGGAAAGGGAAGGTAAGTCAAGCAAAGCTGCGTTCGAATTCACAAATATTAGATCTCATATTACAGAACCCAGATCTATCGGTCCCTTCACATCCACATGCGCAATACCACTTATAATCACAGTAAACCACAAATACAGGATAATAAAGCAACTATCGTAGCTATCCTTGAATAAAGTATAACAGACAGATTCATATCAATTGTTAACGCAACATAAGAAATTAACACAGTTACTTTCGGAGCTCAACATAGAATCATGCATAACATAACAGATATCATAGAGTCACATTAACAGATTCATATATTCCAACAACCTTCCGCTTTCATTAATCCTTTAGATCCTTTTACAATACCCAAAACCCAACCTGCGCACACATCAGCAGGGTTCGCACACAGCAGGACTGAGAATATCCGCACACACAGCCAGCAGGAGTCCTTTTCCCAAAAACCCAAAACATATCTACTAATTCATGATTCACACCAAGCTTAGTTCATTGCCTGCATTTACAATTCAAAAAATGTTCAACTACTTATACTACTTTAGCCTACGCATACAATGGTTCTCAAACCGTGGTTTGCAGACTCTTGGTATAACCTTGACCCACTTATAATGCATTAGGGGCTTTGACCCACCCCAAAACCCCTGCATTAGACTAAATATAATAAAAATATACAAAATGGACCACATTTGTAGCTTTGTAGGAGACCCTGTTCCAACGGTCCCCCAACACAATATTGTGACTCGTCTCGAGTCACTGTGGTGGTGGAGTCTCCACCTGCGTGTGCAGGGCATTAATGGCTGCAACCAGCAGAGGCAACACTTCTTGACTCTGAGCAGCAGCGCTCTACGCAATATCTATGAGCTTCTATGATGTCGGTCCTTCTGTCGCTGTAGTGACACTCTCCAGTGTTTGGTCTAGTCGCTTCACAGCAGCATCAACATCCTGTGAGAGCTAGAGGGTTGCGGCAGCACAAGGCTTCAAGCATTCTCTGATAACAAGCTTCTTATGGTGGAATTCCTCGATCTCATCTTGGAGGGTATTGCTGGTCTTCAATCGCACCAATCACTATGCAGGAACTAAGGAGGGTAATGTAGCCTTGATCTGCTCGAAAGCTTCCTCCTTCTGCCACAAGTCCTAATTTATTTGCTGGAGGACCAGATCACGCTAGACCCTGATCCAGAGCTACATGGAAGCCTATAGTAACTAGGCACCCTAAGAAATCTCTCCTATAATGGTGTTTGTATTCACAGTTACTAGCGCAGCACGTTGGGCTCATACCTCCAGGGGTGTTTCGGGCTACAATTTGGCCCGTAAGTTAGTGATTTGCTGCTCCAACTGTGTCTTAATGACCTGCACTTCCATCCTGGAAGCCTTCAACGCTGTGACCAATCCTTCCACTTTAGCCTAGGGGGTGGCTGCGGCTAAGATCTCTTGTATAACCTCTGTCCAAAGCTAGTGGATCAAATTTTTGAGCTCTTCTTGCTGCGCGACAACAAGAGTACTTATGCATTCTGCTATGTGATGGTCTGTTCGGCCATACCAAGTTGTTGGTGTACTTGCTAGTCATGATGGTGAATCTCCTAAAACACAGTGGTTTAGAGACCTTGTAATGCTTTGTGAGGTATCTTGGGAAGATTCTGTTATGGTTCCTGTGATTTTGCAGATTTGGCAATACCAAATGACAAGACAACATCAAACCACTTTGGGATATCAGGATCTAGCCCTCCTGGATCGAGAGAGGGATCTCTCTATAAAGGCAAAGAAATGCATATATTTGAGGTTCAATTTAAGGTATTAGGCTAGCTATAGCGCACAAGGGTTTTTGATTTTGTTTGTTTGGTTGGATATCATTAACTAAGAAGGTTATGTGAAGTGAAGAAGGAACTAATTAGTAGGATGTTTCATCATGGGAAGATAGGTCAAGAGAAGTCCCAATCCATTGGGCTATGGAGTCATAAAAGGGTTTACTCGCATAACAACTATCCAAGGGTTTCCATAGGGCAAGTCATCTATACCAAACGATCTCTTTTAGATAGATGGTGGGATGGAACATTAAGAAGTGGGGGGAGGCAGTTTCACGTGGATGGAATGCGATTCCATACACCATCTGACACTTGTCCTTCCTAATACTGCCTATTTCACAACAATTTTGGGCATTAAACCTCTGGCGCAAAGATTTTGCAAAACAGAATTTCAGCCGTCAGATCATGATGCGTTGATCGGACGGTGAAAAATAAATGCGATAGCAAGAGAGATGTGCAGGGTGAAGGTGTGGTGGGACCCTTGGTGACGTGTGAAAATGTGTCGTGGGGTGGAAAGGTTTGGGCTATCAGGTTAAGTCCCGACCGTAAGATTTCTCAGATGGACGGTCGAGATTTAACGATGAGGCTGAAAGTTTGAATGGAGGAAAACATGGTAAGTGAACTGGCAAAGGGATGGATGACCTGATGGACATTGATCTGTGTAGATCAATGGTCCATATTTTATAAAAAACCATAGCGTCGGGAAAATCAATATAGGCAGAGGAAAGGCTTTTTATATGGGGATATTGTGTTTTAAGCGCCCGATTGCGGAGCTTTTGGACGTATGGAGGAAGGGGCTAAAGGAGATAAGCCCTCGGGGGATTAAGACCTATAATGCAAACAGAGTGTTTTTAAGGCCAAAAAAAGGGTTTTTTAAGGAATTTGGAGGTTTCGATAGATGGAATGAGGGATTTTTTAAACCAAATAAATGGAAATATAAGGCTTAAAAGGGGTTTAGGATGAGATGGAGGTTGAAATCAAGGATTATAGAGGAGTTTTGTGAAGGGAATAAGGGTGACAAATGGGGACTTTTTGTGGGAGTGAAATGGAGAAAATGGAGGCCTTTTTTAGAATAGTCTCTTTTACAAACAACAAGGTTCATCAATGGAAACATCAGTGAAGATTCTTTGAAGGATAAAAGATAGATGGAGGCTTCAAGAATGATATATTTACAAAGGAAATGTTTCTCTTGAAGACTTAGAAACATATTTAGCCACCTGTTTGCTTTGACAAAATATTATAGGTGGCTAACAGTGGCTCCACATGGGGATGGCATGTTCTTGAAGGTGTCAAGAATCTCAGATATAGTATTTGGAAGTAGGCCAGATGCCTGGTACTTGACCATCTTTTTCTTCTTTGATCAACTGCTACAAACATGATGGATATTATATCAGCAGAAAACATTTTCCCAAACAACTACCTACCCATCCTACTATCCTAACCCTTTTTTCCTCAAGGTGCATTTAGACTTGCAGACCTTTCACATCATCATTTTGAAAACAGGAAAATAAACCTATCTAATGCTACCCTTATTTCTCCATGAGTTCATATTAAGCAGTTGAACTCATAAGTTTCTCTACCTAAACTAATATCTTCCAGGATTAAACTGTCTGGCAGATTTTCATTCTCTATATTCTAAGACAGAAATTTAAACATAGACAAACCAGGATTAGACTGTCTGATTTGCTGTGGGTCCATGGTATAAGGACAAGCTACACATGGACTGAACTTTGCAGAAATTAAAAACAAAATTTGAAGGCTTTGGATTTGAAAATCACCAGCATCCTTCTTCTTGTGACTCAGATTTTGAGCTTTTTAGAGTCACCTTCTTTCTTCTTTCCAGCTCTGGTTTTGGTCATGTTAGAGCCGTTTCTTCTTCTTTTCTTTGCTAGTTCAAGATTTGAGCTTGTTTGAACCTTTCTTCTTATTTTTTGAATTTTTGCTTCAAAGTAAAATCAACAACTAACTAAATGCTCACAAGCTGAGCTTTATTGAGATTCCTACCTACTCTATTCTAACTTGAGAATATCTGATGCTCTATGTGATACAATAGTGCCAGTGCAGCTAGTTAAGCAGTGACAAAAAAGGATAGAAAATCTGACTGCCTGTCAGAGATAACCATAGGGTACTTTGAATATGGGTCTTCAAAACCAAGGCCACCACTAGTGGTGACCACTCCTGATGTATCTGGCTCTTGCAAATGGTCAATGCTTGGGAAATTGAGCCAGTCAGGGCCTCCATATATTCTTCCATAGGATCAACAAAAACATTATATAAACTTTCTTCCTTTGGGCCTTCCATGACTGGTAGGCTATCTACATCCTTGACAGCTTGGTTCACCGCATCTTCAGTGTGGCTCTTGAAAGCACAATCATCATTTTCCTAGTTGGTAGTATTTGGCAGGTTAGTTTCAACCAAGATTAATTATTCTTCCACTGGATCAAGAAAAATATTCCTTTGAGAAAGAAAATCTTCCTCATCTTTATTGTAACCTGAACTGGAGGACTCATCATATTTGGCAGTGCTGTCCTCTTGTAACCCTGGTATGTTCTGCTTGAGTGGACTGAACTCTGTGAAAATATTAACATATTCTTGAGTAGGGGTTTCTTTGATTACCTCAACCCTTTCAGGAGAAGGTTCAGGATATTCAACTTGCTCAAGATTTTTTTCATTGCTTTCCTCCTCATCCTCTGAGCTAAAAGGCTACTGACTTCCACCCTCATGGAAATTATTAATGATGATCTGATACATAGCAGAGAAAAGATTCAAATGAATCTTCGTCTGCTATCAGAATTTCATAACTTTCTTCATCAGTATCATAGATAGCCTGCATTGGTTCATTACTTTCTTGGAGTTGATGGACATGATCTTCCTCCCACAAATCTACTGATGATGGTCCTGTAGGATTAGCTTCTATTTGGAAAAAATCATCATCAGATAGATCACAACTAGAAAAATCATAATTATAAGCAATGTTACCAATCAAACCTACTATATTCTCAGCAAGTCTTTCTTCAAAATAATCTGCAAGTTCAAAATCTTGTTTATCATACATGCTTTGCATGTTGCTTATGTCTTGTAGTGATATGGTTGGTTTTTCCTAAGGACAAGGTGTGGGTCTTTTCGAATAAGAATTTCTAGTTTCACCCTCATATTCTTCATCTTTTATGTTTAGCAAGTTGTTGGCTATCTCTATCAACTTTTCCAGCTTGGTTTCTGCAGAGATCAACCCTCCTTGCTCTGCTTGGTCCTTCTTTATTGCATTTAATCTTTCCTCCCTACACCATATGTTGTATTTGACAGTAATTGCGACGTTCTGCATTTCTTCCAGACTTGAAGGCTCTCTTTCTCTTATATGGAATTCCACCTCAGGGTCAAAAGAACTCGCATAGTGCAATAGGGCCCATCCCAAGGGTGGTTTTATCTTAGTAGGTATTTCATTTTATACCTTATTGAACCTGGCCGAAAAGTCTTGTACTGTCTCTCCTGGTTGTCTTTTCAAATTTTGGTATTCTTCTAGGATGAGGAAAACATTTCCCATGACTGCCCATTTATCAAGGAAAACTTGAGCAAATTGATGAAAGTTGATAATGCTTGCAGCTGGAAGGTCCTTAAATGAACTCTTAACCTTTCCTTGTAATGATAAGGCAAACATTCTAATACACACATCATCTTCTTCTATTTCAAATAAGTCAAGTAAATCCTCAAGATTTTTAACGTGTTGCTCAGCAGTGATCTTTGTATTTTCTCCATCAAAAGGGGGCAGCTTATTTGTAAGTTCTGTAGGAAGGGGTTGGAAGATAAGAGGCAAAACTAGAGGCTTATATATTTCTATGACCTTTGTGGGTGTAGGTAGTGCAACAAGAGACTTATGCCCCTTTAAGGTTTCATCAAGGGTAAGAGATACAACATGAGGCTCTTGTTTCACTAGGTCTTTCACAAGTGTATAGGCCTGCTCATGGTCTGAAATCTGAGGCTTGAGATTTTCCCAATAAGCAATGTGGATCTCATCTTTGTACACTTGGCCAGGCTTGAAGTAGGATAGAACGTAGTTTTAGATAAAAACAATGAATTCTTGAAACCAAATCAGGCCTGAATTTTCTATCCTTCTGGAATGTCTGGTGTTGTTTCAGGTTCTTCTTCCAGTGGAGTCTTAGGTTTGTTAGGAATTTGTGGAGTCGCCAGGTGGAAGATTTTCAATGTTTTAATGAAGGCTGCTATCCACCATCAACAATTATACCAAATCAAGGCTAATTGGTCTTCTTCCCCAGCAGAGTCTCCATTATGTTGTGGTTCCTGTGATTTGGCAGATTTGGCAATACCAAATGATAAGACAACATCAAACCACTTTGGGATTTCAAGATCTAGCCTTCCTAGATCCAGAGAGGGATCTCTCTATAAAGGCAAAGAAATGTATATCTTTGAGGTTCAATTTAAGGTATTAGGCTAGCTATAGGGCATAAGGGTTTTTGATTTCGTTTGTTTGGTTGGAGATCATTAAATGAGAAGGTTATGTGAAGTGAAGAAGGAACTAAGTAGTAGGATGTTTCAGCATGGGAAGATAGGTCAAGAGAAGTGCCAATCCATTGAGCTATGGAGTCATAAAAGGGTTTACTCACATAACAACTATCCAATGGTTTCCATAGGGAAAGTCATCTATACCAAAGGATCTCTTTTAGATAGATGGTGGGATGGAACATTAAGAAGTGGGGGAAAAGAAAGAAACCAGAGTGCACCCTAAGATCAGGTAAGGACTTTTAACCTATCCTACTTTTGACATACTTTCAAAGGAAACTCTCAATAAGGAAACAAAGGGTAGCCTAAGATCAGGTAAAGACTTTTAACTTAACCTGCTTTCAGCATAATCTCAAGGGAAACAATCCAACAGTCCTCATAACCACTTTCAGAAAGTAGAAAAAATTTAAGATTAAACACAGAGTAAGGCCTAAGATCAGAGAAATACTTTTAACCTTCTCTGCTTTTCACACCAACTCACAGGGAAACTTTCAAGACAAACTGTTGGAGAAGAAACTAGAGGATAGGGCTAACCATAGACTTCCCTAGTTTCAATCTTTACTTAGCATGAAATGAAAATATCTTTCAAGAACAATGCTTCAAGTTGTACTTAGCAAGACATGGGCTCACCAACATTTCTTGACTGGTTATACTCTATAGAATTATCATTAAATCCACAATCAGAGGAAAACATAAAGATAAAGCTTAACAGTGAGATTTATGGTACTTCTGATAGTATGTCCTAATGTATACTTGCTATTCTTTATTAGAGAATAATGGACAGTATGAAAAAACATGAAAGGAGACAGTTACAGTAAGGAAAACATCACCAATAATATAGACGAGGATCCTGTGAATCTGATTGTTCAATTGATATGCAAAACAAGTCACATAATTTGAGTCCAGTGGCATTTTACAGTCCAAACTTCTCTTCCCAGCCTACTATATTACAAACTACTCAGCCACTTCCCCTCAATAACAGTTCAAACAATCAATAAAATCCCAACCCCACGCCAACAATGGATTTTCAATGAATACTTATAGGTGAATGAGCAGGTGGATTAGTAGATATGAACCTAAATGATCCATTAAGAAAGAGGGGAGGAAGTATTCAAATTCCCACTCTGCATAATGGCTTTGCATTAACTGTTGGTACCCTTTAGGCTGGTTTAGAAGTCTTTGTCAGGTTGACAATAACTTTAGGTATGTCTCTTTGAAGTACTCTCTGGCTGTTGGTACTCTTTTTTTCCTTCTGAGATAAGTAATGTGATAGAAGGTCTCTCAGGTCTTCCATACTTCCGTAACTACCATCCTGACAATTTTAGGGACTTCTGTCAGAGTAGTAACTGTTCTAGTGCTTGATGGAAAAGGATGAGGTCGTGTAGCTAGTCCTTCTTGGAGAAAGAACATTCTGCTAATAATAAATCACTGATATGGCTTGATGTGTGCTTTAAGGTTCATTAAGCCTCCTTGATCATCTTCAGGTCTTCAATATTGTGCCTTTAACCCTTTAATCTCTTCTCGATACACTTTAAACTTCTGCTGACCTATGTTTATGAATATACAGGTTACAAAGGCATTGGAGGGTTTATGTCAGGGTTAATAGCCTTGATCTTTGATAAAACATGCCTTCAAATATTCTCATAGATTTCTTCCTTTGTGATCTTGGCTCTGTGATCGTATTTCTATGCCAGGGGTCACTATGGCTGTGACTATGGAGACAGAACGAATTCACCACCTTTGAAACCTACAAAAAATGAAAAACACATTATAAAAACCAGCGAGAGTGGGGAAGACTGCTTCAGAGGCTTGTGAGGGTGTAGGAGCAGTGGGAAATAATGTGGATGCAACAGAAAAATGTGATGAAAATCATGGTGGAAGGCGAAAATAGGTCTAATGGGAGTTTGGGTGCGACGTGAGTTGTGAACCGTTGGATTAGAACAATCAATGGTGGGGATTGCTCGATGTAGTTATTTGGGAGATCAGATGAATGGAAAATGGACGGGGGCGAGATTAAATGAGAGCTGTTCTATCTCAGAGTTCAACGGCCAAGATTAAAAGTGCAAATGTCATTGAGGAGGGTAGCGGTATAGTGGAAAACCGACAGCAGTTTTCGCAAAATAAAATGGGGGGAGGCAGTTTCGCATGGATGGAATGCGATTCCATACACCATCTGACACCTGTCCTTCCTAATACCACCTATTTTGAAAAAAATTTGGGCATTAAACCTCTGGCGCAAAGATTTTGTGAAACAGAATGTCAACCATCAGATCATGATGCATTGATTGGACAGTGCGAAATAAATGCGATAGTAGGTAAGATGCGCGGGCAGAAGGTGTGGTGGGACCCTTTGTGACGTGTGAAAATTTGTAGTGGGTTGGAAAGGTTTGGGCTATCAGGTTAAGTACCAATCGTAAGATTTCTCAGATGGATGGTCGAGATTTAGCGATGAGGCGGAAAGTTTTAATGGAGGAAAACATGGTAATTGAACTGGTGAAGGGATGGATGACCTGATGACCATTGATCTATGTAGATCAATGGTCCATATTTTATAAAAAACCATAGCATCGGGAAAAGAAATATGGGTGGAGGAAAGGCTTTTTATATCAGGATTTTGTGTTTTAAGCACCGATTGCAAAGCTTTTGGACGTATGGAGGAAGGGGCTAAAGGAGATAAGCCCTCAGGGGCTTAAGACCTATAATGCAAACAGAGTGTTTTTAAGGCCAAAAACAAGATTTTTTTAGGAATTTGGAGGTTTCGATCGATCGAATGAGGGATTTTTTAAACCAAATAAATGGAAATATAAGGCTTAAAAGGGGTTTAGGATGAGATGGAGGTTGAAATGAAGGATTATAGAGGAGTTTTGTGAAGGGAATAATGGTGAAAAATGGGGATTTTTTGTGGGAGTGAAATGGAGAAAATTGAGGCCTTTTTTAGAACAACCTCTTTCACAAAAAACAGGGTTCATCAATGGAAATAGTAGTGAAGATTCTTTGAAGGTTAGAGGACACATGGAGGCTTCAAGAATGATAGATTTACAAAGGAAATGTTTCTCTTGAAGACTCAAACATATTTAGCCACTTTTTTTCTTTGAAAAAATATTATAGGTGGCTAACAGATTCAACTACACCCCTACACCTACTTGGAGTTGAATTTCCTGGTCAGACGAACTAATCACAAGGGCGGTGCTAGGTAAGGAATAGAGACAACTTTCCTCCATGGCTAACGTTGTACTGCTAGATGCCAATGGAATCTGTCCCTGAACCATGCTGGTCTGCAGTGTGTCTGTATTTATCTGCAAGGTTAGAAGCTCGGCCTCGATGGTGTTGATCGCAACCCTCTAGTGTTCTTCTAAAGATACCCAATTTTCTTTTGTGGCCAGTGTGACAGCATCTGCGATTTTTTCAAGATCTCCATCCGTCAAAGTAACTGTCTCATCTCATTCCTTCCACTGGGCATGCTGCTTCTTTCAGGGTCGCTTGACAGGCTTGCCTGTTCACTTTGTACCTCCGACGTTTACTTCCTCCGTATCGAGCTACGAATAGACCTGGGTTTCAGCCTTGGTTCTCTTTATGGTGGTCTTCTTTGGCTACGTGTCCTTCTTCGTGGCTGCGCGTGAGTCTTTCCATATGCTTCCAGTCTCCTTGATGATAACAGGTGGGAGTAACTGCTTCATGCTAGTACCTGTGGTGGCCCTTGCACTCGATTTAAAGCCTATCTTCCAGGCGGGAGGCCATAGCGCAATCACGTTGTCAATTTCCTCATTTTCTACCATATAAGGAAGTGATGTCCAGGTTTTATCCTTGTGGCTACAAATCTGAATGTTGTGCATGGTAACCTAAAATGATGCGATACTTTTGTATTTGTCATATACTGTGGGGGGAAACCGAGGTCAAGAATTGATGGCTATGGCCATGCTACTCTAGAAGAGGACCCAAAATACTTGGTTATCTTCTATGCACTACGCGTCCTTGGAATCCCACAAATGGGCATACCGAGCCCCTTCACACATATCTAGGGGGACCTTAGGGAGGACCGACTCTGTAGGGGTTTCCCAGGAAATGACGGTTATAAGAAAAAATAGCGAGGCATAGAAGAAGGCTTTTCCCTACTCCTGAGATTCATGAACATTGGTTAAGAACTTGTCACATAAGTATTGGGCCCAATTGAGGCAGACCCCCTTCCCACACTGATCGGCTAGCCGAATGACATAGGTAGGGATGGTTGCGACCTAGCAATTTCACATTAGCTTGCAAGCTAGTAATATGGTACCCATCTGTGTAGCTGGGTCACTGATAAATTTGATGATGAAGCCCCGCGTATTTCTTTCCACATGGTAGGTTTTATGCACATATTCAGCGGTGTCCCCGTCATATTTCTTTCCCACACGCTCCAAAGGGTGTGGCTTGTTCATGGGAAGGCTCGTAATTCTGTGAACCAACGCAGCATCTATGGGGACCCTGTCCTAAATCCATAGGCAGCCATTATGAATTAAGGCGAGCAACTATCGAGCCAGGCGATCTGTGACATTGTAATGGCCAAAGTGGGGTATACGCAACAGGTTCAAGAGCTCAGATCCGGCCAATCCACTTACCCAACACTGAGGAATGATTGTGACCCCATCATTTGCATAAATCATGTCAAAGTACAACGCAGGGGCCAACTTAGGGAAGGCTTCATAATTTTCCAAATCATGATCGTTAAATTTGACCTCATGGAACTTCCCGCAGGGGTCACTCAAGACAAGGACCTCTCCTGAGGTTAGTAGTGTTTACAGATAGGTAACTAGGCCATTGAGGTTCTTTGGTGTGCGTTTCAAGGGCCTACGTGGGCAAATGAAGAGAGGTAACCAGTTGATCAGATTGGCCGGCAGGGCTTCCTCCTGTGCAACCTGAGCTTGAGGCATTGCTCGCAGGGACTTGGCATGCCTTGGGGAGGTCCTAGGCTTCCCTGTAGCTCATTTTTCAACTTTTGGGAACTTCTCTGAGCCCTGTGCCTACTCTTTTCCCTTCCTTGTGACTGAAGTTGAGAGCACTTCTTCATCCTTAGAGCCAATCTCCATTACTTCCTCAATTTCTGGGGCAGTAGGTGCGAAGGGCTCAGCTGGGTTAGTGGTTGTCATCCTAGCACGAAAAATGAATCCAGACTCTAGGTGGTTATTGTTAGAAAGGGGAGGTTGATCCAACATGAAGGGGATAGTGCAGACCCGAAAAATCTTACAACTGAAGCTCACTCGAGATAAAGAGGATAAGTATAAGCTATGCAAGTGAGACATAACCCTTGTTTGAGCTATCTGACCATTTTTATAGTGCTTGCGGGCATCCAACAGTAGGGTAAACTTGACCTAGAGCTTACCATCAAGTAAAAAGTAAGAAAACCTCAAAATCTGCACCATTAAATGCCAGCAGCCCACTCCTTTTAATGGTAACTTTATCTTTTTACCAGATGTTACTATGCCAACAACTAGTTTTTTCACCTCCTATGGGCTTGGCATACCTCCTACGCTTGGGTTAAACACCTGTGTCTCCTACGCATATTCCCCCAACATAGGCCTAATCCCTAAGTACTTCAAAACCAAAGATATGTTTGCCCGACATGTGTCATCCCAACAGAACTGGGCCACCTTAATAAGGAAGTCTTTCAGAGGTGCTGTGATCACTGCATACCTCGGAACGAACTTTCTGTAATAACCTGTGTGGTTGAGAAGTGAATGCAGTTTTCCCCTTGTTGTGGAAGTTGCTAGATATATGATATTCGCACCCCCAATTTTAGCCAACGTGGGGTGCGTCTCAATGCTACCTGTTTGCAGTCCAAGTGGTCTGGTAACCATGCGCACCTCATTCAATTCTGAGTCAAAAACCTCTTGTGGATCATTCTTACCTTATTTTAGGGCTAGGCTACAGTATTTTAACATGCTTGGTACCCACGGTTCCCAAGTGGGCATTTCAGGTGCGATTCAGCCCATGCTATAGTGTCAATGTCCTGCAGAGCTGGGTCAAGCACCTCTGTCCCGCCTATTAACCCAAATGTTCCCAGAAATTCATCCTTCAAAGTCTTTCAGTGGTGGGTGCAATGATGGAGCTCTGTATGTAAGTACCATGCAGTGGGAAGTGGTCCCAGGGCATGAATAAGCAGATGAAGCCACTCTTGGGAAGTTCTGTCACACCATTGTTCTATCCAAGCGAACAGATATTTGTGTGGATCTTCGGGTCCAAGGAACGTTTTGATTCATACGTTGGTTGGGGCATAAAATTGTAGGATCATCATATTCTGACACTTCTCCCAATCCTAGAATGCCTCCTCATGTGTCACCCACCATCGCACAGGTGATCCATGCATGGCCAACTTACAGGCCCATAGCCTTCATTCTTTGGGAACCTCGGCTTCAAATGCTCAAAAAATTTCCCTAACATTACCAGAACCATCGAAATAAAGTAGATCTCTTACTTCTGAGGAGATGCAATGGAAGTTCTTTGTGATCCGAAGACATCGCAGCGCAAAGACATCATGTAACTGGTTTTTCCAATTCTCTATCTCCCCGTTAGAGTCAGAGAAACATTCACTGTCCTTTTCCCAACAGAGTACTCCCTCCGCGATGGGGTTTACCCAATCTTCATCTCACACAGTCAACTTATAGATGTGATCCACATATTCTTCATCGCGCAACTGGTTTTGTGTATCATTCACCTTCCGCAGGATCTAATGGTACTATTACCCTTGTACCGTTATTTTCGAATACCATGCTTCTCTACTTTAGGTTAATGATGCCCCCAATATCAATGGCCCAATCCAAGCCTAGGAGCGCCTGGTAGGGGTCTGCATCTTCTACAATCTCAATTACTTCAAAATCAGCCTAGACCTTGACCCCTGCGATATCCACTACGATCTTCGATAGTCTTCTCAAGGGTATGATCTTCTGTTGATTGGCCATACACAACTGGATAGTGGACCATTCCAACTTAGGTCCAAAAGAACCTGATCCTTCTCATAATCACTGATCTATGCAGTCAATTACATCTCCCTACCAGTGTGTTTCTTATATCTATAGAGTTTGTGTACGTCCTTGACTTCTGGAGGGAGGCTAGGTCATGTTATGCAACTATCTATTAATGCCTAAAGATTTTCCACAGCCTTTGGGTTGTGCAACAACTTCATACATGCCTATAAAATGGGTTTGACCTCCTCATCTACCTTGAGGTCTTCAGGTAACTGCGAAGTAGATTCCTCTGCCTCGGCAAAGTCTTTGCGAGCTACAACAATTGTTTCTTTCTCCTTTTTTAGATCCAAACCTTCCTGTTTGATAACTGCTTGTCGGATCAGAGGCTCGGTTGCAGTCTTCTCCCCAGGCCCCTCGGTAGTCATCCCACTCCATGTTACGACATTTATACTTGTATCTTTGTCCCGTAGTTCAGCCTTAACCCTTTGCACATTCTACGTAGGTGTCGGCTGATTCTCCTACATTTTTGCTATCAAGATTGGACAATCTTCAATCTCATCGTCCATATTTCTACAATACCACTAGGACTGCCTTATAGGGTTTGGGTAGTCCCTATCAAGGTGTCCTACTTCTCCACAGTTATAAAAGATTAGTTTCCCTCATCCCCAACCTGTGCTTCCACCTCTTCCGCCTCCCATGCGCTTGGCTGGGGAGCCCCCTGTGCTTGAGAGGGATCTTGGTGAGGACAGATATGGCTGTACCCTATAGAGGTTCCCTCAATCGATCATCAAATCATAAGTCTGACAGTTTTTTTCATCATCTCCTACTGACTTGTAGAACCTACACCATTGTTGCTTTACTTCTGGGACATATGCAGCAAGGTGGGGACAGTGGTTTGTGTCGTGCAACCCTGCAACATGGAAATCATCACACCATAGTGTCGACCCACTTGGTCCTGGAACTTCCCTAGGGCACAATGGACTAGGTCCCCTAGCCTGGATGTAGTCTGTTAACAGAGGGCAGTTATCCTTAGTTTGACCATTCGTCCTACATCGTATGCACCACATTTCAGGGCTATCCTCTACTCCTCGCTGCTTTTGCAGATTATGGATCTCCATGTGCATCGCCTCTAGTTTTCCTTCGATTTGATGGATGCCGGACTAAGTATCATCTCTGGGCACAACTTCCAACTTTATAGCGACCTCTAGCGCTTTTTCAGTGATTCGAAAGTTTGGTGACCCATAGGTAAGTGCAGGTGAGGTAGGAACATAGCAATGAACCATTCTGTTTGCTGTCTATCAGCGTACTAAAATCCTCCTTCTCTGATCACCTTCTTCAGTCCCTGATCGGCCTCCCACATAGACTCAGAGGGCCCTTGCTTGAAATCCTTTAGATCGATCACTATTTGAGAATAGGACTTAGGCTTCTTGAACTATTGTTTCAAGGTGTTCTTGATCTCTTCAATGGTTGAGTTTGCATGTTTTCTGATGTATCCCATGTACAAGTCCAAAGCTCTTCCTTCTAAGGAAAGGGACAACTGTGCCCTCTTCACCACATCACTAGCTATGTTCTGCGCAGTCCATACTGATTCTGCGACAAACCAGAAATACTCCATGTCTTCATCTCCGGGACCCTTAAAGGTAGGCAACTTCATGTGCGTAGACATGTCATCTTCTGGTGGTGGCGACGGTGGAGATGAATTCTTACCCCTATGCTAGTTCAAAAGTGGTGTGGCTGGAGGATTCTATGAAACTACTTCTCTTACCAGATTGTAGGCAGATCTATCTCCTTGGTTGGTTCGATAGTATTTTCTACTTCATGTTGTACTCTCGTCTAGATCAGAGGTCATTCATTCGATGTGGCTACAAAGAATACTTTTTTCACACAGTAATATCTTAATTAGCAATGGTAAGGTATTCAGAAACTTGCCCCAGAATCCTTTGAAGAATCTTCACTCTGCTTCAGAGTAAGAGATGAACTGATCAATGGCAAATTCTATCACAAAACCTCCTAGCACGCTGTCCACCCAGTGGTCCACCATGCGAGTGATGGTGTTATCAGTCTTTTCTAACTGCTGGATTAATTCTGGGGTCCACTGTGTGACCTAATCGTCCTTCCAACACTTTTGGAATTCAACCAACCTTGCGAGCCACTCCTATAGCTCGATTACAATGGTTACAAAGAATATCTCATAGATATCCATGAAAATATACTTATTTTTCCACTCTTCGGTGGTCAACTTCTTACTGTGGTTTTCTTTTACTGCGAATTCCTGGACTTGTTGTTCGAACCATTCATCAATTTCTTTTCTTTCAGGTTTCCAGTACGGCCTTGGCATTACCCGATCCCTCTCTCAAAATTCTCTTGGTCCTGGCAACAGAACCATTTTTTGGCTCAAGGGGTCTTGACCCAGGTTCAGAGGTTAAGGTTTGCCAACAAACCCCTATACTACTAGCACTTTCTGCAGTGACCTGCTTGCGTAGGCCAAAGTATCACCCGAAGCAGTATGGGAGGGTGTTGGAACCAAGTTTCTGCACCCTAGGAGAGGGTAGGTAAGTCAGGAAGAGCTGCGTTCGACTTTAAAAATATCAGATCGCATATTACAGAACCCAGATCTATTGGTCCCTTCGCATCCACATGTGCAATACCACTTATAATCACAGTAAACCACAGATACAGGACAATAAAACAACTATCCCAACTATCCTTTCATAAATTATAACAGACAGATTCAGATCAATTGTCAATGCATCATAAGAAATTAACACAATTACTTTAGGAGCTCAACATAGAATCATGCATAACATAACATATATCATAAATTCGCATTAACAGATTCAGATATTCCAACAACCTTTCGCTTTCATTAATCCTTTAAATCCTTTTATAATACCCAAAACCCAACCTGCGCACACAGTAGTAGAGTCCGCACACAGCAGGATTGAGGATCCCCATGCACACAGCCAGTAGGAGTCCTTTCCCCCAAAAACCTAAAAAAAATCTACTAATTCACGATTCACACCAATCTTAGTTCATTTCCTACCTTTATAATTCAAAAAAGGTTCAACTACTTATACTACTTTAGCTTACGCATCCAATGGTTCACAAACCATGGCTTGTGGATCCTTGGTCTACCCTTGACCCACTTACAATGCATTAGGGGCTTTGACCCACCTCAAAGCCCCTGCGTTAGAATAAATATAATAAAAAAATACAAAATGGAACAGATTCGTAGCTTTGTAGGAGACTCTGTTCCAACATACAACGATTTATATGATGTGATGGCTCAAATGTATGAAAATGTATGATTTCTTTGATATATTTTATAGTATTGAATGATTAATATGTCAATCAATTGCTTGATTAGACAATAAGTCTGCCATCCAATTGTCAACTCGAGGAATATGAATGAATGTTATAAATTGAAATGATCTTTGTAACAAAGGTACCCTAAAAAAAAATCGATGTAAAAATGGGTCTCAGACCTGATATGTGTTGTTCAGCTACGAAACCACCAGCTACTAATCCAAGAAAACTACTAACGAATCAACACCCAAGGATATTACCTCCGAGAGTAGATTAATCATTGCAATATATTCTGCTATGTTGTTCGAAGCAGGACCAATGCAGACACCTCTTGACACTAAAAACTGACCGGATGGATAATGGAGTACCCAAGCTGTGGAAGCTAAGTTCCGGGTATGGCTACTAGCACCATCGGCGAAACCAAAGTGACTCATTACATCCAACAACACCTTCCAAAGTATATAAAATTCATCAAAATCACACCACAAAAATAAAAAACCCAAATATGTACAAAAACAAAAATATACACAACAAAGAAAAATGCTAGGCCAAATCCTAGGCATAATATTTTTTCAAATAGAGCCCATTTCTGGGCTCTGCCAACTCATTTCTGTCAAAATCAATCAATGCATAAGCTCTTTTCTTTAGGACCCTTTTAACGATGAAGGGGCCATACCACATGGATTTAAACTTACCTACCCCTAAGGCATCCTTCTCTTGGGCATAAACCAAGACAAGGTCACCTTTAGAGAATACCCTAGGTTTGACTACCTTATTGTACGGAGCCTTTACTTGTTTCTTATGTGCCTCGTTCATAGTAGCTACATCTCGACGCTGCTCATCAAGATGTTTGAGATGAAGGAGGCGTTCTTCAAGACTGGAAGTGTCAGGAAGAAGCTCAACAACTAACTTAAGAGAGGGAATTTCACACTCGATAGGAAATATAGATTCCAACCCATAGGCTAGTTGAAACAGAGTAAAACCAGTTGTAGTTTTGAATGATATTCAATATGCCCAAAGTGTAGGATATAACATAATATGCCAATTAGATCTGGATTTATCAATTTTCTGCTGAATAATTGTCTTCAAGGATTTGTTCATGGCTTCAACTTTCCCATGGGCTTGAGGATAATAAGGAGATGAATTCTTCTACCGGAAACCTAATTTCAGAGCCAATTCAGCCATCATTTTATTCTGAAAGTGACTTCCATGATCAGTGACAATCTCTTTTGGAATACCAAAGCGAGAAACGACTTGATTGAAGAGAAAAAGAGCTGATGTCTCACCGTCATTCCTAAAAGTAGGCATAGCCTCAACCCACTTCATGAATTAGTCTACAGCTATGATAATGTACTTGTGACCTTTAGCCAAAGGCAGGTTACAAGTAGTAAAATCAATACCCCACTTTGTAAAGGGTCCGACAGTAATGACAGGAAATAGTGGAGCTAGATGAGAACACATCTTTCGAGTATAAACTTGACATGGATGACATATTTTGACCAATTCCACACAATATTTGAAAATATAAGGCCAAAAGTATCATGTACGCATGGATTTTTGGGTTGTAGCAAGCCCAGATAAATGACCACCACAAGCTCCACTATGGCAATCATTCAACACAACCTCAACTTCTTCTAGATTTAAGCAATGCCTAAGTATCAAATCGACCCCGCGATGATATAAAGTTTCACCAATAATCAAATAGATTTTGGCTAAGTGATGTAACTTTATATGCTCATCTTTTGAAAAAGTCGAGGGAAACTTCATAGTCTGGAGATAGACTATGAGATCCCCATACCAAGGATCTTGTGAAGAAATGAGAAAAATATGTTCATTAGGAAATGATTCGTCATAAACAATTTCTTCTCCACAAGGCAACTCATAAATCAATTCCACAAAATCTAATGATTTTTTGGACTTGGCAGACATAAAATCAAGATCAAATTCCTCCAAAATCACAATACATTGATTGTATTTGCCCCCAATCACTCCTCTACTGAGAACAAACTGAAATGGATTAACTCTTGACAAAACATAAGTTTTGTGTAGAAGAATGTAATTTCTAAGCTGCTAAACAACATGAACAGCTGCTAAAGCAAGCTTATCTATCGGAGAATACCAGAGTTCAAGTCCTACCAAGCCTCGAATAAGGTAGTATATAACATGCTCGGAAAGAGCGTCGTCTTCCTGAACCAGAACCATACCAATAAGAGATTTTGCTACTGCGAGATACAAGAGGAAATCCCTGCTATAATCAGGTGGACTCAATAAATGAGCAGAGGTCAATTCTTTTTCCAAAGCATCGAATGAGCGCTGAGCAAAGTCATCCCATAAAAATGGAACTCCTTTCTTTAATAATCTCATAAATTTTTTTGTAAGCACAGCATAATTTACGATAAATCTCTACAGAAAATTAGCTTTTCCTTTCATACTTTGAATTTGATGAATTGAAGACAAGGGAGGCAACTGAAGTATTGCCTCAACCTTTAAGGGATCTACACAAATCCCTTCCGTAAACACTATGAATCCCAACAACAAACCGGATGTGAAAACGAAAATGCACTTGTTCTGCTTCAACTGGATTTTATAATAGTAATATCTTTCAAAAACTTGATGGAGGTGAGAAGGATGATCAATTCTCTTGTGAGAGTGAGTAGCTAAATCATCCAAATATGCCTCGATAATATGTGTTAGCCACATATAAAATTTTTCATATCAAATGGTGGCTAAATCATTCTTTAAGCCTTCAAGAAGCAATTTTATTTCCAAAATTGTTAGTTCTTAAAGTGTTATGAAGATAACTTATCCTTCAGTTAATCTTCACTACTGTTTCCCTTGAAACCTGAAAAATATGTTGTTTACCAAAGGAAAAGACTGCTGAAAATTTCCGTTTTCCCTCATTTTCCCTTCTCCATTTTCCATCTCCTTTTCATTCATCAAACTGTTCATTTACCTCTCATTCCCTCGAAATTCCCTTTAAACCTTCAAAAATTCCTTTTGAAGGTTTAAAAACCCCTTTTTCCCCTTCTACAAAAAGCCAAAAAAGCATTGAAAATCTATTTTGGCCTAAAAAACTCATTTTTCTACTAAGGACTTAAGCCCCTTTGGCCTTAGCCCCCAACCCATTTTTTCTGCATAAGACCCGAAGTGGTGACCCAAAGTTAAACCCCTTCGCATAATCGCAATCGGGGCGTTCTTGTTTCCTTATTTTTCCTTTTTCTTTCAGAAAACTCTGATGTGATAGATCCTTTTATTTTAAAACCCCCAACCCTTCGTTTTCTTCTTAAAACCATGACCCCGCAATCGGGCACTAAAAACACTAAAAAATATGTCCAAAACCTTTTCCTCCCTTTGTATTTTTTGGAAAGCCCGACTTTCCTTTCATTTTCCATAAACTCGACAGTGCAAGGTGTTAGGGTTCCCATGTTTTGGCCAGATTGGCAAGACCAAAAGATGAGACAACATCATAACCACTTTGGGGCCCTAGGATCTAGCCCTCCTAGACCCAGAGAGGGATCTCTCCAATAAAAACAAAGAATGATATATCTTTGAAAGCTCAAAATGAGGTATTAGGCAAGATATGAAGGCAGAGGGGGTTTAAATTGATTTGGTTGGTTGGTTTTTGGGCTGAGTCATGAGATCATAAAATGAGAAGGTAATGGGAAGAAAGGAGAAGGGCAATAGGATGTGTCGGAAAAAGAGAATTAGTCAGTAATGTGTCATCCATTGGGTTATTTATTCATGAAATGGGATTACTTGCAAACAACTAGCCAAGGCTTTCAAAGGGCAAGTCATCTATACTAAAGGATCTTTGAGATAGGTGGTGGAATGGAACATTAAGGGAAGAGGGTGAAAGAAGGAAAGAAACCCAATATTTTGTCTAGAGATCAGGTCAGAAGTCATTTAACTCCAAACTTGCTTTGACATACTCATAGGCAACTCTCAATGAAGGGAAAAAGGGGCAGCTTATAGATCGGACCAGAGGTCATCTAACTCCAGGTCTGCTTTAGCATGATCCAAGGGAAAAATAGAGACAAGATTTGACACAAACTAGAGTCTATAGATCGGAGAAGGACTTTTAACCTTCCCTGCTTTAACACCAACAAGAAACATCCAAGCAGCAAGCTTCGGGTTCACACATCAGCTAACAGGAAATAACATCTGTTATGCTAGTTAAACCACATGAATTTACTCTTATAATCACAGTCAGCGGAAAACATTGAAGGTAGGGAGAGCAGAAACATAGGGTACCATGCAAGGGTAAATCCTATGCTATATTTCTGATGTGTACCCGAAGACCAATGAATAGCATGAAAAATGTAAATAACAATGAGATAAGAATAACATCACCCGTAGTAATAGACCAGGATCCTATGAAATTTTCTTGATTAATTGATGTGGAACCAGTCACATACACTGAGCTCAATGGCTGATTATAGTCTCAACTTTCTCCTCCCAACCTACTACATTACAAAATACTCTTCTACTCTCTCCCCAAAATTGTTTCCAACAGCCAAAAATGAATCCCTACAACTACAACCGCAATAACACAATCCAACCCTTTACAAAATGTTCTCTGGGATTCTTTATAGGAAAAAAGAATAGCAGGGGTAGGTGATACACATTAAATTGATTCATTAAGACAGAGTGGGGGTGGTTCTCATGCCCACTCTGGTTAATAGCAATGCATTGTACTTGGTGGTCTAGTTCGGAGCCTCTGTCAGGTCGATAGCAACCTAAGATGTTTCTTTGAAGTTTCCTTCTGGCTGTAAAGATCTTTGATTTGTCTTCTGAAGCAAGTAAGGTGACTGAAGGTCTTCTGGGCTTCCATACCTCCATTATTGTTGCCCTGATAGTCTTTGGAATCTTTCTGTTGGTGGAATGGCCTTTGGGGGCTCGTGGAGGCAAGAAGACTTTTCTAAGGGCATACTGTTATGAGGAAATGTACTGCTAATGTTGAGAGCAGATATGGCTTGACTCATTTGCTCTTCAAATCTTCGGATTGTACCTTAATCCTTTGATCTCAGGATTAGGTGTTGAATATTCAATTAACTGACTTTAATCCGCCTAATCCATCTCTACTGCTTCACTGAGACATTTCTGTAATGGCCTCTCTGTGTTCCGATTCACGGTGACTGTGATTATGGAAATCAGAGCGAATTCATCACTCTGTAAACCCTACACAATAAAATAAACCTGTCATAAAAACCAGGGGTGGTGGAAGAAATGCTGCGAAGGCCAGCAGAATGGTGGCAGAACAGTTGAAACAGAGACTGTGGAGGAAAAAGGTGAACATGTAATGAAATGGAGGCTTGGTGGAAGAATGAATGTGAGCCGTCCGATTAGATGGGATGGGCGGTCATGATCAAATTGCATCAAAAGGTGGCAGGGGTGACACATGGCGGAATGAGGGCTGATCTCGGCTGTTGGTTCTTGTGGATTCAACAGCCAGGATCGCGCCGGAGAATCACAATCGGGGGGTATGGAGGAGGGCATGGTTTAAGACTTTGTGATTGCGATCAGAGCAAGGATGCGAGGGTCGTCGGACTAAAGTGAATCAACGGTGAGTATGTAATCGGAGGAGTGGATGGGTAGAGGCGATGGGCGCGATGCGATTAATGCCGGGCCATCAGATCTCGGGAGATCGACGGCTCAGATTGCAGCGGGGGTTCAACGTAACAAATACACTATCGCATTGTTTCGTTACAAAGGAAAAGGCATTCCTCTCCAATCCTTCGATGCGATAAGTGCCTTACGGGCTGGCGCTTGGTCTTAGCGCTGGGGTCATGTGGGGAAGTGGTTAAGGGGATGGCCGTAGGGGGCTAAGCCTGTATTATGGTGAAAAATGGATTATTTGAGCCAAAAAAGGGGGTTTTTAAGGCTAAAAGAGGAAAATGGTAGAGGGAAAGAGGGACTATTAAACCAAACAAAATGTACTTGGGGGGTTTAAAGGGAATTGAGGATGATTTGAAAGGTAAGTGGGGGAAGTTAGAAAGGGAGACGAGGTGATGAAACAGAGGTATAAGGAGAATGGAAAAGAGAGAAAGGAGGCCTTTTAACTGGAAATAGCAATGGGATCTATCAAAGGACAAAGGCACAAGGAGGCTTTAAAGGATGATGCGTTTTAAGGGGAAATGCATTCCTTGAAGGCCAAAAAACATTTTAGCCCCCTGTTTTCTTGTCAAAAAATTTATAGGAAGCTAACAGTGGCTCCACATGGGGATGACTTCTTCTTGAAGGAGTCAAGAATTCAAAAAATAAATCTTTGGAGTAGGCTTGATGCCTGGTACTTGACACACCTATTTTCTTTCTTTAGATCAGCTGCCAAAAATCATGAAGACATCATATCAGCAGAAAAACCCTCCCAAACAACTACCTACCTGTACTATAGTCCTAATTTTTTTTCTTCTGGGTGCATTTGGACTAGCAGACCCTTTACATCATTGATTCTACAAACAGGAAAAATAAACCTATTCTACCTCTACCTTTATTACTCCATGAGACTAGATTACATTGTTGGCCTCATAGTTTCTCTACCTACACTACTATCTACTGGGATTAGAATTTCTAGCAGATTTCTTCTCTACATTCTAAGACAGAAATTGAAAAACAGTCAAGCTAGGATTATATGGTCTGACTTGCTGTGGACCATGGCATAAAGACAAAACTGCTCATGGACTGAAAACTTTGAAAAAATTTAAAACAACTAACTAAATACTCACAGACTAAGCTTTTATTTGAGCTTTTCCTACCTACCCTACTCTAACTAGAAAATTTATAAGTCTAGCTTACAAACATTGTCTTCCAATGCAACCAGTCCATCAAGTGATCCCATGACTGGTCTTTCTTGCTCAACTCCTTGATCATGATGGATAGGCAGGGCTTCTCCCACTCTTCCTATTCTTCAACAGCAA
The DNA here is from genome assembly GCA_034641835.2 of Pinus albicaulis. Classification (NCBI taxonomy): domain Eukaryota; kingdom Viridiplantae; phylum Streptophyta; class Pinopsida; order Pinales; family Pinaceae; genus Pinus; species Pinus albicaulis. Next base: position 1,114,556,450 of record CM076580.1, read on the forward strand.
ATTCGAAAAATCTTCTTTCTGTTTGCAACATGCTTCTCAACAAGACCTTTGATCCTTCTTCAAACGTTTGCAAGAAATGAATATAAGGATCATGAAATGATACCTGGTTATGAATATTTGATAGGCTGGCTTCAACCAGGATTTCTCCTTCTTCCACTAGATCAAGGGGAAAAATCTCAAGAGAGAGAGAGTGTCTCTTTCATCTTTTGAACTAGAGGACTGCTGACCTCCGCTCTCATGACACTCATCATTGATGCTTTCGTAACTGGGTTCACTGCTTATCTGGAATTGTTGGCCCTGACTTTCCTCCCACGAGTCTATTAATGATGGTCCTGCAAGCTTGGCTTCCTTCTGTAAAAAATTGTCATAAAATAGATCATAACTAGGAAATTCATCATCGTAAGAAATGTCATCAATCAACCCTATCAGATTCTCAGCAGGTCTTTCTTCATCCTGATCTTCAGAGGAGTTCTCTAGACCTGAACCAGTGCTGCAGAAGGTCACAAATTTGGACTGTGGGTTTGATATTCAGGCCATCTCTTCTTCTGTCAACGTAGGAATTTATTTTTTAACATAGATAGAAGAGCCACAGTCCTCAGCTCCTTGTACGAACTAAACCTAAGGCAGGATATCTTCGTGAGCCTCATCTTGAGAATTTCCCCGAGCAAGAGCAAACTCTAGGCCAAGATCATTATGCACATTTGGGTCATCATCCAGGTCTGGAGTTGGCCGTTGCTCGGGAAAATGCATGGGCTGCTCTGAATAATCATCATTTGCATTCAGATTATCCATATACATCTCCAGCACTTTACCAAACATGTCTGCTATTACATTTAATTGATCACACAAAGTATCTAACTTTGTATCTCTATCCATGTCTGGATCCATGTTTTTGCAAAGAAGGTCACTGCGTCTTCTCAACCAGTTCAGAGTCTTCTACTAGTGGAGTCATTTGGTCTTTCGAGAATGATAGGGTGTGGAGTCGCCAGGTGGATGAATTTAGATGTTTGCAACAGGTTGTTGTCCAACATCAGCAATGAAATGCCAATCTAGAGGCATTGGTCTGGGTTGTTCCCCAGTGGAGTTGCCATTATGTTCCTGACGACAATGGGAAATAGACCAATGTTAGTAGTTATGGACTCTCAGATTTAGTCCCCAGTATGGTCGCCATTATGTTGGGGTTCCCATGTTTTGGCTAGATTGGCAAGACCAAAAGATGAGACAACATCATAACCACTTTGGGGCCCTAGGATCTAGCCCTCCTAGACCCAGAGAGGGATCTCTCCAATAAAAACAAAGAATGATATATCTTTGAAAGCTCAAAATGAGGTATTAGGCTATATATGAAGCGTAGAGGGGGTTTAAATTGATTTGGTTGGTTGGTTTTTGGGCTGAGTCATGAGATCATAAACTAAGAAGGTAATGGGAAGAAAGGAGCAGGGCAATAGGACGTTTCAGCAAAAGAGAATGAGTCAGGAATGTGTCGTCCATTGGGCTATGGAGTCATGAAAGGGGATTACTTGCAAACAACTAGCCAAGGCTTTCAAAGGGCAAGCCATCTATACTAAAGGATCTTTGAGATAGGTGGTGGAATGGAACATTAAGGGAAGAGGGTGAAAGAAGGAAAGAAACCCAATTTTCTATCTAGAGATCAGGTCAGAGGTCACTTAACTCCAAACCTGCTTTGACATACTCATAGGCAACTCTCAATGAAGGGACAAAGGGGCAGCTTATAGATTAGACCAGAGGTCATTTAACTCGAGGTCTGCTTTAGCATGCTCCAAGGGAAAAACAGAGACAAGATTTGACACAAACTAGAGTCTATAGATCGGAGAAGGACTTTTAACCTTCCCTGATTTGACACCAGCAAGAAACATCCAAGCAACAAGCTCCGGGTTCACACATCAACTAGCAGGAAATAACATCTGCTACGCTGGTTAAACCACATGAATTTACTCTTAGATTCACAGTCAGCGGAAAACATTGAAGGTAGGGAGAGCAGAAACATAGGGTACCATGCGAGGGTAAATCCTATGCTATATTTCCGATGCGTACCAGAAGACCAATGAACAACATGAAAAATGTAAATAACAATGAGATGAGAATAACATTACCAGTAGTAATAGACCAGGATCCTGTGAAATTTGCTTGATTAATTGATGAAAAACCAGTCACATACACTGAGCTCAATGGCTGATTACAGTCTCAACTTTCTCCTCCCAGCCTACTACATTACAAACTACTCTGCTACTCTCTCCCCAAAACTGTTTCCAATAGCCAAAAATGAATGCCTACAACTACAACCGCAATAACACAATCCAACCCTTTACAAAATGTTATTTGGGATTCTTTATAGGAAAAAAGGATAGCAGGGGTAGGTGATACACATTAAATTGATTCATTAAGAAAGAGTGGGGGTAGTTCTCATGCCCACTCTACTTAATAGCAATGCATTGTACTTGGTGGTCTGGTTCGGAGCCTTTGTATGGTCGATAGTGACCTAAGATGTTTCTTTGAAGTTTCCTTATAGCTGTAAAGCTCTCTGATTTGTCTTCTAAAGCAAGTAAGGTGACTGAAGGTCTTTTGGGCTTCCATACCTCCATTATTATTGCCCTGACAATATTTGGAAGCTTTCTATTAGTGGAATGGCCTTTGTGGGCTGGTGGAGGCAAGAAGACTCCTACTGAGGGCATATTGTTCTGAGGAAATGTAATGCTGATGCTGAGAGTAGATATGGCTTGACTCATTTGCTCTTCAAATATTCGGATTGTACCTTAATCCTTTGATCTCGGGATTAGGTGTTGAATATTCAATTAACTGACTTTAATCTGCCTAATCCGTCTCTGCTGCTTCACTGAGCCATTTCTGTAATGGCCTCTCTGTGTTCCGATTCACGGTGACTGTGATTATGGAAATCAGAGTGAATTCATCACTCTGTAAACCCTACACAATAAAATAAACCTCTCATAAAAACCAGGGGTGGTGGAAGAAATGCTGCGAAGGCTGGTAGAATGGTGGCAGAACAGTTGAAATGGAGACTGTGGAGGAAAAAGGTGAACATGTAATGAAATGGAGGCTTGGTGGAAGAATGAATGTGAGCCATCCGATCAGATGGGATGGGCGGTCGCGATAAAATCGCATTGGAAGGTGGCAAGGGTGACACATGGTGGAATGAGGGTAGATCTTGGCTGTTGGTTCTTGTGGATTCAACATCCAGGATCGCGTCGGAGAATCACAATCGGGAGGGACGGAGGAGGGCATGGTTTAAGAATTTGCGATTGCGATCAGAGCGAGGATGCGAGGGCCATCAGACTAAGGTGAATCGATGGTGGGCATGTAATCAAAGGAGTGGATGGGTAGAGGCGATGGGCGTGATGTGATTAATGCCTGGCCATCAAATCTCGAGAGATCGACGGCACAGATCGCAGTGGGGGTTCAACGTAACAAATACACTATCGCATCGGGGGTTTCGTTTACAAAGGAAAAGGCGTTCCGTTCCAATCCTCTGATGCGATAACCGCCTTACAGGCTGGCGCTTGGTCTTAGCGCTGGGGTCATGTGGGGAAGTGGTTAAGGGGTTGGCCATAGGGGGCTAGGCCTGTGTTATGGTGAAAAGTGGATTATTTGAGCCAAAAAAGGGGGTTTTTAAGGCTAAAAGAGGAAAACGGTAGAGGGAAAGAGGGACTATTAAACCAAACAAAATGTACTTGGGGGGTTTAAAGGGAATTTAGGATGATTTGAAAGGTAAGTGGGGGAAGCTAGAAAGGGAGATGAGGTGATGAAATGGAGGTATAAGGAGAATGAAAAAGAGAGAAAGGAGGCCTTTTAATTGGAAACAACAGTGAGGATCTATCAAAGGACAAAGGCACAAGGAGGCTTTCAAGGATGATGTGTTTTCTGGGGAAATGCATTCCTTGAAGGCCCAAAAACATTTTAGCCCCCTGTTTTCTTGTCAAAAAATTTATAGGGGGCTAACACAAGGTTTAAATGAATATCAACTGTTGATCTTGTTTACTACCCCCAAATCTGATGGTCCAGTTTCTAGATCAACGGCTCACGCTTAATCACATCGCACAAAGCCTGGAGTTCCATCCCTTGGTTTTTCCTGATTATGCGATCTTTGATTTAATCTGGACGATTGATCATCCTTTGATCTGATGGTCTTTACCTAGTCACATCACAACTTTTCATTTAACCCTTTGTTTTTCCCCTCCGTCGATGCAATCCTAAGATTTAATCTGGACCGTTGAATCCACAAGAACCGACGGCCCAGATTTAATCGCGCTCCGCTCACAACCCTTACCATTTCACCCGCCGATTAAATCTCTACCATTGATCCCTCTTAGATCTAACGACCCGCATTAAATCGCATTGACACATTTCATCGTGCCTTTCTTTTTTCCTCTGCTGATTCGCGACCTTGTGATCGAATCTGGGCCATCCATTTCATAGATCTGATGGTCCAGATCTAACCTGACTTCCCTTGTTATTTTACTAAACCTTGCAGTGTAATTTGCTCAGTGAATCTCCACCGTTGATCTCTGCAGATCAACGATCCACATTTACCCGATCTCTGCCCGAACCACCCGTATCGCATAGTTTTCGTTTCCCTGAGAAGTAATCTGGACCGTCTATTCTTCTAATCCAATGGTCTAGATTGGACTCAATCAGCCCAGCTCCTTTGGGACCTATCTCCCCATCGATAATTCCTGACCATCCATTTCTCTGATCCAACGGCCCAGATCAAAACCACCTTGACCCCGCCCCTTGACCCCGCCCCCCTTATTCTGCCTGCGCAAATATCACACTCTCATCTCCACCATTTGATCTGCCCGCCTTTCATCCGACGACCAAGACTCCATATCGCGTAATTTTGAGTTCGAAAGTTAACTCCTAAAAATTATGCGATATGGGCAGTTTCTAAAGTACACGTGTCGGCTAGAGACCTATATCACGTTGTTTTTTAGAGATTTCAAAAACCGCCTTTAACCAGCATGACACCAGTGGTTTTTATGGCCAAAAAGACTTATCCCATTTGCAATACATTTTTTTTTTTTTAATCTCCGCCATTGATCTCTGTTGGCTGATCTAATATGATGGCCCAAAGTCTTTCCGAAATCCCAAATTTCATTTAACCCTATTTTCCCTCTGCCAAAGGTTTTTCACCCATTTCCTTTGTATATTCTCCCATTTCACTATAATTTGGCCCCCTCTAAATAATATAAACCTGATCAATCTCGACCGTTGATCTCTGCAGATCAACAACCTGAACTTAATCCCCACCATCATTGTCCAACCGCCTCCCCATCTGACCCCAGCAAGCAATCCTTGTCATTGGATGCTTTCATCCAACAACCATGATCTAACCTAAACCACTGAAGCAGTCTAAGCCCGTCCACGCAGGATTTTATAACTTTTTGTGTATTTTTGCAGATTATAAAGCTTTTACACAGTTTCCTAAAGGAAATCAAAGGCCGGGGATGACGATCCCCCAGGAATTTATTCATGAAGAAGATCACTCTATAGGGTTCCATATCATGTTTCATCTGTGCCTCATGAGCACTGATGCTACTCTAAAACCCCCTACGTGCCTGCAAAAGCAATAAAAACACAGCAAACTCCACAGGAAAATACTATCAGTATCCAGGGATAAAATCAAAGCAGAAATCGACGTTTAAAGGTTTTAACACAATTTTTAAGGGATTAAGGCGTAAATTCGACTATCAAAAGCCTAATTCACTCAATTGAACACAACATGAAGACCAGAAGACACAGATTAAGCCTAATCTGTCCTAAAACACATAACTAAGTGAATTAAAGGTGTTTTATGGAAAGATAAGGAATTATATCAATCCAAGAAGCCTCCACTGCCACATCAGAGGCTAATTGAATCCTCTCCAGCTACCAAAAGACACCTGTAGCCTCAAATTAATCAAAGAATGCATAGTTATTACCAGAACAGAAGATATTAGCATAAAGACAGCTGACCGGTTATTTCGAATCAAAGAAACTATTTTCAAACTGTTAGAGAAGTTATTACAAAGATAAGGAAGTGCCCTAAAGTCAATATTTTAATCCACTAAGCCTTGAAAGCAAAACAGAGTTATGAAATAGAGATATAGATCGGTTGTATTCTTGCCTTATGCCTTGCATGGTTTTCAAGGCAGAGAATTACATTAACTATATAATTTATGATACTTGAACCCTACAAATATTTCCACCTCCTCATTTTCCTATAAAATCTTCTTAAGGAGCACATTGTAAAGGGTTGGTTGCAAGATTTTGATATAATACTTGTGCTCGAAACTTTCTACATGTAAATAGTGTTAAGAGGCTTTGAAGTTCTATTTGTGATCAAATAAGTTAGGCTGAGAAGAAAAGATGATTGCTGTACTGAAACATTGGACTTGAAGTATGTAACTAGATTGACATCACTATACAAGCTGATTCTTGGGATCCTAGTCTATATCATTGGTGAATTACTTCTCACTTTGTTATTGTTTTCCTTTGATGTATGCCATTTTGTTCACTTATTCTCTGATAAAGAACACCAAGCATAGAGTTAGGATTTACTATTTACAGTACCCTTCTCTGACTGATAAGCTTTATCTTTATGTTTTCCTCCAATTGTGTGTTTAATAATGACTTAAGTTAAGTGTAAACATTATCAAGGAATGTTGGTTTGTCCCTGTCTTGATGTGAAAAGCTTGAAAGGAAGTTCTTGAATGATATTTTCATTATATACTCAATAGAGTTAGACTAGAAAATTTTATGGTTTTCCCTGTCTTCTAGTTTCTTTCTCTAAAGGTTGTTTTGAAATTTTCCCAAAGAGTATGTTGAAAGCAGGTTTAGATTTAAAAGTATCTTGCTTGATCTTAGGCTTCACTTTGTTTTCTTATCTATTTTCATCCCTTCTGAAAGTAGTCATGTGGATTCCTGGATTGTTTGTATAATAAGTTAGCTTTAATACAAGCTTGTCCAAAGAAGTTTATGGTTAGCCCTGTCCTTTGGTTGGTTTTAAACAGTTGCTTTAAAAGGATTTTCTTGTTTGGAAATATTGATAAATCCTAGTTGAAATTATTGTGTTTTTCCACCTTTTCAACACTCTTAATGTCCCATTCCATAATTTAGTCTAAAATATATTTTGATATAGGTGACTTGCCCCTTGGACCACTCTTGAAATTGTTGCACAATTAAACCCTTTTATGACTCCATAGCCCAATGGACTAAAAACCAGTTTCATATCTATCCTATCAGCCAAATCTTGTTTTGATTGCTTACACCTTCACCCCTTTGAAACTCTTTCATTTTAGGACTTTTCACTCAACTAAAAATCATGCTCGACCATCCAAAACAAACAAAAACCCTTGTTCTTAATAAATAGCCTAATATCATACCCAAAATCCTTAAAGATAAATCAATCTTTACACTTATAAGAGAGATCCCTCTCTAGATTCAGGAGGGCTAGATTCTAGAATCCCAAAGTGGTTCAAATGTCCTCCCTGCAACTTTAGTCTTGCCAATCTGCTGAAATTACAGGGAGATAACATTTCTAGCAACTCCACTGGGGAGTTCTAAGTGAAATTACACCTATACATTCTTAAGGACCTCAATAAAACACTTGATTCAAGAACATTTGGTATATTAGCCAGTTGAGCCACCAGGCATAACATTTCTGGCGACTCCACTGGGGATTTGAGTCAAATTTCATCTTAGATACCCTTAAGACTTCATAAAAACCCCTCGAGTACAAGTAGCCCTCTTCAAGCACTACCAAGCGAATGGTAATTATGGTAAAACGTATTTGAATCAGTGACAAAATAAGGAAACCTTACGATTCTCATAAGAGCTTATCAAACCTTCAAGGAATCAGCTAGCTTAGCCATAAGAGTATACTTTCTTTGTCTGACCACCGTAGCTAAGTGTTGAAATAGATTTAAGACACTCTTAGAACCCATAGGACTAAAATAAACTCATAAAACCCAAAAATATTTCAGATTGGTATTTAAGTAAACATGGTGGTGGACCATAAAACACTTTACCTCCAAAAGAGATAAAAATTTCCACCTGGTGACTCCACAATCCAACAGACCTTAAGACTCCACTGGGAAACCCATTATCATCATAACACCATATAAACTCAGTTAAGAGGACTTTAGGATTAAATTTTTCTTGTTTAAAAGATCAGTTAGCCTCTTAAAGATTGTCATATTTGGTTAAAATTTTCTTGTTTAGTTAGGTCCAAAAAACGCAGCATAGTGGCTCCTAGAAAGATTCATAATAGAGCCTACCTTGACCCAAATCCCCCTAAGATAGTTGATAACCCTGAAATAATCCTTAGGAAGTCTCCAAAGGTTAAATCTTCAACTGTTTTCAGATCATCCCATAGAGCTCATTCTGTCCCTGAAAACCTTGCAGCTCTACAAGAATCACGAGTTGACTTAAGAAACCCGTTCAGAATTAGGTCACTTGATGATATAGATCAGATAGATTTAGAGCCTTCATTTTCATCTCAAGATAGAAGTGAACATCCTGGAAGTAGAGAAACTACTCCACTTGTTTTACATTTCATTCATAATTTTGGTTTCTCTCATCCTAGATCTTCTCAACAGCCTATTGCTGGTCCATCCATGTCTATTCTTCATACATCAACTGTCCAGACCACTCCATTCTAGCCCACTTTCCCTCTTTTCAACCCACCACTTGTAAAACCCCCACTTTTTCCACAACCTCCTATCATGGCAACATGGTATGCTTCCTTAGTCCTTCCTTTACCTCTAGTCAATCTACAACAGGACTATCAGTCCAAGATACCTTTGTATGATGCCAGTAATGCTACTACTACTTCACAACATGTGGATAAGATGAATGACTTCTTTGACAGAAATGAGATTGATGATGAAACTGTCAAACTTAGATTATTTGCTCAAAGTTTAGGGGGAGAAGCAAGAAAATGGTTTAAAGGTTTAACCCATCACAGTATTAATGATCTTCAAGCCCTTCATCAATTGTTCCTAAACAAGTGGGAAGTAAAGAATAGCCCTCTCTAGATACTGTCAGATTATAACAGCCTTAAAAGAAACATTGGGGAAAGTGTTCAAGCTTACTGCACTAGATTTAATAGTGTGTATAATGCTTTACCCCCAGAATTAAAACCTCCACAAGTTTCAGCCTTAAAAAAATTGCCAGAAGGATTTGATCCTAAAATGGAATATCAACTTAGAGAAAGAGACCCTCTGACTCTAGAGGATATGCAAAAGGGTGCCTTAGCTGTGGAAGTTAATCTAATGGAGAAAAGAGCTAGAATGAGAAATGAGAAGAAAGTGTCCTTTAGGGAGGAAACTGCACCTTCCACATCTAGCTCTAAGATGGAGAGAATGATGGAGGAGATGATGAAAAAGATGAGCATACTTGAGAGAGCACAATCTAGTCAAAACCAATCGGCTCCAAAATCAGAATTTTAGGAGAAACCAACCTTAAAATAGATCAAGGGAGGATGATCAACAGATTACCCCTCCTTTTCATCAAAACTATGTGAGTGAGGTTGAAGAAACAATAGAACAAATAGAGGAAGATGACTTAAAAATGTTATAAATAGAAAATGATACTTTTGCCGTTCAATATAATAGAAAACAAGGTCTTTATACACCCTATGATGATAAAATACTAGAGGATGAATATTACTATCAAGAGCTGGAAAATTTCATCATAGAAACTCTAAAAGAATACGACCTTAGGAGTAAAAAGAATCAGGAAATTCCCAAAACTACAACCTTTGACAAATATCCAAAAAACATCCCTGTAAATAAACCCAAAATCATGAAATAGAAAGGAAAAACAGTGGTTATAAATTCTGACAAAAACAAAGAGAAAAGCACTCAAGACAATGAAAAACAAAGCGTAGATCTTAGCAGCATTAGCACATCAGCTAGTGCTCCTATTAAAACAATTTTAACCAATGTAAATAGAGAAAATCAGCAAGCTGATCTTGCTGATAAAATGGTGGTTAACAAAGCTGAAACAAACATTGTAAAAATTCAACTACCTTTTAGTTTGGGAGTTGTCTACCCAGGCAACGGAATAGCCTTCACGACAGTTTTTTATCGAAATTTGGGTAACTAAAATTCAAGAAATCGGGGAGTTGGAATGTTTGGAATCCATTTTTGATAATGGAAATGGATTCAACACTATCAAAAACCCTTAAGGCACTCAAAATATTAAAATTTAACAGCTGTAAACAAGATTCTGATAAAATCTTTGCCTGATTTTTTCAAAATATTTACCAGATTCTGGCCTAAAACGTTGCCTGGGTAGACTAAGCTTCTAGTTTGGAGCAGGAAATTGCCAAGATTAAAATCTCTATTCCCCTTACTAAATTAGCCACCCAAAATGTGTATAGGTCCCAAATTTTGAAGGCTTCTAACATAGAAGAGCATAATGACACTGTCAATCTTAATGATGACCAACCAGAACTCATATTTGGTCCTAAGATTGAGGGTAGATATCAAGAAGGACCGGTTCCTCCTTTTTATGTTAGTTTAAAGATTCATGAAATTTTTTTACACAATGCTATGCATGATTCAGGGGCCTCTCAAAACACAATGCCCAAAGATGTAATGGAGAGCCTAGGCCTTGAAATCACCAAGCCATACAAAGATCTTTACTCCTTTGACTCAAGCAGAGTGAAATGTTTAAGTTTGATGAAAAACCTCTGTGTAAACTTAGCACAAATTCTAGCCAAGTGTTTAGTGATGGATATTGTAGTGGCTGATGTACCCCCAAAGTATGGTATACTGTTATCAAGATCTTGGGGAGCTAAGTTACAAGGAACCATGAAAATGGATATGACATATGCTATTATTCTTGTGTTTAATCAAACTAGAAGACTTTATAGGGAATCTCATATGCAATACACAGTTACTAGCCAGGAAAGACCACAAAGCTCTCCTCTTTATTCTGTGTATACAGGCCTTGACTCATTTATCCTTTTCAATAATGAAACAGTCAATGAGCAAGTAACCTTGACTAAATTAATGGAAGATAGAGAGAAAGAGGAAGAAAAGACAGAAGTTTCAAAACAATTTGCTAAATCAAAAAATTACAGCAAACAAAACATAGGTCTAGAGCTACAAATCAGTCATCCATTTCTTTTTAACCTTGAGAGTCAAGAGAGTAGTCCTCAACATAATGAAAAACATGAAGAATTAAAACAAATTCAACATAGTGTTGATCTTCAAGAACAATGTGAAAGCACGCTTGTTAAAGAGGATAGTAACCAAACTGATGAACCTGAAACTAGTCCTCTTTGGAGTATGAAATTTGATGGGTCTTGCACCAAGAGCAATGCAAGTGCAGGAATTTGGATCCATAACACTGAAAATAATCACACTGAAGGTCATTCCTACAGATTAAATTTTCAATGTTCAAATAACACAGCTGAGTATGAATCCCTCCTTTTAGGCTTACACTTGTTGAAGAAATTAGAAGCCAAAAGGATAAAAGTCCATGGGGATTCAGAGTTAATCGTTAAGCAAGTGAATGGGGAATATAGTGCCAAACACCCCAGACTTAGAGCCTATAGGAACGATGTCAGGGATTTATTGAAAACTTTTGAGGAATCCCTACTTATTTTTTTCCCAAGAGAACAAAATATCTTGGCCCACAGTTTAGCTTTTGTTGCTAGAACATGCTTAACACCTTACGAAACCAAACAATGCACCACCAAAATTAAATTCAGACCAGCTGTCCCTGACAATGAGAAATATTGGCAAGTTTTTTATGGAAACAAACAAATAGAAGACTTCCTACAGTCCAGAAATGAATTTGAACTACCAAGTTCAGATTCAGATTATGAGGATGACTGTCCTAGTGAAGAAAATCTAGTTGATGAAGAAGAAAAGTCTCTAGAGACTACTGATATAAATCTGCTATCCAACAAACTTGAAAATACAACAAAAATTAGTGCAGAGCTTAGAAAAGAAGACTTAGAAACTCTGCAATCTAACAATCAAAGTTTGCCAAAAGGTGTAGTCCATTTAGAGGAGTTGTTTGATTTCAATGATGTGGCCAAGAAACCCAAACTGGAACCTATAGAAACTGAGGTTGAAGAGTGTAATATAGGTAGTGAACTAAAACCATAGATGATCAAACTGTCTAAAACTTTACCAGTTCACATCAAACTGAAATACATAGAGTTTTTTAAAGAATTTTATGATGTTTTCACATGAAGTTATGAGGATTTGAAATCCTATGACACTGAAATAATTCAGCACAAGATACTTCTCAAGGAAAACCAAAAGCCATTTAAAAAAAAACTGCGCAGAATAAACCCTGTTCAGTTACCTTTGGTTGAGAAGGAAATCAAGAAAATGTATGAAGCTGGTATTATTGTTTCTATTAGATATTCAAAATGGGTGTCGAATTTAGTGTCAGTTAGGAAGAAAACAGGAGAGATTAGGCTTTGTATTGACTTTAGGAACTTAAAGAAAGCCTCGTTAAAAGAAAACTATCGTTTACCCAAGATGAATCATATTTTACAAAGGGTAGTTGGTTCTAAAAGAATTTATTTGCTAGATGGCTTCTCAGGATACAATCAGATTTTAGTACATCCTGATGATCAACTAAAGACAACCTTTACTAAACCTAGGGGCACTTTCATGTATGTGAAAATGCCCTTTGGTTTAATGAATGCTGGTGCTACATTCCAGAGAGCTATGGACATTGCATTCTCGGAAGAATTAGGTTACTTCATCATTATTTAACTCGATGATATCACTGTTTTTTCCAAAATAGATGAAAAACACCTAGAACACTTGAGAATAGTCTTTGAGAAATGAAAAAATTTTGGGTTATCTTTAAATCCAAAGAAAACGTTGTTTGGCCTCCAAGAAGGTAAACTTCTTGGGAATATCATATCAGAAGAGGGGATAAAGATAGACCCAAAGAGGATTGAGGCTATATTGCAAATCACTCATCCTAGAAACATCAAGGAACTTCAATCTTTCATTGGGAAGATTAATTTCTTGAAGATGTTCATACCCAACTTAGCTGAACTCCTTAGAAACATCACAAACATGCTGAAAAAGGAACAAGGATTTAAATGGACCTTAGAGGCAAAGAGATCATTTGAACTAGTGAAACAAGCATTAACCAAAACACATGTTCTTGTAAGTCCTGATTTTTCAAAATATTTTTTCATTTTTTCATTTGCATCAGAACATACAGTGGCTGTTGTCCTATTGCAAAAAAATCCACAGGGCAAGAGCAGTCAATTGCATTCTTTAGCAAGGCATTGAGAGATGCTCCTCCGAAGTACAATATCATGGAGAAACAAGCCTTTGCCTTAGTCAAAGCCTTAAAAGACTTCAAAGTTTATATTTTACATTCCCATGTAATTGCATTTGTGCCTAACTCAGTGGTAAAGGACATTTTAACACAGGACCCAGATGGTAAGAGAGGAAAGTGGATAGCTGTGATACTTGAATATGATTTAGAAATCGAGCCCACTAAACTCATAAAAGGCCAAGGGCTAGCAAGATTAATGGCTGAGTCTAATTTTGAAGCTCTTGATATTAATATGATAGATTCTTTAGATGAACAAGATGAATTGTGAACTCCCATTGTTGAAGATCATTTTATGAATTCCTCTTGGTATGCTGATATTGTGTATGTTTTGTTCAATCTGAATACACCTCTTGGTTTGTCAAAAACCAAGGCAAGGTTTTTAAAGTTAAAAGCTATAAATTACTACATTTTAGATAAATGTCTTTATTGGAAAATGCTAGTGGGTTATTTCTTAAATGTTTGCCTGAGTATGATGCAGATAAGGTCAAGCACGAGTTCCATGAAGGAGAATGTGGAGGCCACCTCTAATGGAAGACAACAGCCAACAAAATCCTTAGAGCTGGTTACTATTGGCCTGCCCTCTTTCAGGATGTCCATAAAATGATTATTGCCTGTCATAAATGCCAACTCTTTGAAGGCAAAAGAAAATTTCTTCCCTTACCCTTGCATCCAATCACTGTTGAAGCTCCTTTTCAACAGTGGGGTTTAGACTTCATAGGAGATATCCATCCACCTTCATCTGCCCAACATAGATGGATTCTCACTGCAACAGACTACATTACCAAATGGATAGAAGCCATCCCTTCTAGGCAAGCCAATGACTTTGTCATTATAAAATTCATTGAAACTCATATCCTCTCTAGATTTGGCTGTCCTAGGAAGATCACAATTGATAATGCTGCTACATTTGGATCCAAAAAGATGCTTGAATTATGTCACAAATATCAGATTGCATTGGGTCATTCTACTTCTTATTACCCTCAAGGTAATGGGCTGGCAGAATCCTCAAACAAGATTTTGGTAAACATAATCAAGAAGTTGCTGAAGGACAATAAGAAATCTTGGCACACCAAGCTAGTACATACACTTTGGGCTGACAGATTAACACTCAAAAAATCAGTTGGAATGTCACCCTACCAGCTTGTTTATGGGATAGATGCAATTTTTCCAACTAGCCTAGGTGTACCAATTATGAAGTTGATCCAAGAAGTACAGTCTGAAGAAAATGACATGATCAGAAGGATTAATCAGACTATACATCTTCAACAAACCAGAGAGAATGTCTACAACAGAGCATTACAAAAGCAAGAGAGCATCAAGAAACTTTTTGATAGAAGGACAAAATCCAGTAATTTTAGCATTGGTGATAAAGTGTTAAAGTGGGATTCAAGGAGAGAAGACAAGGGCAAGCATGGGAAATTTGATAATTTATGGCTTGGCCCTTATCTCATTCATTCTACTGCTGGTAACAATGCTTATTTCTTGCAGGAATTGAATGGAGCTGAACTGTTCGGGGGTCTTGTCAATGGAAGGATGCTCAAACATTATTTGTCTTAACCATATCAGTTTGGAAGCCTTTTTATTTTTTTTTTCATTGTGTATATCATACTCATCATTGCATTCAAAGTTAGAAAAAGAAAAAAATACAAAAAAAATAGAAAGGGAAAAGAGGGCAGATTGTAAAAACAAGAAAGGTACAGCCCCATACCAAAAAAGAGAAACAAAATCTGAAAGTGTGCAAGCCAAAACGCCACTCCTAAGAAGCACACTTCTAGTTACTCATATAGCCTAATCATGACTAATTAGTTTTAAATTTACTGCTGATAGGTTAGTGAAATAGATTTTCCAAACAGCTTAATTTTGGCTTATCAGTTAGGTAGATTAGGATAGAAAAAAATAAAGGTTCAAACAAGCTCAAAATCTGAACCTATAGATTCCAAAAGAAAGAATGGCTCTAACTAGATCAAATATTGAGCCAAGGATAGAAGTAAACTGGTTCTGATATGCTCAAAACTTGAACCAGATAACAAAGAAAAACAGCTCAAACAAGCCTAAAAACAGAGCTGAAGAAAAGAGAAGGAAGTTCTTAAAACTTTTAGATCTTAAGCCTTCACCATTTTGATTTAATTTTCTGCAAAATAATAATCTATGTGCAGCTTGTTTTTATGCCATAGATCAGCAACAAGTTAGACTGTTCAATCCTGACTTGTCTGTTTTTGAATTTCTTGTTTTAGAATTTAGAGAATAAAAATCTATTAGACAATCTAATCCTAACAGATTGTAGATTAGGTAGAGAAGCTTATGAACTCAACTGCTTAATCTAATTTCATGGAGAAATAAGAAGTAGACTTAGATTATTTTTATGTTTTTAAAAGAATAAAATGTTTGTAAAATATTTTTCCAATCCAAATGCACTTTGAAAGAAGAAAAAATGTTAGATCATTAAGATTGGGTAGGTAGAAGCTAGTTTTGATAGAGTTCCATTGTTTTTCATGGTTGTTAACATTGTCAGAGCAAAAGAAGGCCAACAAAGTAAAGCAAGTTGCAGCCCAATGGATGAGGCATTGATCAGCTCCCAGAGAATACAAGTCTGAAGTTCTTGACACCTTCAAGAAGGTGCCATCCCCATGTGGAGCCACTGTTAGCCACCTATAAAATTTGTCATATCAAATGGTGGCTAAATCACTCTTTAAGCCTTCAAGAAACAATTTTATTGCCAAAATTGTTAGTTCTTAAAGTCTTATGAAGATAACTTATCCTTGAGTTAATCTTCACTGTTGTTTCCCTTGAAACCTGAAAAATTTGTTGTTTACCAAAGGAAACGACTGTTGAAAATTTCCATTTTCCCTCATTTTCCCTTCTCCATTTTCCTTCTCCTTTTCATTCATCAAACTGTTCATTTACCTCTCATTCCCTCGAAATTCCCTTTAAACCTTCAAAAATTCCTTTTGAAGGTTTAAAACCCCCTTTTTCCCCTTCTACCAAAAGCCAAAAAAGCATTGAAAATATTTTATTTTGGCCTAAAAACCTCATTTTTCTACTAAGGCCTTAAGCCCCTTTAGCCTTAGCCCCCAACCCCTTTTTTTCCGCATAAGACCCGAAGAGGTGACCCAGAGTTAAACCCCATCACGTAATCGTAATCAGGGCATTCTTGTTTCCTTATTTCGCCTTTTGCTTTCAAAAACTTTGATGCGATAGACCCTTTTATTTTAAAACCCCCGACCCTTCGTTTTCTTCACAAAACCATGGCCCCGCAATCGGGGGCTAAAAACATTAAAAAATATGTCCAAAACCTTTACCTCCCTTTGTATTTTTTGAAAATCCCGACTTTCCTTTCATTTTCCATAAACCTGACAGTGAAAAGTTTAAATGAATATCAACCGTTGATCTTCTTTACTACCCCCATATCCGACGGTCCATGTTGCTCCATTTTCCGAACCCGTCGTTTCCCCTTTTGCCTTCATGACTTAATCTCCACCATCGATCCAACTTCTAGATCAACGGCTCGTGCTTAATCGCATCGCACAAAGCCTGGAGTTCCATCCCTTGGTTTTTCCCGATTACGCGATCTCTGATTTAATCTGGACCATCGCTCATCCTTTGATCCAATGGTCATTACCTAATCGCATCACAACTTTTCATTTCACCCTCTATTTCTCCCCTCCGCCGATGTGATCCTATGATTTAATTTGGACCATCGAATCCACAAGAAACAACGACCCATATTTAATCGCGCTCCGCTTGCAACCCTTACCATTGCACCCGCCGATTAAATCTCCAACGTTGATCTCTCTTAGATCTAACGACCCGCATTAAATTACATCAACGCATTTCATCATGCCTTTCATTTTTCCTCTATCGATTTGTGACCTTGCAATCGAATCTGGGCCATCCATTTCATATATCTGACGGTCCAGATCTAACCTGACTTCCCTTGTTATTTTAGTGAACCCCGCAGTGTAATTTCCTCAGTGAATCTCCATCGTTGATCTCTGTAGATCAATGGTCCACATTTACCCGATCTTCGCCCAAACCCCCCGTATCACATAGTTTTTTTTTCCTCGAGAAGTAATCTGGACCATACATTATTCTAATCCAACAGTCTATATTGAACCCGATTGGCCCAAATCCTTTGGGACCTATCTCCCCATCGATAAATCCTGACCGTCCATTCCTCTCATCCAACGGCCCAGATCAAAACCGCCTTGACCCTGCCCCCCTACTTCCGCCTGCGCAACTCGTCTTATCGCGCTCTCATCTCCACCATTGGATCCACCCGCTTTTCATCTAATAGCCAAGACTCCATATCGTGTAATTTTGAGTCCGAAAGTTAACTCCTAAAAATTACACGATATGGGCGGTTTCTAAAGTACACGTGTCGGCCGAAGACCTATATCGCTTTGTTTTTTAGAGATTTCGAAAACAACCTTTAACCAGTGTGACACCAGTGGTTATTATTCTAATCCAACGGTCTAAATTGAACCTGATCGGCCAAATCCTTTGGGACCTATCTCCACATCAATAAATCCTGACCATCCATTTCTCTCATCCAACGGCCCAGATCAAAACCACCTTGACCCTGCCCCCCTACTTCCGCCTGCGCAACTCATCTTATCGCGCTCTCATCTCCACCATTGGATCTGCCCACCTTTCATCCAACGGCCAAGACTCCATATCATGTAATTTTGAGTCCGAAAGTTAACTCCCAAAAATTACGCGATATGGGCGATTTCTAAAGTACACATGTCAGCCAGAGACCTATATCGCGTTGTTTTTGAGAGATTTCGAAAACCACCTTTAACTAGCATGACACTAGTGGTTTTTATGGCCGAAACCACTTATCCCATTTGCATTACGTTTTCTTATTTTTAATCTCTGCCATTGATCTCTGTTGGAAAAACTATGGGAGATCCAATACCCTTCCATAATGCAAGAGCCATTACAACTTGGAAGTGTTCTCTTCTACGTTTCGAAAGATACTTCTACTATAGGGTAAACTGCTTGGGTTGTTGGTTTTTGAATATCCCTCTCAGGGCTTTCCGGTGCCCGAGGCAGACAGTAAGATTAGTTGTGTTGTTCACAAAGATGGCATGAGCATGTTCATATTAACTTAAGATAACTTGATGGAATGCGATAGAGAATTACCTCTTTAACAATATTGGAGTCCCTTGGAAAGCGCTAGGTAGCGAACAAGAGTCCTTCTTCACCGGCTCCAAATCTTAGTCCTGCAATCAGTCAAAGCACCCGTGTAATTTCTAACATAACATATATCCTATCAATCAAGTCAATATATAATGAACTTCTAGATTATACACATCTGAGCCATTCATATCATGCAATGTAAATGTTCAAACAATAATGACAATATTAAGCATTGAATGGACAAAACGAACACAGTTCTATTGATTTTGAAAGAAGGAGGATTACAACCATCGGTTGTACCAAGCCCTCCTTAGTCTCCCAATCTCTTTTATCTCTCAAGTGAAGAAGTCCAAGTCAACAAGCTCTCTAGGAACCTCTTTGACTCTTGGCCTTCACAATATAACACTATTCTCTATTCCACAAGTATGCAAAAACCTTTAGCAATCCTTCGACCTTCAATTAAGAGCCTTCAACTCCTTCTTATAGGAGAGGGAGAAAGCCATTGTTGCCTTTATCTTTCCACTAGTTTGGAATGGAAAAAACTTAGATGTTTCTTTAATCTCTATGCTTTTGCCTCCTTTGGAGTTCATTCTTGTTATAGCAATGACCAATAATGAACTGGTGCTCTGTAGTTTCTTTTGTGAACTGACTCTCTTGTGAGGGAAAGCCAGAGATTCAAATCATTCTCCGCGGGCTTTTCCCGATTAAAAATTAAAACACGGGTAACAGTTCCCACCAGTGTAAACAGAGTGTTGCCCTAGCCACTAATGCGGCCCATTCACTGATTAGCTGCGTTATAACGCTCTTATGTTGTTATAGATAGGCGTTACCCTGGCAGAAATAGGTTTAATTTAGGTCTTTGTACTCCTTCCATATTTGTCTTCCCCTCTGAGCTGATGAGGAGGTATTTTGACCTGTAACAGATGCCCCCTAAAGTGTGAGGTCAGAGACGAAGATGATGGCCGAAATACTTTATAATTTGTGTAGAGATAAAGAGATTGAAAGACTGAGGAAAACCTGAAACAACAACATATGTCAGAAAATATAGTATCTGCCTTGAGTCGGGCATGTCCCATGCTCAGTAGCTTAAACAACATGATTTCTCTAGAATAGAGATATGAAGAATCTGTCCACCGATAGGCACAATGTGGAAGTGTCTGTCATAACAGGATCAGGCTGAAGAAGCTGTCTCCATAAACAATATCGCAACTTGGGGAAGGAAACACAACTTTAATGATGTAGC
The DNA here is from genome assembly GCA_034641835.2 of Pinus albicaulis. NCBI lineage: Eukaryota > Viridiplantae > Streptophyta > Pinopsida > Pinales > Pinaceae > Pinus > Pinus albicaulis. Next base: position 1,114,576,179 of record CM076580.1, read on the forward strand.
CTTTGCCCCAAGGTCTTGACCACCGATTCACTTAAACTGCATATTCCTCAACATGTGAATGAATGAGTTGTCATCGAACATGTGAGAAATCATCTGATTACCAGTCGATAATGAAAATTGTTAACAGACGCGAAGGTGGCCACCGATAATGATGATGGTCCCTAAGATGCACAGTACAATCTAGCGAGTGTGAATAAAATGAGTTGAAGTCGAACACTCGTAGAATCATTCGACCAGGAGCCAATGATGAAGACCCCTGATCAAACACAAGACTACCTGCCACTGATGTCTGCAAGTATCCGGGTACTGATGGGTTTCTAGATCAGCTTCCTAGATAAGATGTTGAAGTCAATAGGAAGAGATCTGTTGAAAGGTAGGCACTGAGGCATCCTACATCAGTGAACACGAAACGGAAACCAACTGATGTTGTTTATGATTTGAGATAATGAAGAGGAAATGGGGATGTCGGACGAAAAATAATTTCTGGCATAATGAGCGGTTTGGTTGATAACAGGAGCAGTAGATAGCGAGATCTGCTTGAACAATAGAAGGCACTCTAGCAGGGTACTAGGTAGCTGAAGCTTGATGAACACCAAAGAGTGTGTTAGGATTTTACCGGTGCAGGGACACTGGGAAATGAAGGCTAATACTCATAGATGGTAGGGTTCGGCTAATTGCGAAAGAGTTTTCTGGGAAGTGCCATGTTCAAGAATTTTGCTGCCAAATCGACCTTTTTGAAAATGTAACAGAGGTAGTATCCATTTTGTCTAAATTTTTCCCCGCCTGATTAATTTTAGTGAGTCTAGACGAGTAAACTCGGTGAATTTTTCATGTTTAGAGAGTCTGAAAAATGTCAGAAAAGATGACTCTGTGCCCCATCTGATTAGGTTTAACGAGTCTAGATGAGTAAACTCAGTGAATTTTTCATGTTTAGAGAGTCTGAAAAATGTTAGAAAAGACAACTCTGCGTCCCATCTGATTAGGTTTAACGAGTCCAGACGAGTAAACTCGGTGAATTTTTCATGTTTGGAGAGTCTGAAAAATATCATAAAAGACAACTCCATTGGGGCACCTTTGTCATGTCTTGATAACTGGCACGGCAAAGGGATAATAGTAAGCCCGAAACAGTTCATTTTCCGTAAGTTAGTCCATCGAAACCGGAAAAGTGAGAAATCTATGTTCGATAGACGTCTACCTCATTTTGTTATGAGTACGAGGAGACAGAGTGAACTCAGTATTCTTTGTGAAATTTTAATGAGTCCAACAAAGAAAAACTCGGTGCCCTCCATGAAATTTTAACAAGTCGCGCGGAGAAAACTCGATTACCTCCGTGAAATTTTAACGAGTCACGCGGAGAAAACTCGGTTACTTTTTCAGTTTAAAGAGCTTTGAAAAAGAGAAAAGAATGGCTCCATCCTTTCTATCATGGTAGTTTAACGAGCCTGAAAAAGGCAACTCGGGGTTTTTTCAGTTTTACGAGTGAGAAAAAGATTCCTAAAAGGAAAGCTCAGTGCTTCTTCATAGTTTTAACGAGTCTGAAGAATAAAACTCTAGGTTTTTCGGATTAACGAGCAAGAAAAATACCATACAAAAAGAACGCTCGATGTCAACTTTGTATAAGTTTAACGAGTCCGAAGAAGGGAACTTGAGGTTTTTCGGATTAACGAGCAAGAAAAATACCATAAAAAGAATGCTCGATGTCACATGAGTATGTATGCATATAAATCTTGATCGCTCATCATAACATCAGTACCAAATCTCAAAAGTTGCGAAACATGCGTAGCAAGAATTCACGACTTTGCTGACTAGCTTTAAGAGAGTCGTGCCCCAAAAATGGCTATAAAAAGGTCAGAAGGCCTTCATTTTCACTGTACGAAGTGCTGTGAAGAAGCTCTGGGGTGAAAGGGGTGAAAACTTCAGCTGATGATTACGGTCAATCCGGGAAACGGTTTTCCTTCCTGAGAGATCCAGGTAAGAGATAGAACCTCCTGCTATCATTTAATTATCCTTTTGTTACTTTTTGCTGGTTTAAAATGGCAGATTTCCGAGGCCCTAAAAAAAACTTGCGCCTAACGCGGGTCATTAGTGTTATAGCTGCGTTAAATGCATAACCCGTGAGGATTAGTCGCGCTAGCACACTCTGTTGTGCATTAGGGCCAGCGTTAGGCGCACCGTGTTTTTTAGTAACTTGATTTCTACTGTTTTGAAATGGTCCAGGCAAGTTTTGATCGGTTGAAAATGTTGTTTGTGCAGGTATTCAGCTGTTTAAACATGAGTATCTGGCGAGAGAGAGAACATGAACGGGAAGAACGAGAGATGGTGACGGATGCTGCAAGCTTGATGGCTCTCCACAGGTGTGGATTGCTAAAATATGCCCGCTTAGAACTGATGAGGGGTCAAGAGGACCTCCTGAGGTGGCTAATCTAGTAATGGGACGAACAACATCATGTTTTTTGGATTGGGGGTAATTAACTCTCAATCGAAAAGGATGATGTGTACTTTTTGAATGGCCTATCATGTCGTGGGCCAAGGCCCAACTTGACGGGGTCTAGAGCTGACCCACGTTCCACTATTGATCTAATTCGTGCACACTGCATATGTGACACTCAGGCTGTGAGCAACCGGGTACCCATTGCACAGGTGGCTTTGAGACCATTGAGGTCTATCTTATGGATGATTGTTCGCTTGGCAGGTGCCAAGAGTCATCATGTGGCCACCAAGGCCTAGGTGCTCCTAGCCTTGGACTGTATGCAGCCTCAGGTTTTTGACTGGTGTGACGGAGTTGTCCGTCGGGTCCGAGCAGAACTTACTGCATGTAAGACCCGTACCCAGAGAGAGTTTGGGTACGGTACACTGGTTGTTTCTTTCTTACTAGAGCATATACCATTGATGAGGCCTAGGATCGTTACAGCACCATTGGGCCCACGCAAGCCGAGGCAGGCTTGGTGGGCAGCTTTTCTTCCGCGGACTGGAGAGGGTCCCGTCTGCCACTGCTTTGATGATGGATTTTTTGATTGGCTAGACTCCGAGATAATCATGATTGAGGATTATCCCTATGCAGGGATGAAATTCACAGGCGATCCGGAGTTATTCCTGCCTCCTGGTACCCAGTGGGGACTCGATGGTAAGAAGGAAATGATCAGTGAAATTCCAAATAAGTACTTTTTTTTTTATCTTTTGAATGTTTATGAAATTTTTTTTTTTTGTTGAGATAGGGTGAAAATTATGTTTTGACATGAAGCTTTTGTTTGCTTGAAACATATGTGGCACCTGTCCGGCCAGTTGGGGCCCCTCGCTATGCACAGCGAGGACTGCAGTTACCCGGGGCTGGCGCACCAGTAGAGGATGCGGAAGCCAGCGACGATGATGATTCCCAAGTTTTACATGAACTCTCCAGAAACCTGGAGGGTCTGAGTATGGGTATACCACCCCTTCCTATGTGGGAGGTTCCAGTTTGTATGCAGTGGCATACTGTAGGTGTGCCGGAGAGGTACCTAGTGCCTCTGAGGAGGATAGCTAGAGTAGTTGTATGCTACCATGAGCATCAAGCCTAGCTGGCGGAGCAGATGTATTAGTGTCAGAGCGTGGCTTAGTATAGCCAATTTTTTGTAAAACACCCAAGTTTTGGAAGATTTTTTTGATGTTACAATGTACTGGACATGACCTATATATATATATATATATCTATATATATATATACATATATATATATATATATATATATATATATATATATATATAGTTTTTGGTAATTTTTGTGTTTTTAAATTTTTATGTATTTTTAATGTGATAAAAATATACGTACTCATGAGTAAATCTTTTACAATAGATGTGACAAATGCCAATATAACACATAATTTGCCAAAGAATTGGCTAATGCATTAAATTCTCTAGGAATGTGCTCAAATGCAATTGTTTGAAATTGACGCTCTAAAAGTTGCAATCGTAAAAAATAACGTAAAAACACAGGATGACGGACGCGGTAATGATTATTTAACTGCATAATGATGAGCTAGGAATCTAACTTGACCACTAAATTGGAGATGTCACGAGATGTTGCTTATGTGAGGAGTTGGATCACTGACATGTACTCAGCAACATTATTGGTGGCGCTACCCAGGAAGATTCCCCTATAACCAAGAAGGTCTGACTCGGGAGTGTAGAGAACCCAAGCAGCTGAAGCAACGCCTCTAGTGTGACGACTAGCACCGTCTGCATATCCGACGTATGATAAAGAGTGTGACGGCATCTGTGTGAAAGAAAAAGACTACATGATAAAACACCTTAAACCAAAAACAATCCAGAAGCATCAAAACAAATAGGCAAAACTTATATACATAAACTTACAAAGCATATGCCTAGTGCGAAACTAGAAAAAATACTTCTTTAGATAGAGCCTGTTGCGGGGATCCTCGAGCAGAATTCCATTACAGTCCTGAAGTTTGTAAGCCCATTTTGAGATGACTATAGTGACGATGTAAGGACCAATCCATAATGGTTGGAGCGTTCCTGCCCCCAAGAGGTCATGTTTCTGATCGTAAAGTAGAACTAGATCGCCCTCTTGGAAAGAACAAGGCTTGACAGATTTGTCGTATTGAGCCTTGACTCGGCACTGGTGAGCTTCAAGTGCTAGTGTAGCATCTTGACGAGTTTCTTCCAATTGATCAAGTGAGAGAAAGCGCTCTTCTGTGGCGGTGGTGTCGGGCAAGAGTTTAACGGCAAGTTTGAGTGATGGAATTTCGCACTCGATTGGCAGTACTGCCTCTAGGCTGAAAGAAAGATGGAATGGTGTGAAGCTTGTGGCAGTTTTGACTGACGTTCGGTATGCCCATAACGTGGAATACAACTTTCGATGCCAAGTGGTTTTATGGTTTCCGACCAATCGACGAATCATGGTTTTGAGGACGCCATTTACGGCTTCGACTTGACCATTAGCTTGAGGGTAATAAGATGAAGAATGATCTTGACGGAAACCTAGCATGGATGTTAATTCGGTCATCATATGATTTTGAAAGTGAGATCCATGATCTGTGACAATCGATAGGGGTACGCCGAACCGACAGATAACCTGATTAAACAGGAAGAGAGCGGCGGTTTCACCATCGGCCTTAAAAGTGGGAAGGGCTTCAGCCCATTTCATAAAATAATCGACCGCAACCACGATGTAGTTGTGTCCGTTTTCCGAAGCGGGATTGCAGGTGACGAAGTCAATTCCCCATTTAGCAAAAGGACCGATGGAGATAACCGGGTGAAGGGGGGCAGGATGTGCACACATTTTCTTTGTGAAAATTTGACATGGATGGCATTTTTGGACTGTTGCAATGCAATCTTTAAACAAAGTGGGCCACCAGTAACTAGCGCGCAAGATTTTTTGGGCAGTAGCTATGCCCAAAAGATGACCACCACATGCCCCTGCATGGCAGTCATTCAAAACACGTTCTGCCTCATCGATAGTGAGACAACGTCGGAGAATAGTATCAACACCACGACGATATAGTGTATCGTTTAGCACGAGGTAGTGCTTTGCTTGGTGGCGGATACGACGACGGTCATCAGACGTGAGAGCTGGGCGGAAGCATTGAGTTTGTAGGTAGACTAAGATGTCTCCATACCAGGGGTCCAAAGAGTCGACCAAGTAGACAGATTCATCAGGGAATGGATCATGAGCTACCTCTGCCGGGTCAATTCTGGGAAGGTCCGATAGTAATTCGGCGAAGACCAGGGATTTCTTTGCTTTGGAAGCCGTGAACACCAAATCAAATTGTTGGAGGATGACGATCCATTTGGAATATTTCCCTCCAATAATTTGTCTAGACAAGATATGTCGCATGGGATTCTCCAAAGCAATCACCGTAGTCTGTCGCAGCAATATATAATGTCGGAGCCGGGTGACGGCGAAAACTACCGCCAGAGAGAGTTTCTCCACATGTGAATAATGTAATTCAGGTCCGATTAGACCTTTTGATAAATAGTAAATCACATGTTCGTTGTCGTCATCGTGTACTTGAACCAAAACCATTCCAAGTGAGGATGGTGATGCTGCGAGATAGAGGAGAAAGTCGCGTGAGTAATCGGGGGCACTAAGGAGTGGGGCTGAAACAAGTGCATGTTTTAAAGCATCAAATGATCGTTGAGCTTGGTCATCCCACAAGTATAGTGTTCCTTTCTTCAATAATCGCATGAATCCTTTCGTCATCTCGGCATAGTTAACGATGAAACGACGCAAAAAGTTTGCCTTCCCCTGCAAGCTTTGGAGTTGAAGGATGGATTGTGGTGCCGGCAATTCAATAATTGCTTTTACCTTATCGGGATCAACCCTAATCCCGTGCTTGGAAACAATGAACCCTAACAATCGTCCGGACTCGACCATAAATACGCATTTATGAGGATTCAAGCGTATATTGTAGAATCTGCACCTAGCAAAAATTTCTCTTAAATGAGCCAGGTGATCCTATCGCTTCTTGGAATGGGCTGGAAGGTCATCCAAGTAAGCCTGTACAATATGTCGAATGTCATGAAAAGCATAGTCCATAGCCCGCTGAAAAGTTGCTCCTGCATTCTTCAGACCGAATGGGAGTTTTCGGTACGCAAAAATTCCCCAAGGACAGATGAAAGTAGTTTTATGCTGGTCTTCTTTTTTTATTGCAATCTGGTTATAGCCCGAGAATCCATCCATGAATGAGAAAGATTCGCATTCGGCACAATCATCGAGAATCTGGTCAATGAACGGTGTAGGATAATTGTCTTTGGGACAAGCGGCATTCAGATCGCGATAGTCAACGCAAACTCTAATGGTGCCTTGTTTTTTATCAACGGGAACCGGATTGGAAACCCATTCCGTTAAAGGAACGGGATAGATGAAACTAGCGTTCAAAAGTTTTTCTACTTCAATCTTGATGGCGATTGCTTTGCGCGGGTGGACAAGTCTGAGACGTTGCCGAACAGGTTTGGCATTATCATAAATCTTGATTTCGTGCTCGACAATAGAAGGGTCTATGCCGGGCATTTCGTCATAAGACCAAGCAAACACATCGCGGAATTCCTTAAAAAGGGATGTGAAGCATGCAATTTCCTCTGGATTGCAATCGGCTCCAATCTGAATATTTTCCACGATACCCGTTTTGACCGAGATATCAATGAGCATTGTCTTAGAAAGATTACCCATGTTCCCTTCTGACTCGATAGTTTGGAAAGTCGTGTAAGCGGAGGGAACCATCTCAGGTGGGTCAAAAGATGGGATTTCAGTTTTTATCGCCTCCGAGTCAATCATCGAAGCGCGATGGTGAAACTCTCCCCAAGGTCGTTCTTCTAGAGACATGATCTCTCGAATAGCTTCATCTGTAGGCAAGACTTCATTGAGGAGATCCTTAGAGAGAACAGTGATGGGATGGAGGTTTGTACCTTCGGTTGAAACCATAGCAGTGGAGGTTTCAGATGCGGTTTGAATGGCTTGGTAAGCCAACTTGGCTGGTGAGAGCGGCATCTGATCTCCATAGGAATCAATGTCTGATGGTGCCGGAATGATCCATGGGTCGATAGAGCCACCCAAAGTGGTGGATATCATTGCAACTGTGTTTGGTATCAATGGCGGCGGGAGAGGAAAACAACCCAGTAGGGAAGATGCCTTCAGAAGACCGGTACCGATACTGACGTAAGAGTCAGGAAAGCCTCCTATTAGGGGTATAATGCTACTTGGTAATGTGGCATAATCAGGGGTGCAGAAGGATAGTTGGTCCACTGTGACTATTTTCCCATCCAATGGAAATAGGATGAGTCGGAAGACCGAAGACACAATGGCAGTCATGGCATAAGACCAATTGCGACCAAGCAATAGATTATAGTCTAGATGGCGCTCTACGACTTCAACGTCCACGTTTACCGTTTTCCCACTCAGAGTGATGGGAAAGCTAGCAAGGTATCCTTTTGGGAGGAAAGTGTGGCCATCGAAAGCTTTGAGGGAATTCGATGGTGGGGTGAGGGTAGGAGAACCTAAATTGAGCCAACAAGCTTGTGACATAACACAGGTCGAAGCACCTTCGTCTATGACAGTGCGATGGATTGGTCTCCCTTTCGACACAACCTGCACCTGGAATGCGAGTTGGTGTGAGAGGCGAGGTTTAGCCTTTTCCATATCAAATATAGCTAGCATGGAATCCTAGGGGTCTATTCCACCAATGGCCGAAAGCAAGGCTTTCCTTTGTGCTGGACAAGTTTGTAATACTTCGAGAGCAGACATAGCTGATGGTGCCTATGCCAAATCTTCTACGATGTTGTAGTTTTGGGCTGCACGTGCAGAGGTATTATGAGTCGTGCGTCGAAGTGTCCCTTTGGGAGGACGAATTACGGGGTCAGCAGTAGGGCGTTCGATATACAAATCGTTTGGCGGCGGTGGATTGGAACTAGTACCAGGTTCCTGAGCATCTATGGTAGGGTTTCCATAAAGCTTAGCTCGAGTTTGAAGGTCAACACTCTCAATGCCATAAATGGCAGATGGTCCTTCGCCGGAAGGATATGAACCACCATTGCCCCGTTGATGGGGTTGTGGCAGATTGTCAACCATGTATTGATGTTGCTGCTGTTGATTAGGGAAAGGATTATGAAGAACGATAGGTGTTCGCCCAGAATCCTTGTTGGCAATAAAATCGGTGCATTCCTGCAGCCGAGGAAATTTGTATGTCAAGTGGTCCTCCGCACAGATTTTGCAAGGAAATTTCATGGGTTTATCCTTCCCTTTGTCATTTTTGGCAGCGTTTTTCTGATTAGGGTAATTATGATTATCCGACTGCTCTTCCGAAGAAGATGACTTTTTCTTGTTCTTCTTATTTTTCCCGCTAGGTTTTTGTGAGGTTTGCACCGAATTTACCTCAGCGGTGGGAAGAGTAGTCGTTTGGTGAGGGGCGGTGGCAGCCGAAGATGGCTGGGAGGCTTGCCCCCGAGACTGCTTTGTGGCTACGCCAGAGATCGTGCCAACGAGACCATCAGCATGAGCTCCGATTTTCTGAGTAGCCGGAGGATTTGGGTTTCCAGGGGCATGGGGGAGCAAATCATACAGCGTGCCAGATTGTGAGTAGATTAAATCTAAATGCTGGGCACGGCGAATGCATTGATCTTCTGTAACCGCACCAGAAAGGCCAATGTCTTTAGCTATGTGGGGTAAGAGAGACTTGCAAAACCAATTGGCTAAGAGATGATCCGGAATTGGCGCTTTCACTAGCCTCCTCCTACGTCTCCATTCATGAATGTGATCAGAGATGTGGGTGGCGGTGTCTTGGCGGAGCGAGGTTAATAGTTCCATTCCAGTCTCAAATCTAATTGGTAGTTGGAAGTTCTTTAGAAACTCCATTGCTAAAGCACCAAACGTATTGATGGTGGCGCGTGGTAATTCAATGTACCACTTGGCAGCATTGCCTGTAAGTGTGCGGGGAAACAGTCGAAGTCGGACACTATCATCTACCATGGAATTGGATATAGACCATAGGTGAAAGGTAGTGATGTGTGCGGCTGGGTCGTCCCCTTGTTTCCCGTCGAACTTCGGGATGTCGGAAGGAATCTTATGCGGCACAGGAGGCCAAAGCGAGTTGTGATTGATGGGATCATTAGTCAGTTTATGGATATCGGGGATGTCCAAAGCTGCCAAGAATGGCAATTGTGGATTTGCCCCCGAATCTAACCAAGGCAGTATGGGCTGACTATTTAGACCATAGGGTCCACCCATCAATGTGTTACCAGGAGGATAAGTAGGACTTTGGTAAAAAATTCCTATAGGCAGAGGAGTAGGGACATACGGTTGCTGTCCATAGGGCATGTTGTATTGCGGGGCGAACTGTTGGTTGCCCCCAGTATAAAAGTGCCCTCCCATTCCAGATGGAGGTTGGGGTTGGTTAGTCCAAATGGATGCAATAGAGTTTCCCGGAGGCATGCTACTACTTGCATAGTTTGGCAACGGTATGGACCCTACACCTATATTTGAACCACTTAAGGGAAAATTATTAACAATAGGTTGTCCTATTTGTCCTAAGGATTGCATAGGAAGTGAAATATTCCCTGCTACCTGAGTGCTGGTGACACTGCCCCCTGGCATAGAGGCCAAGGGGTTTGAACTCAGCAGAGGGTTCCAACCGAAAGGGTTGCTAAAAGGTACCGAAGTAGTCATACTCGTGGGAGGAGCTACCGTGGGTCCCAACGTGGTCACGGTAGAAGTAGATGCCGAAGGATTCGGTAAGCTACTGACAGTTGTGATGACCATAGGGTTGGGAGTAGGTATATGTTGACTACTGGGGTTACCCAGTGATGGCATAGAACTGACCACCGACGGGGAGGATGGTGGCGAACCTGGGATGGTTTCCATTGGCATCGACCCAGTGGATGCCGGTGGTGAAATGGATGTTGGTGCGACTGAAGACATATCTTGGCGTGGTGGAATCTGAATTATCACAGGCCCCAACGGATCAGTGAGCGGAGGATTGTAATGAGGTACAACCCCTTCAGTGAAAGGGTCCTCCGGAAATTTCGGATGATACGAGGTTATGTGATAATCAAGATTAGTCAGAGGAGACTGCTCTTCCGTAGAAGGCCCGGGTTCATCAAGGTTCAGTTATTCCTCAATAGTGAGAGGAGGTAGGCCTTGCTATCATCGGGACAAATGGCATGGGTCAGGGGACGCAACGGTGACCGGTTTAATTTTAACAAATTTTATTAAATTGTGATGTATTATAAAGTCTCAATGACAGTAACCACACACCTAAAAAATAAAAAACAAAGACTCTCTAAAATCAATCAAAAAGCAGCCAGAATAGGGTGCCTTGTCTGAGTACTACCGTTCGCTGGTGATGAAATCCAGTATCACAATAGTATACAGAGAGGGTTGGTCGAAAGTACAATTACGGTCACTCTAGAGCTTCGCCCGAACCTCAGACAATAGGTGTAAGCACTCTCGTGAAGACGAGTACCCTCCTAAAGACCGAAGACAGAGTGGGTCCGTCTGTTTCAGGTACCAGGACAGCCCGTCCCAGTCACCTTGTGTAAGTCCCTAAAAAGTATGGCCACTAAAGATACCTCAAATCACAGACATCATCAGGGGGTTCCATGGTCAAGGACAGTGTGCTATATGGGCAGAATACCTAGATCCCCGATCTAGTTTCGACATCCCCGAAGGGAACCCCAATATATAACACACCCACCGGATGCAGTCGAAGGCGGGCTACCTTCTTGTGCACCCAAGTGTTGTCTCGCACTGAGCTCCGGTAAAGGAACGGTCCCGATAATATGAGTGTAGTAGGATTTCACTCGTTAATGACTCTAGTTTCAAGTTTTGAGATCTTAGGTAGTTTTCTCACTGTTCCTAACCCAAGATCCTAGCCTGAACTACTGTTTGTGTGAGCTCAAAAAAGAGTAATGTGATTGATTTTATTATCGCTTTATTCTTAGTGTACTTGATTATTAGTCTTGCGGAGGGGGAGTGGACGTATGAAATGTGATGAGACTATGACTCAAGAAACCATGCAAAACATGCTCTAGATATTAAATTCGATGAAGAGTGTTTCTACAGGGAGAGGTTTCTTTTCAACATCCATGCACTAACATTCAAATATCTCAGCTCAAATTTTAAAGATTCAGACTTCTATCTACCTCTTTTAAACAGTCTATGAACTGGAAATTTCAGAATAAACTCAGCTATGTGCAGAAAAATAAAAAAATAAAAAAATTTCCTCTTAAAAATTAAATGCTTCAGACACTGACTTTTCAAACAAGAGAAACAAATAGAAATGCTAGCTTAGCAGACAAGCACAGGGATTCAGTCAGCAAAAGGTACTGATGGCCAAAAAACTCTAAAACTAAAACACCATTATAGTAGTGAACATCAAGGTTTTGGTTGAGTAACGCCCTATCTGTGAGTAAAGACAATGACTAACGCACTATATTTAACCAAAGAAAGCGTTATAACGCACTGGACAACCTACAGCGGTAGTGTTAGCCAAGGAAAAGTTCTTCAGTTGGTCAAACAGGAACAGGATTGAACTCTGCGAGCGTTTGATATGTCTACTAGGCATCAAAAATGGTCGGAAGGGTCTATGAACAAAGGAAAGAAGAGAGGAGGGAAAGAATAGTCCGGAAACTACGGGGAAATTCCCCAGCGGAGTCGCCAATTCTGCTATAGGGTAAACTGCTTGGGTTTTTGGTTTTCGAATATCCCTCTCAGGGCTTTCCGGTGCCCGAGGCAGATAGTAAGATTAGTTGTGCTGTTCACAAAGATGGCATGAGCATGTTCACATTAACTTTACATAACTGAATGGAATACGATAGAGAATTACCTCTTTTACAATCTTGGAGTCCTTGGAGAGCGCTAGGCAGCGAAACAAGAGTCCTTCTTCACCGGCTCCAAATCTTAGTCCTGCAATCAGTCAAAGCACCCGTGTAATTTCTAACATAACATATATCCTATCAATCAAGTCAATATATAATGAACTTCTATATTATACACATCTGAGCCATTCATATCATGCAATGTAAATGTTCAAACAATAATGACAATATTAAGCATTGAATGGACAAAATGAACACAGCTCTATTGATTTTGAAAGAAGGAGGATTACAACCGTTGGTTGTACCAAGCCCTCCTCAGTCTCCCAATCTCTTTTATCTCTCAAGTGAAGAAGTCCAAGTGAACAAGCTCTCTAGGAACCTATTTGACTCTTGGCCTTCACAATACAACACTATTCTCTATTCCACAAGTATGCAAAAACCTTTAGCAATCCTTCAACCTTCAATTAAGAGCCTTTAGCTCCTTCTTATAGGAGAGGGAGAAAGCCATTGTTTCGTTTCTCTTTCCACTAGTTTGGAATGGAAAAAACTTAGATGTTTCTTTAATCTCTATGCTTTTGCCTCCTTTGGAGTTCAGTCTTGTTATAGCAATGACCAATAATGAACTGGTGCTCTGCAGTTTCTTTTGTGAACTGACCCTCTTGTGAGGGAAAGCCGGAGATTCAAATCATTCTCCACAGGCTTTTCCCGATTCAAACTTAAAACATGGGTAACGCTTCCCTCCAGTGTAAACAGAGCATTTCCCTAGCCACTAACACGGCCCATTCACTGATTAGCTGCATTATAACGCTCTTGTGTTGTTATAGATAGGCGTTACCCTGGCAGAAATAGGTTTAATTTAGGTCTTTTTACTCCTTCCATATTTTTCTTCCCCTCTGATCTGATGAGGAGGTATTTTGACCTGTAACAACTACATTTTTGGTAAATCGATCTGATATGGAAAGCCATATGATTAGGAAGTCTCTTTTTAAAATTTGACATATCAAATGTGATCATAAGATAATTTTTTGGATCAACAGCCCCAATAGCAGTGAGCAAAGCACTCTGTGGAGCTGGACAAGACTGGAGCACATCTAATGTGGACATGGAAGAAGGACTTTAAGCTAGATCTTCTACTATCGAGTTGTTCTGGGTAGCCTTGGCATTAGGCTAATTGTCAAACGTTTTGAAGACCCTTTTGCTATCCGAGGTATAGGTTCAACAGTAGGCCTAGTAATATGAAGTGGCTCGGTACTATCAAGAGCACCCTTAGCTTTTGAAGACTCAGCTTTTCCATAGTCACGAGATCTCGTAGCGATATCTGCGTGAGCACTCATCATGTATATGTTTGATGTATTTTCCCCTTCCTGGCTACCCCTAGGGGAAGCACCAGTATTTTGATTCGTGCCAAAAACTAATTGTTACCCTTGGGGAAAAGGGTTTGTTAGGACAGCCTGGGAGCTAGAAGAACCCTATTGAGCTAAAAAGTGTTGCACATCTTTAATTTTAGGGAAAATATGCGTAAGATGATCTCCAGTGCACAATTTGCATCGAAATTTAACTTTCTTTTTATTATCCTTTTTACCCTCTCGAACATGATCATTGGATTTGTTTGCATTCCCTTTCCCATCCTTGTCCATTTTCTTATTATTCTGGCACTTCTTCTTCCCATATGATTTTTTATTTCCTTTGGGATTGGAAGTTTGGACAACATTAATTGCCAAGGACTAGGAAAGGGTTGACACTAAAGGCACAACCTGACCAGAAGAAGTAGATTGTATAGACAACTGCTATAATTGACTTAGCAGGTTAGCCACACCACTATCAATCGAATCGATAAGCCCATCACAATTAGGACCAGGTTTATTTTTGGCTAATTCTAATTTCAAGTGCGGAGCATCCGACACAATTTTATTAAAGACTCCAGACTAAGAATAAATCAGTTCTAATTGGTGAGCCCTAAAAACAGCATGCTCTTCAGAAAATACCCCTGAAAGGGATACATCATTAGAAATTTTTGGCTGTAAATATTTAAAAAACCACTCAAGAAGGAATTCATTCAGAATCTGGGCTTTAATCAGAAATGTGAGTTGCCTTGTCCTGCTAAAAATTGGTCAGGAGATCAGTCCCGACGTCATAACGGACAGGTAACTGAAAGTGATTTAATAACATGGTATCCAACTCAATATACCATTTAGCAGCATTTCTAGTTAATTTTCTTTGAAATAATCTCAACCTAATTGAGTCATTAATCAGGGAGTTCGAGGAACACCATAAATGGAAAGTGGTGATATGATCTGCCAGATCCTCACCAGTTTTCCTTCAAACTTTGGAATTTTTTAAGGGAGCTTAGTGGGGACCAAAGGCCAACCCGGACTATACCGAATAGGATCATTAGTCAATTTTGATAGATCTGGAAATTTTAACATTTCCAGAAATGGTAAGGAGGAGGAACCTGGGAATTCCATCCCCCATAGGAAGGATTCCCCACATTCTGAAAAGAATAACCTAGATTTGTTGAGGCACCATGTTGCTAGATGTTGTTCATAGAGAATTTTGGGCCATAAGAAAATCCTTGTGACCCAACATTCAGGGAAGGACCCCCCCCCCCCCTCCCCGCCCCCCCAACATAGAGTTACTATACACAAGACCATTCCCTCCAACTGAAGTAGTGAATGAAGAAGAAACCCCTTGGTAAGGGTTCCAAGAGTTTTCAAATGGAGAAAAATCCTGAGAAGTTCTCGATGAAGGGAAATGAAAATTCCCTTGCTGACCAGTGAGAAACTAACTCCCTGCTCCTAACGATGTAAAAACAGGGTTCCATCCTGTAAAGAAATTAGAAATTTGGCCTCCCGAAAAAGGATTGAAACCTTGAGTCTGAGAGGTAAAAGGTAAGGATACTAAGGAAGGTTTTGAATGAGGTATGTGCCCACTTCCAAAGGAGAACCCTTGAAATGAAGCTGACCCACTAGCCATAGAAGGAATGGGTGTGGAGACAGCTAAAACAACAGGAAAGGAGAAAGAAGGAATTCCACTAGTGGGCATTCCATAAGAAAAGGGACCAAATTGAGAAGCATGCACTTGAGTGTTTCCAGAGCCAAACACAGAAGCACTAGAAGAGATCTTATATATAGCAATAGTGCTCCCTACTTCAACTGAAAGAGGAGTCTGAGCACTTGTAGTGTTCACAGATGAAACTGTGTTCCCTTTCGTGGCCATCGGAAGAAATGAATATGACAGATAAGGACTATCTGGTCTCTGAGACTCGGGTACAATGTACTGAATAATGTAAGGATAACTAGCAGGAAGAGGAGATGGAAGAGACTCAACGGGCTGAGGGACTTCCTCTATTTCTACTTCTTCGACCGGAAATAAAAATCTATAGACGAGTGGAGAAATCCTCTCTATACTGACACCAGCACCAAAACGACCCACAAAAACTTCAAGCCCTAATGGATGATCTCTCTCTGCTACGTTCGAAACCACTGAGTGAAAATCACTCTTCGAATTACTCCTATGTCTTCTTGAAAAAGTCTCGGGACTCACGGGAGACAACCCACGAAGCCTCCTCAATTGACGAGGATATCGGTCAACCAATTTAAGAGATTAAATTAGAATAAAAATATATATGAAGTTAAGAAATCTAGGAGCAAAGAGCACACTGTAAAAAATTCCTAAGATACAGCCAAGCAAGCAACTCTCAAGTATTTCTGCTCTGGGTGATGAGGACCGGACACAAAAATATAAGACAACGAAATAATAGGACCTTCTGAAAATAGCCTGGGGAAATTATGCCCCAAGCCTACTAGAGAAGGTGACAGAAACAATTACGCTAACCTCCTAGCAACAACCTTTTTCAATGAAAGTCTTAATGCTTCACAAGGGCAACCTCCAGAAGTACGGATGGAAGTGATACAATGTTTGTCTCAGGTACCATAGGTATTCCCCCTGGCAATCACCTGTGTGGTCCCTAGGATAGGAAACTAAGGGCACCAATCCATATCCGCAGCTGGGCAGAACGGTCTTAGGTCAAGATTCAACAAATAGGAGAAGGGGTATCTCTCTTCTCTGCCTGCACTATCCCTCGCGCTTGACTCTCTGGAGGAGAGCTTTCCCAGTCCACTTAACGGTGTTGGATTTCACTCATTAATAAACTTTCTATGTTTAAAAATTTGAGTGGCCTTGGAGAGTTAACTCTCCACTCACCTAATCCAAGGCCCTACAACCTATCTAGTTGGTGTAAAATTAATGACAATAATACAAAAACTTCTAGTTGCTTTTAATTAGATCGCTTATTTTAAGTTGGCTGTTACTTAAGTCAAGGGCTCATGGAAGTGAAACTAATGGTGTTTTATGACGTAGAAGAAATCAATGAAAACCTAGTTATATGCAAATGCAAGGATTTCCTTTCGATGAAAAGTGTTTTCTACATGGATTCTACGAAAATAATAAGCAAAAAACTTTGTTTTTTTCTTTTTAAACACTCACACTTCACACCATTCAAAATGTTACGAAAAAGACTAAAATTCTCAAATGCACTTAATTAAAACTACCAATGATATGCAAATCTTAAGATGCTAATTCTAAAGAAGCAAAAAGAGTTCCTAGCAAGACAATGGTTCTGTCAATTTTTGACAAAAAACAAGGCCAATTCCAAACAAAACTCCTATGCATAGCCAAAAATGCACTTGATTCAAAAGACTGAAAGCAAAATAAAACTTCCCTCACAATCAAGCCAACAACCAAAGACCAAAAATCAATCAAAAAGCTTCAAAAAATGTAATGAAACCATAAAAACTAACTGAAAGAAAAAATATATGAAAAACATTAAAAAAAATTGTGCTTTTTACTTATAATGGAAGAAAATAGATTTCAAGAAGACAAAAAAAGCTACCCAAGAACCAGAATCAAGCCAAATGATTTTTTTGTGAAACTAGCTCCAAAAATAGAAGAAAAGAGATATCAACGCCTTAGAAATGAGCCACTTTGAGGGGGAAACCTCCGATACATTACATGAATGAACAATTCTTGGATGATACAAATGACCAAAACCTCCTTCTATATATAAGAGTCCATGGGGCCACAATATAATCTTAGTGGGGCCACAATGTAATCCTAGATGACCTAATAATAATAATTTAGTTCAGTGGAAGCATAGTACATGGCAACAAATCAAGCTACATGTGAGGCTATCTAGATGAGAAAGATCTTGGTTAGTTTTTTTGGTTCTCAAATTGATCAAAAAATGATACATTGCGATAATCATAGTTACATTAAGCTCTCGATTAATCCTATGTTCCATGATAGGTCCAAGCATCTAGTACCATAATCTCAGAGATTGTGTGTAGAGGAGAATAATTTTTCTTTAGTACATGCCCATGGAAGATCAAGATGCATATATTTTGACAAACATGCTCACCAGGAGAAAATTCGAATACCATAGAGGTAGGATTAGGGTGAAGGATAATCCCTTTCTTGTTGAGAGGGAGTGTTGAGATTCAACAAGAAATCTCAACACCAATGCCTAGTGTGGGACAAGGAGGTCCAAGAAACACCTACACTAGGGTGGGACCACAGGTCTTAGCAGCACCTACACTGGTGTGGGATAAATTTGGTGCATGTATATTTTAGAAATCCCTTAATTAAGCTAGACAGTAAAATATAATATAATCTCAAAATAAATTGTAATACTTAACTAACGTTGATAAACTCAATTAGCTCATGAATTTCGAGTTAGTGGTAGTTGGTGAGGCATGCAGAGTAATTCTAGTTGTAACCGAATTCGAAGTGCAGTGGTGCATTAGTTAATGCAGGTTGTAATCAGTTTAACTCAGTTAAGTGAGTTAAACTCAGTTGTGCTAGTTATAACTGTTAGATACACTAGTGAGAGATCGAGTGAATTAAATATTATTTAATTCACAATCAGTGATCTCACATGCAACTGAGGATTTATTATTATTAGCTGCATGCATGTCAGATCCAGGGGCGACCTAGTTGAGATCTAGGTGAAAGGGAAGTTGACTATTAGTTGTAGGATTATTGGGTTGCACCCATGCAACCAAACACCCATTGGAGTACCCATGATACTTGCGCAGTCAAGGAAGGAAAAAATTCCTAAATAATTGCGATTGTATTCATCAGGGATTGTGCAAGCAAGGAAGGTTGTTTGGAGGCATTAAATTGGCTAAGTATTGGTTAGTTTTATTTGAGATAGTGTGAGACAATTAGATGTGTACAAGAGGGCTCTTGTGAGAAGAGTTTTATTTAATTGTTTCATGATTCCATGTTGAATATACAATAGAATATAGTGGGGTTTTGAGCAGTAATATTTCCCCGGGAAATTATTTGTGTTGTGGCTTGATTGATTCTTCTTTGGTTCATGTGATTGGCGAGTGTGTTTTTAATTCCACAATTTATTTGTAGATGTGATTCAGTATTTAACTTTATTACATTGTTAGATCAGATTGAATCCATGATATACATGCTTGTTGTATGCTTTGTACAATATGGAGCGTAGCTGTTTGTCATTGGTGGGGACTGCTAAATTGATGATAACTACAATATTGGCTGGGTCAGTCATCAATACTTGCTGACATATGATGTGCCCCAATAAAATTCCAAAATGTACGTAGAATATAGACTTCTTCAAATTCAACGAAATCTGGTGTTTCCTACAGGCGTCCAACATCATGTGCAGATTCGACACATGTTTCTTTACCAAGTATAACACATTGATTGAAATCCTTTTTGATGAATTTTCACTTGGCATTAACCACGTCATCATTAGGTTATACTCACAACTTGTCATACTACAACTTACTAGCATCTATACCGCCTGAAATCCAACAATTCATTATATGTTCCTTAGAGTTCAGCTTTTGGAAAGACACTTTGATTACATTCAATATCAACACATTTCTAGAAATTTTAACACATTAACTAATTTTTTATTGAATTATGTTTTAAATAGAAATTTGAAACACATGTAAAGATAAATTTTCAATTCACAACATATATTTGAATATGATTACGCATTAAACATAGGAAAATTTTAAAATAAAATTGATAGATAGTTTAGGTTTTGAAAAAATTTGTGCCCAAGACACATTGGTTATCTGACCTCAAAATGTATACAAAAATGTCAAAAGTAAAACTAGTGATGTTCATGATAACAAGAAACTTCTCTAGCTATCCTGTTCAGTAGCCTCATCCAATGGCTAGGAACACCAATAGTATGGCACTGTAACCTCATAGGTAACTCCTCAATCCAGATATCCCGTATCCCAAGAGTTAATCCCTCAACATGCTATTGCAACTCAACAAGAGTCTCAGTAAAAAATTGTTAGAAAATTAAATATTACAAAGCAATGAAACACATAAAATATGTAGAAAACAGAAGCACACAAAACACATAAAACCAAAGAGACATAGATATACGTGGTTCACCCAGTTTGGGCTACGTCCACCCTGAACATCCAGTCCTTCCTTTCTATTATTCAGAAAAATGATGAGACACAACCTACAACAGATCCATTGTAATATCCCCGGTTCTCTCTCACAGTCTCCCTATCTGTTTCTTGCTCCGAGAATACACATACGTTACAAAGCCGCAATACAATACCCTCATACAAGTGATGGGTTTCCTTCTAGGGCAAAAAAAACCCTAAACTAAACATAACTTCTACCATAAGATCATCCACGTAATTAACGGCCTAGATTGACTAGAAATTACTATACTTTTACAAGGAAATTTTACATCTATTTTTAAATTCGGGGGCGCTGCCCTCAAAAACCCCCGCTAGGGGGGGGCTCCATAAAGTCACAACCCCCCCCCCCTGGACCCCCCAGGCAATGTTTAATTACGGGCGGCGTTGCCACCCCCATTAAGGTACAAGGGCCCAATGCTGTGATACAAATAAACAAGATAATCAGGCTCCACACCCAACAAAAATAATTCCCAGAGGACTTCTCTCCCGATAGTCCTCTCTACTAGTTCATTTGCTGCCTCCTCTGGTCGACCCACTGGTCGAATGAGACCCACATTTGTGTACATAAAATCTTTAGTTTAGTCTTGGAAAACATCAAAACTACAAAAAAATGTAGAAACCTTAAAATAAAAAACATTGTCAAAACATTTTTACCCGTTGCACCCCATTGAGTGCCATCTCGTAAAATAAAATCTAGATCTCCAAAGAAATCTACGCTTGCGTACAGATACTCTATGGTGATATTTTGTCGTCAGAGCCAGGCATAGAATGCAGTGGATATGATAGTCAATTTACTAGCATGTCTAGCCATCAATTCAACCCATCTCTGCATCTGAGGATCTCTAGGACCATAAATGCTAGGTGTAACATACTACGGCTACATCAATGGAACTCTCTCTAAAATAAAGGAAATCAATACCAAACCATAACTAAAAATTCTTTTTCTTCCACCCTTTAATTTAGTCAGTTGTTCTTTCATATGAAAGAATACTGATTCAGACCATTTGAACAATTTCCATTCGAGAAACTTGAGAGAATATCGCATATATCATCGGTTTTTGACATGTAGTGTCACAAATCCAACAAGATTTGCAATAGTGAAAATGATATTTCTCAAAGGTAAGGCACGCAGATCATGAATATTTATCTTTCCATTTTTGCTAGGTTCAGTACTTGGACGAAAATGCTGGCATATGTAGTCCTTCACTATCTCGCCTCCACTATCTCGCAGTCATCAGGTGAATTTCTAATATGATGGTACCATGAAAATCCATCAGTGAATGAGTACGCTTCTTGTAATATTCGCAATTAGCCATGAGCTAGTTGGAATATTAAATTTTATTTTTTCTTCTTTGTTTGATGAATAAGAGTGTATGGAGACCCATAAATATCCTCAATAGGAATAAAATCACTAATAATTTGAAAGGATATCACCTTATAGGCTTGATAAAGCATCCTTATGTGTGAAAAGGGGATGGAACACATAGACTGGGTCAACCTTGCCCAAATCAACAACATTGTCATGGAGGAGTGGAATTCATTATGGGACATCGTAGTTTGGGATCGAGGCTCCATACATGGAAGTGGTGTGTTTAATGAGCGGGGCTAAGGGTGAGGAAGCTCACCACTTATATAAGGAAGAGGATGGCAGGCATGGATCATTCATGTTTATGTTTTGATATTGATTTATTCTCTATTTAGACTTGTTTCTCTCTTCAGCTGTTTAGCTAAGATTGAAGAGTTGTTTAGCATAGGGTGTTCCCAAGTGAGAATCCCACTCTATCCTTGAGGAGCCTCAAAGGAACATTATTTCACTCCCATTCCACATTCAAGCATTAGGCCAAAGCTTCAGTCTTGTGGTACAACACAGTTTTTTTTGAGAAATGTGCTGAGTTGCAGGGTGTAGTAGTGGAGAATACATTTAGGTGTTTTATGATATGTTTTTCAGTGGAGGAAGGTTTCCTTCCATTGAGAGGCTGGTGAGGAAGTCCCTTGAGCCTTATTGCAGCATTTGGCACCAGGCCACTTGATCATTTTCCCCTAGAACACATTTTCTGTCTTGGACTGCATTTTTTTAGGGAGGAGTTGCAAGGGTGGTTTCAGTACACCATTTGGAGAGGAGGTTTTCTGGTGAAGGGATCAACTTTTCATCTAGAGGATCCATGAGGAGGCTACATCTTTTGTCATATCAGATCATCCACATCTTTCCAACAGTAGTGTTGTAGTGAATATTTAGCCCTAGGGCTTTGATTCCTATCTTGTATATTGGTGTATTGCTGAAAACCCTTTTGGGTTCTCTGTTGGAGGTTGTATAGAGCCCAGATCTACATTTGTTGTATCATTTGAGGCATATAACAACCATAAATCTTTTGTGTATTCATTTGCTATATCAGTTCACCTAAGACTACACTGTAGCAGTCTTTTAGCATTTTGATATAGTAGCAGCACCTCATTCTTGAGGCTTTTCTTTATTGGAGGTTTGTTATATCTTGTATTATGGTTTGTGGCCCATTATATTACACATGTTTGCTACTGTTATAATGAATAAAGAAGCTCCATATTGGTGGCATACTTTTATGTGATGTTTTACACTGCTATTCAAGAATTTTGCACTCCCATTTTGGAATATTACAGTGGTATCAAAGCATCATCTTGGCTCAACCTGTGCATCTTAAGCCAATATTTCATCAGAAGAAGGAGATCCTCTCACAGATAGAGAGAAGAGGTATCTCAGAAGAAGAAACTGGAAGTTTTATTATACAAATGATAAAAAAGACAAGGGTAAAACCCCTTTATCATGAGAATATGAGGAGAAGGAGTATCCAAAGCTTCTTCTTCGAACTATGAAAGATATTTCTAGGGAAATAAAGGAGGTGAGGATGGATAGATACAAGGAATCCCCTAAAGGGTTTCTACATGGCGAAGGCTCAAAAATTTCTCATCATTAGAGTGATCAACCAGTGAAGTAGCAACAATTTTCCCAACGTTCTACAATGGCTACATTCTTAGTAGTGGGAAATGAAGGGTTTCAAGAATAATAAACCCTTGAAGACTATTTCATGGAGTATGAGTCTCAATCTCAGAGATTCAAGGATCACTTGAGTTTTCAAGAATTTTTTCAGATCAAGGATAATAGGAGACCCAAGCATCACAACATAGGTGGAGGATTCATACAGAATCATGATCTACACTGAACTATGGACAGATTTTTCTTACCCAACCTTGATGGTTCATCTCAATTCACTGCCAAATAATGGGTAGAGAAGCTAGACATCTACTTCCAGCTGAAGAAAGTACCAGAGATGGAGGCCATCAAGATAGCAGCACTGCACCTTTAGGGTGAGGCTCGTGACTGGTGGTTTTATAGCTTGTCTACATTGGTTCATGCCAATGTGACTGCATATTTAGATTTCACAAGGAGATTGGTGGAGAGGTTTGATCGAAGAGATCTAGAGTCACCATTCATGGGGCTAGCAAAGCTCAAACAATCAGGTAATCCAAAAAGTTATATTTCTGAATTTCTAAAACTTTCTATTATGGTTCCTGATTTATCTGCAGTAAGAAGGGTATATATGTTTATTAATGGGTTATAAGAACCTCTTCATGGGTTGGTTAAGTCTACCAATCCCACTACCTTTCAAGATGCCATTCAAATCGCTAGATATATACAAGATTCCTTGCCAAAAGAAAAGGCAACATTTCAACAGAAAACCACTTTTCCAACCAAGTGAGTAGATGAGAAGGCTCCTCTTTCAAAGGAGAGAAAAAGTAAAGTACCTCTTAGTGATGATTCCAAAGAGATTTGAGGAGATGGAATTTTTTCTTCACATGCCAAGAATCATGGGCACCTGGACATAGATGTGCAGCAAAAAAGACACAATATATAGAGGTATTTTCAGATAATGAGGAGGAAGAAGAAGAAGACCGAGAAGGAGGTTATAGTGCTAGAAAAGCAGGAGATGATCCACCACCACCAAAATGTGAGAAGGGATATTTTTCTCCAATTGGAGGGACTCTTGCATCATTGAGAGTAGTACCAAAGTATCAGAACACTTCCACATAGAAAATAGGGTTGGATTTACGTAGTGGAAGCAAGGACCTAACAGTCCCATCTATTATGCATATGAATTTGGTCCATGAGACATCACTATTTTGTGGCAAACCACTTGGGAGGCCACCTGACTAGGAGTTGATGAGGGATGTCTCACAACATGTTGCACCACTCATAGACCTAGGAGGAGTGGGAGCACTGGGAAGTCATTGTACATTGTAGAGAGTCTTGGGTATACTCAAGGAGGAGGGAGACATTCTCACACTATTAGCATTACCCACTCTCACACCTCATCTTGCATTGAGAGAGGATGCTACAAGGATGGAGGATGGCACCATCATGGTGTAAAGTAACTATTTATTGACTTTGGAGGTCCATAACATGTTCTCACTTGGGGATAAATCTTCCACACATGGTAGATAATGGTGGCCACTCATGCATGCTTTGACCAAACTCAGGAACTTTTGGATAGGTGATAGCTTCCCATGGAAGAATAACCTCCAAAATATTCAATCTTTAGTTGAGCATGAGCAGCTACAAGAGGAGCAACAGAGGAAGGATAATAGCATCCTGGTATGTGACTTTGGCATAGGAGATGTCAAAGAGGAGGCCAACCATATGACAAATGTTTTTCATGACAGATCATCAGCGTTGTCACTTTGGAGGATAGATAAATATTGGAAATCCTAGCTATTGGTGGATTATTTCAAGGATCTTTTCACTTGTATGATACTTGATGACCAGGTATTAGAGGAGGGATATTCAGTCAAAGATGAGGTCATCTAATATCATGGTAGGATCTTTTTGTCTATAGCTTCCAAGCTCAAGGAGAAGTTACTACGTGAAACACATCACGATTTTCTCTTCAACCATACTTATTCCATGAGAGCATATCACACCATCATGGAGGGTTATACTTGGGAAGGATTTGAAGAGGAGATGTATCAGCATTTGAGGAGATGGATGGATAATGTGGAGATGAAGGAAATACATAACTATTTGATGGATTTATCACAACCACCTCTTTCCTCTTTTGTAATGAGAAGAGATCTATCTATGATCCACTCCATAAGTATGATGGAAGTATATGGTAAGGATCGTGATTATATGTATAATGATTTATATGAGGAATATGTGCATTCATTAACCATACATGTGCAAGCCACTGCTCCAAGTGGGTTTATTCTTCCTTACAAACTTCATGTCCAAATTTTGGCCATAAACATTGTTGAGTATTGCCACTCTCTAGGAGGATATAGGGAGATGATTTACCATTCAGGGTGCACTCCAAAGGCACCAAAATTTTTTCACCTTCTCAAACCATGTGAGAAGAATATGGTAGCTAGTAATTGGCAAGGAAACCACTTACCATATCTTTATCTGAGGAAGTCAGGAGATATACTGTGCTGGTTCCACATGTGGGACTATGATCCACCTCCATTTTTTCATATTAATGTTTATGTATACTTAGTTTTGATCCCATACTTTGATGATGTTCTTATTATTTTTATGGGAATGAATGGAGGAAGGATGGAAGGATTGGATGTGCCCTTTGGGAGAGAGATTCTCCATGTTTATTATGTTACATGTTTCAGGGAGAACATTGGGCAAACCATGATTGCTTCATTGGGTCTTTTGCTTCCTTTTGGGATGAGTCATTTGCATCTCATGAGAACTTGGGAGGAGCATGTTAGGGAGGGATGGATTGGGAGACACTTGGATTATGAGGAGAGATTATCCCATGAAGGTGTCACCAATGGTGGATGATAAGATTTGCAGCACTCACCTTTACAGTTTCTTGAGGACAAGCAACATTTGGGAGGGGAGAACTGTAATATTCCCAATTAGCCATGAGATAGTTGGATTATTAAATTTTGTTTTTTCTTCCTTGTTTGATGAATAACAAGGTATGGATACTCTCCCTAATAGGAATAAAATCACTACTAATGTTAAAGGAGATCACCTTATAGGCTTAATAAAACACCCTTATGTGTGAAAAGGGGCTGGAACACAGAGACTGGGTCAACCTTGATAAAATCAACAATGTTGTCATGGAGGAGTGGCATTTATTATGGGACAACGTAGTTTGGGGTGGAGAGTCCATGCATGGAAATAGCGCCTTTAATGAGCAGGTCCAAGGGTGAGGAATATCACCACTTATATAAGGAAGAGTATGGTAGCCATGGATCATTCATGTTTATGTTCTGATATTGATTTATGGTCTGTTCAGACTTTTTTCTCTCTTCAGCTATTTAGCTAAGATTGCAATTTTGTTTAGCACAAGGTGTTCACGAGCGAGAATCTCACCTCTATCCTTGAGGAGCCTGAAAGGAAGAGTATTTCACTACCATTCCACATTCATGTATTAGGCGAAAGCTTTAGTATTGTGGTACAATGCAGTTACTGTTGAGAAATGTGCTGAGTTTCAGGGTGTAGTAGTGGAGAATACATTCGGGTGTTTTCTGATATTTTTTTCAGAGGATGAAGGTTTCCTTCCATTAGAAGGCTGGTGAGGAAGGCCCTTCAGCCTTATTGTATCATTTGGCACCATGCCACTTGATCATTTTCCCCTAAAATGCATTTTCTATCTTGGAATGCATTATTTTAGGGAGGAATTGCTCGGGTGGTTTCAGTACACCGTTGGAGAGGAGGTTTTCTAGTGAAGGGATCAACCTTTCATCTAGAGGATCCATTGGAGGAGGCTACATTCTTTGTCATATAAAATCAGACACATATTTCCAGGTGTAGTGTTGCAGTGAATCTTCAGCCCTAGGGCTTTGATTCCTATCTTGTATATTGGTGTATTGCTGAAAAACCCTTTGGGTTCTTTGTTGGAGGTTGTATAGAGCCTAGATCTACATTTGTTGTATCTTTTGAGGCATATAGCATCCATATATCTTTTCTGTATTCAATTTCTAAAGTAGTGCACCTCTTACTGTATTGTATCAGTCTTCTGGCATTTTGATATAGTAGGAACACCTCATTCTTGAGGGTTTTCTTTATTGGAGGCTTGTTCTATCTTGTATTATGGTTTGTGGCCCATTATATTACACATGTTTGTTGTTGTTATAATTAATAAAGAAGCTCCATATTGGTCTCATAATTTTATGTGATGTTTTAGACTGTTATTCAAGAATTTTGTACTATATTCCTGCTTTTCCCATTTGGGAATATTACACTTCTTGAGCTCCCATGTTATCCAAGATTTCATCAGAGAATGGTGTAGGTAAGGGATCATGTACACAGGCATCGTTCAGCTTGTGCAGGTCTACGAAGATCCTTATCTCTCTTTTTGTTTTATTCTCTTAGACTACCATTGGGCTTACCCAATCAAACTGTTCCACGGGCTAAATGAGACCTGCGATGACCATCTTATCTAACTCCTCCTTAACCTTCTTATTATATTTAGGGTTCAGCCGATAGGTTTGCTTCTTGACAGAACGTGCATCTATCTTCAAGGTGATCCTCATAACACACATATATCCTACAATTCCCTTGAGCTCAGAGAAATTCGTAGGAAATAGATCCTAATATTCGGTCAGTAGCTCCATAACATTTCCAAAAATATCATCGTCCCAGCAATCCCCATTTTTGGCCAACTTGGGCCACTCTTCCGTCCCAATGTTGACTTCCTTCAATGTCAATGGTTTGGTAATGTCCACACTCTACAATGAGGGTCCTGCGACTACACGCTCTCCTTCAGTTTATGGGATTGTAATATTCCTGGGATCTTCGTCACTGTTCTCTACTAACAAATTCCTACAGTTAACAGTATCTTCCATTTGTGCATCCCACGCTAGCGCAACACATTCCTTCCGAGGCAAGGACTCATCAAAGACAAGAGCATATATATCCTGCAGGGCTTCATCCAATTTCTCTGTCCCTCCAACTAAGCCAAACATCGCCACGAAATCCATTGTCATGGCATCCCATTGGCGAGTGCATTGGTGAAGCTCCGCATCTAAATACCAGGTGGTGGGGACCAGCCCTAACGAATGAATAAACATATGGACCCACTCATTCCAAGTCCTTTCATTCCATACCTCCATCCACATAGCGAAGTACTTGAACAGATCCCCACAGCCATAAAGGAGCTCCATAGGTGGGTTGAATGGAGCTTCAAAGTGTAGGATCAGCATTCTTCAACATTCCTCCTAGTCCTAAAAATCCCCCTCGTGTGTTTCCCACCAATGCGTAGGGGTTGCGCGCATAGCCAAGTCAAGTGCCCAAAATCTCTTTTCCTTAAGGAAATATTTTTCCAATGCTTTAAGAAAGTGATTAACAATACCACAAGCATCAAATTAAGGCAGTTATCTTACCTCTGAGGAGATGCCTTAGAAGCTCTTTGTGATCTTGAGACAACACAACGCAGATACGTCATGCAACCATTTCTATCAATTTTCCATCTCACAATCTAAATCTGAGAAACAAGAACTATATTTTTCCCAATTCAACATGCCATAAACTCTAGGGTTGATCCAATAATAATCCCACATAGTCAGTTTTCAAATATGATCAACATCCTCCTCATCATGCGTCGATTTGTATATCATTCGCCTTATGCTGGGTCCAGAGGTACTATTACCCACGTACCATCATTCTCAAAGACCATGCTCCTCCCATGTCAATAGCCCACTATAGTCCTAATAGTACATGGTAAGGGTCCACATATCCATAATATGGATTACTTCAAAATTTTAATATACTTTAACTCCCACAATGTCTACCACAGCCTTAGGCAGCCTTCCCAATGGAAGGATCTTTTGCTAGTTAGACATACGTAGTTGAATGGTGGACCACTCCAATTTGGGTTCTCCCATCCTTTGCCAGGTTTGTTTGGGTAGGACATTGGTATCCGATCCCAGATCCAAAATGACTTGATCCATTTCATACTCTCTAATATTTGAAGTCACACACATCTCCCAACCAGTCCTCTTCTTGTTCTTATAAATCTTGTTCACAGCCTTAATCTCCATTCGAAGGGCTTCCTTTTATATGTAGCTATCTATCAATGATTTGATATTCTCTACTTCCTTCTGGTTGTGTAGTAACTTGATATAGGCTTGAATGAAAGGTTTTACTGCTTTGTTGACCTTTGGATCCATGGAAAATTTTTATGTTGATGCTCCCATCGTAACAAAAAATCTTCTACCCTCTATAAAAATTTCCTTATATTTTTTCAGGTCTAGGCCTTCCTTCTTTTCGGATGCCTTTTTGATCCATGATTCTGTAGTAGCTTGCTCCGCAGGTCTTATTGTGGTTGTAACACTGCGTTTTATTGCATTTACACTAGGGCCATTATTGCGTGGCTCATATTTGACCATTTGCATGTTCTGCGTAAGTGTATGCTAACTTTTGTGCATCTTAGCTATCAGAATGTGACATTCCTCAATTACGTGATCAAGTTGCCTACATTACCTACAGGATCTCCACATAAGGTTAGGGAAATCACGTGTGTAATGTCCTAAATCTCCATAGTTATAGCAGATCAATTTACCTCTTCCTCAACCTACACCTCAACCTCTCCACCTCCCCTTCTTCTTGATGGGGATCTTCCACATCCAGAGGGAGATGCTCGAGAAAAGGTTTCAACCTACACTCTGTACATGTTCTCATTTTCTGTCATCAACTCATACATCAAATAGTGGTGTTCATGATGACCAATCGAGGAACAAAGTCTGCAATATTTTTTCTTCAATTATGTTGCATAGGCTCCCAACCACAGCCAGTGGTCAGTACCATGTTGGTCAACTTCCCGGAAATCAACGCACCATAGGGTGGGGTTTCTAGGCCCCGAAACCTCCCTAGGACGTAGTGGATTTGGTCCTACAGCTCACAAGTAATTTTTAAACATAGGGCACTGATCTTTGGAGTGGCCTGATCATTTGCAACGAATGCACTAGACATCTGCGCCAACCTCTTTACCCTTATCTCTTCGTAGGTTCTATATCTCTAAGTTCATAGCTTCCAAATGACTTTGAATTTGCAGAGTCCTAAGGGGAATATCATCTCTAGGTGCGACATCCAACTTGATAGCAATATCCAGGGCTTCAGCCTTAGTAGAAATATTTTGTTGTCCCATAGGACTACGTATATGGGGTAAAAAAGGGTGATGAAACATTCCTTATGCTGGTCATCATCGTAAAAAAATCCTCCATCACTAATAGTTTTCTTCAGTTACTGATCGACTTCCCAGACTGATTATTTTGCTCCTTCTTTGAAATATTTTAGCTCTACCACTAGCTATGCATAGGACTTCAAATTTTTGAACTACTGCTCAAGTTTCTTCTTGATATCAATGATAGTTGGAGAAGCATTTTGTTTTAGATATCCCATAAACCAGTCTAGCGCATGACCCTCAAAATTCATGGCCAGTTGCGCTCTTTTCACAACATTAGTATTGACATTTTGTGTAGTCCATACTGCATTAGCTATAAACCACAACCAATCCATGTCCTCATTCCATGCACCCCTAAATGTGGGTAGCTTCATGTGCGCAACCATATCGTCTATAGGGTGGGGTGGTGGTGGGGTAGGAGATGTCTGAGTCCTATGTGAATCTAAGTGTGGTGTAGCAGGAGAAATACCTGCAGCGTGTGTAGCCTCAGTTTCTTCTAGATCCAGTGAATTCCTCAAAGGGATGTATGAAGATCACTCCCCTCTCTGATTGATCCGATAATACTTCCTCATGCGCATGTTGCTTTCAATCTGTTCGTAGTCCATTCACTCGGTGTGGCTGCACATAAAATTTTTTTCACTCAATATCATCTTAATCAGTAAGGGAAATGTTCGTAATAATTTACCTCTCAAAACCTTGAAAAATATTATTTCAGATTTAGAGTATGACAAAAATTGATCTACTGCAAATTTTGTCACAGATTCACCCAAGATACTATCAACCCAGTGATCTACGGTCCGGGTGATTTTTTTATCAGTCTTTTCCAATTGTTGGATAAATTTGAGGGTCCACTATGTAACCCTATTTCCCTTCCAACAGGTCTGGAACTCCACTAATCTCAGCAACCACTCCTAAAACTCGTGCACAAAGGTCACGAAGAAGATCTTGTGCACCTTTGTGAAGATATACTTATTCTTCCACTTTTCAGTAGAAAAATTCTAACTTATATTTTATTTTAGGGCTAAATTCTAGATCCACTTTTCAAACCAATCGTTAATTCCAGAATTTTTTTGTTTCCACAAACCCTGACTCATCACCTGGTCTCTCTCTCAAAATTCTCCCGCTCCCGACAATGAAACCATTTTTTAGTTTGAGGGGTCTTGACCCAAGTTTATATTTGAGGTTAACCAAAAAACCCCTGTAATACTGATGCTTTCAACAATTACCTACTTGTGAATGTCAAGGTCTCACCCAAAGTAGTATGGGAGGGTGCTGGAACCAGGTTTCTGTACCATGAGAGAGAGATTTTCATGATGTGGGTACCTTTAGCTCTTGAACAGGTTTGCAAAGAGAAAGCCATAATTAGAAACCCCTAGAAATTTAACTTAACAAAATTCCTTGTACATAGCCTATAACTCATAAGATAATCAATTAACAAGAGAAATATAACCCAATATCACCATATCTATGTATTCATTGTTCTTTTAAGAATTTAATACATGTGCGCAATCGATTACTAAAAATATTTAATAACATAGAAATAACATGGAAATAACATGCATCACAGCTCATAACATATCACAAAGACATTTAATATCAGCAAAACATCCTTCTATTCATCAAATATTTAGGTTCCTCTTACAGGCTCTTTTACATACCAGCACACATAGCTAGCTGGGTCTGCACGCAACATGACTCATCCTAGACTCTTATTTATACTTTTAGCCTATGCTATACTAGGGTCTGAAAACTGTGGTTTGTGACCTCTAGATCCACCCTTTTATCTCATTACAATGCATGAGGGACTTTGAACCACCCCAAAGTCCCTTAACTTGTGCTGCGCATGACTAAAATACTCAAAATATTCCAAAAATATATCCCAAAATTGCATTCAAGGGACCTTGGACCGACAAATGCAATTCCTTGTAAATCATAGTAAAACTATAAATCACATTAGAATATTTACTTTAATTTTGTCATAAATAATGAATACATGCACCATTAAAGTATAGAAAACAAGGTTTACATATAAATAAGTCTAAATATGAATGTGAAAAAGTCATGAGGGGTATAAGATAGTTCATATTCCAAATCCAGTAAACATGATACTATAGAAGCTTAAAATTTCCATGAAAACATGTTAAGAATATTGTTCTAAAACTATAGATCATGATGAATTTACAAATACACATCCTTAAATGAACAATGAGAGTAGGTGTCTAAATTAATTATTTTCAAAATATATGCTCACCTTACAAATTTCAACATTTAGTACTATTAAAAAATTATAGTAATAAATTGTGTTGAAAAATTAAATTAACACACTATTCATGGTGGAATATGTACAGGGTCTCCCATATATGAACTCCCAAATAGGCCTCACATATTTTGGTGTAGCCCCATCAAGATATTACTCCTCACATATTTTGGTGTAGCCCCATCAAGATATTAGGCCTCACATCTTTTTGGTGTAACCCCATCAAGATATTAGTCCTCACATATTTTGGTGTAGCCCCATCAAGATATTAGGCCTAACCACCATTGTGCGAGATATTAGACTTATCCCTTGGCTCTTGATGAAAGTGCTTGATCCCACCAACACACAATGGGTCTCCCAGATATGAAGCCCCAATTATACCTCACATTGTTTCATATAGGAGTCCCTTCCGAATATATGGCCCCATTTCCATTATTCTTACAGGTTTTCCTTGGTTGCAATAGTTAACATAAGAAAAAAATACACGTACTTTTGAATGAGAAAAAAAGTATGCCTTGTGAAATTTTAAATTAAAATTTTTATTAAGTTTCTTTCAATGAAAGGAAACAAAATTTAGTGTTTAGGAGAAACATAATATTACTATTCTAGTAAGGACACACACACATACACATGAAAGAATCAATAATCAACTAGAGATATAATTCACATAAAAGTAATTAACATTAATAAATTTACAACACACATTCAATTATATGAGCACAAAATCAAAACGAATATGTGAATTTATTTAGTGCATAAGAACTTGAACATATACCGCAAACATTCAAAGATATTATTACAACATTTATGATATACGCATGAAAGTGTGTTGGCTTAATAATCTTCAAGTATTACATGAAAGTTCCAAGATACATTGATAAAATGAAAACCATTAGTTCCAATACTGGAGCACTAATTCACTACTCGCTCTCCAAAAGAACTATCTTCCTCTCTAATGCCTAGTTGGAGAAGCCAAGGTGAAAAGTACCTCGCTTGAGTAATGAGGCTTCCTTTATAACAAGAGGAATGATCTTTCATATCCCGAGGAGTCGTGAACTTCCCTCATGACTCTTACACTTAGAGTGTGACCTTTGGACATCTACATGAATTTCAAACTTCTCCATGTGACTCTTAGAATTCCACATATTTATATTTACGATATTTTCCAAAATTACATCATCATCATCTTGTGATGACAACATGACCAATCATTTACATTGATGACTTGGACTCATGTTCACATGTACATAAAGTTATTTGATAAGTGAGGAGATTGGCACTCTGTCTTCAAACTTGTCACAAATCTTGAATTGTGATTACTCTCTACTCTCATATGGCTCTTGAGAGACTATGCAGTCTTCATGAGTCACTTTTATCATCAAAATAATTTTTCTTACAACTATCACATAATTGTCTTATTGTATTGAAAGTGATTCCTTGGGAAAATTCTCTTGAAAAGTATCCTCAAACATATTTCCCATGCTTTATTGAATACCTGTAAGTATAGATCACTCATGGAAAGAAAAAATCAACCCAAAAATATCCATTCTATCATGCTTTATGAAAACCCTTTGATTGTGGATCAACACTACGCAAGGTGGAGAGAGAGAGAGATACTTTCTAGGCATAGGGATGCACTTGCAAGAGATAGGAGGGGCTTCAATGATATTTGAGATTGCATAGTTGATTAGAAACTGAATTAGGGGAAATTTTTTCTAAAACATGAAAGTGATTAGAATCATTCAAAACCCAAACAACCTGATGGGTATCGTCGCCCTAACTTCGACGCACTTCATTTCATCCAAAACCGACTCCATATGAGAACATTAGAGCACTCTGATCGTTTGGATAAACACACAAATTTTGGTAACATGGATGCTGACTAGGAATACGTACAACCCTGTAATCAAAAAGAATATTCCACGGAATATTTGTAGAATATTCCCCACAGGCAAACCTGTCAGCTGTTGCCAATTGTCATTATGAGATTGGTTGGATTTCTCAGTTTTTTATTGGTTTTGGTTCCTCCAATTGGGTGTCAACACATGGCTATCCCAGAGGCCGCCATGTGCCTCTCCAAGGTTGAAATTTGTCAGAGGTTGGTCAAAATCCAATTTTATATGGTCAAGAAAAATTTTATATGGTGGAGGGGTGTAGGTTAGGATCGACACTGCAACCTCCCCCACACTAACAACACGCCATACCAAGTCCGTTATACAATGTTTCTTACTATAAAATGTCATCCGTCATGTTGAGTTTAAAAATTTTTTGCAACGGAGGTAAGCAGGGGAAACCCTGAAGGGTTAGCCCCATTCCATATGACCTATGGCCATGACTGTGGTGGAGGCCAGGATTTAAATACGAATATTAAAAATTAAACATGGGTTACTTAACCCCTAATCTACATATTATTGCCTAATCCGTTTTTTTAATGCTGATTAATTAAATCACGCCATTAGCACTTAACTATGCCTTAAAATATGATTATCCTTAATTCAACCAATCTTGTCGATGGCTTTTAGTTTGGAGGAGTTCACCATTTTCGGTGGAACTCCACATTTGGTAGAGTTAACTAGAGTTTCTTCAGATTTAGAAGAGATTTCCTAGGAGAAATTGAAGAAGTAATAACTTCAATGTTTCTAGGCCAAATTAGGCTAAAAAGAGTCAATACTAGATGATTTGGATGCTATAAGCATGACAGTGTATGTTGCAGAGGCATAGGAGCAATTCTGTAAGTGATTTTTCCACTTTGAAGATTAAATACGCTGAGGGACACTAGGAGGGGAGGCCATGTCTAGTTCACCTGAAGACCACTTGCAGAGAAATAAGAGGCTACTTAGTGGTTTTTGGGTCATTTGAATCCAATTGAGAAGGTTGGAGAGACATTGGGGCACTGTACGTGCATGTAATCAGATAATTAACCATTAATCCAAAGAGGGCCAAGCCATTGAAGCAGGTCCATGGAGATGTAGCCCAGGAGGGGTGAACTCTATTATCAGCTCTGTGTTATGTGTTTTCTATCTATTATCATCTGCATTTTACTTGATGTATATGTGATTTTAAATCTAATTTACCTCATGCATTCATCATAAAAGACACATAAATTTGACACATAAACCCTCTTATAACTTGTTATTTGAGACGATCCTTAAGCACACTTTTATTTAATACTGATGAGGAAGATAGCACAAAAGAAACAGTTTGTCAATATTCAGATCAAGTTGGTATCAGAGCACAATTTAGCTCATTTTAGCTTAAGTTTATCATAGGATTTTCCAAATTTAGATAGAGAGTTAGATATTGTTTTTTCATTTGTGCAAGGAGAATTTAACTGTGTGTAAATTTATGTGCATCTTCTCTCTTCAGGAGAAGGTCGAGATTGAGGAATGAGCTATGAAATCACAACAAATAATCTTTTTATGCATTACAAGTGTGATGGAAGCTTCATCAAATGATGTTCCTAATCCATCTGCCTTAGCAAGACTCTTTGATGAAGAGTTGTTGCAGAATCTCTTCATCATGAGAGATATGCTGCAAAAGATGGTTGAAGATAGGAAGGAGAGTACTATACATCAAGAGCAGTTGATGCTATGAGGGAAGAGAAACAAGAGCTTCTTTAAAATATGCATGATATGGAGACTCAACTCCATATTGCAAATGAAAACCTAGCAAGGTAGCATGAGATGGAGACTCAACTCCATGATGCTAGAGAAACTTTAGCCAAGTATGTGCATGAAAAAGAGGTACCTAATTCAATTTTGTATTCTATTTATTCTCAAAAATAATGTGTAGGTTCTTTTTAAAGACACACTAGAGGAATAGGGTCCAAATTATTGATAAAGATGGGCTATGAAGGTAAAGGATTGAGGAAAGTCCTATGTATTTGGGTCTTGGTTATGGAGAAAATGATGGAGAATGCTTCGAAGCCAAGGAGGCACATGAAGGTGTTCCAAGATGGGCTTTCATTATATTTTCATTGCCTCAAGCTGGTTAGGTTTGTGTTCATGAGGAATGCAAAATTTTTACACCCACTTTGCAATAAGATGCTCATAAGCATGCAACTAGTAGAAATGGAAAACAAGAGGATCTTGAAAGCTCTAAAGTCATTGAAGCCATTGTTGGTATTCCAAATAGAGCCACTACCTCATCAAATTCACCTCCTCAAGATGGCGACAAAGGTGAATGTAAAAGGTATAAATCTTCCGTTAATCAAGTTTCTTTTCATTATGATAAACATGGAAAATATTCACATAATATTTAGCAAAAGTTTAAATGTTCCTTTTGTTGTTTTAATAACCATATTGTTTTGAGGTGTTTGAAGAAGATAGCCATACACATGAAACTTTCAAAATGAAGGTGACAAAAATCCAAAGGTATAATGGACAATGCAAACCATGCTGAAAAGAAGATGCAATTATTTTTCACTCATTTTTCATAAGCAAGGTCATCTTGTAAACAAATGTTGGACTTTGTATGCAACAAGTCATCCATGACATTTCAAGAAGGTGGAAAGAGATATTGACAAGAATGGAAAGGAGGATTCCATAATTGATGTGCGTTAGGATGATTCACATGATGAAGTGCGATTGAAAGAAGTGCCATTGAAATGGTTTGAAAGACATGGCTAGATTTCTTAACCAATTAAGGCCTTGCATTTCTTTTGATGTTTGATAAAAACCTTGCCTTATTGATGCATTTCTTTGCCAATTGAATGCATTTTTTTCTCTTGAAATGATGCTACATGTTGCACAAAGTAAGATGTTGGAAATGTAGAGTTATGTTGACTCACTTGGATGTAACAAAGATGGAAATTTGTAGTTGCAATTTGCATGTGAATGCATTTATTTTTCTCTAGAATGAATGCCGCATGTTTATGCTAGGAAGGTGTTTGAAAGGAGAGTATGTTGACTCACTTTGTTGTAGCAAGTTTGATCATTTCAACTCTTTAAGTATTTGTACATACCAATGGGATTCTTGTACTTGTGATTGTACTTTCTAGAGAGTTGAGCATTGTATACATGCATGAGAGTTTGTGTGTGTGAACAGTGGAATTTTTGATAGTTTCATTGTGCTTGGACATGCATGAGTGATTGACTTGTGTTGGTTGATTTCTTTGTTTATCATGTATGTTTATCAGCTTGAGGATGTTGATCATTTGAACATGCATGAGTGTCAACTTGTGGTTGTCAATTTGGTGTTGCATGCATGTCTTATCGAATTGGAAGAGTTTACTTAGTCTCCAAATATGACAGGGAGATGTTGACGATTTTTTTTAGGAGATGTGAAATTCTTGTTGTTTTGAGGAAAGAATCACCAAGTTGTTGTACATGATTTTTTTTGACTTGAGAGTCAATGGTTTGAAGACGCATGTTTTGTGGAAACCCATCGAAAAATAGCACAGATGTTTTTTTTGTACACCAATATGTAAGAATGCATGGAAATGTTTCGAAGGTGTGACATTTTTTTCTTTGAAGGAGGAAAAGGAATAGGTCGTTAAGTTGTGTATCTTGCATGATGTGTTTTTCAAGATTAATGGTTGTGCTTGTGACAATATGTCACGGGATTTTGGAAGGTCCACTCTTGAGCGAGAGGCTCATGATTAGCCTTCGTTCTCAAATGGCATGAGAAACATGTCAATACTAGAGGATGATGGAATCAGAAAGAAAAAAGTAGACAAGATGCTAAAAAATTTTGCAGCCAAAACAACCACCATTATAGACCATTTCATGTGTTGATTCCAAGAAGTGAAAGAGATGGTGAATGCATTCTTCTAGATGTGGAATTTGGAACAATGGAGGTAAAAACAATAGTCATTTATTTTCTTCAGATTATTGATATTGGAACTCATTGTTGTAGTTCACTCAGATGGGCTTAACTTGGAAAAGTGGTTTCCAAGGAGAAGCTTGCATCGAATGCATGTGTGTGCAAATAAGGAAAAAAATTCTCAGTGGGAAGGACATCAGTTAGCTTTCTAAGCACCAAGGGATCGATTCGGTGCAACAAGGTGTTAATCAGTCAGCAAGTAGCCAAAAAGTGTTGGATTGGGTCAGCAATAAAAGGAGGACATTGGTTGAAGTGCCAGGCCATTTGCAAGGAAAGGCATGTCAGTGAACCCAAGTGGTTGTCTTGGACATTTTTCAAATAGAATCAAGTTGATAGAGCTTAGAAAAGAGAAGAGTATTAAACTCTCATTAGATAATGAAATTTTGTGGGTCCAAAAGCCTATCAGTGGGAAGGAGTGATCAGAAGATAAATTTGGGGAAAAAATTTACTAAAAAATGAAATTTCTAAGAATCATGCGGAACCTTAATGAACAAACAGTTCTCGTTGCCTTGATTTCAATGCACTTTGTTTTATCGGAAACTAACTCTGTATGAGAAAGTTAGAGCGTTATGATTTCTTAGCTAAATAGGTAAAATTTGGTGACAGGGATGCTGACAAGGCATGCATACAACCTAGTAAGAAAAAAGAATATTCCAAGGAATATTCCTACAATATTCCTCCTAGGTGGACTAATGAGCTGCTGCCAAGTGTCATTACTAGATTGGTTGGATTTGTTAGTTTTTTATTGGTTTTGGTTCCTCCAATTGGGTGTCATAACGTGGCTAGCTCGAAGGCCACCATGTTTTCCTCCAAGGTTGAAATTGGTCAAAGTTTGGTCAAAATCCAATTTTATATGGTTGGATAAATTTTATATGGTGGACGGGTGGACATTGGTTGGACCCCGCAACCTCCCCCACACTAAAAACACACCATACCAAGTCCATTATACAATGACTTCAAATGTATTTGAGTTTAACAAAGGTTTGCGGTGGGGGTAAGTGTGGCTAGCCCTAAAGGGCCAACCCTATTGCATATGACCTATGGCCTTGACCATGGTAGAGGCCAAGATTTAAATGCAAAGATCAATCGTTAAATGTAGGTTACTTAACCCCAAAACCACAAATTAACACCTAATCCATTTTGCTAATGCAGATTAATTAAATCTCTCCATTAGTTCTTAACTGTGCCTTAAACTCTTCTTATCCTTAATTAAACCAATCTTTTCATTGGGGGTCAATTTGGTGTATTCCTTCATTTTTGGCGGAACTCCACATTTGGTGAAATTAACTGGAGTTTCTCTAGATTTAAAGGAGCTTTCCAAGGAGAAACTGAAGAAACCATAAATTTGGCATTTTTTGACCAAATTAGGCTAAAAAATAGTCAACCCTAGATCATTTGTATGCTCTGAGCATGATGGTGTAGGTTTTATAGGAAGAGGAGCACTTTTGTAAGTGATTTTTCCACTTTGACGATTAAATATTCCAACAAGGGCCAAGAGGGGAGGCCATGTCTAGTTCACTTGAAGACCATTTGCAGAGCCATAAGAGGCCACTTGGGGGTTTTTGGGCCTTCCAAATCCAATGGATAAAATTGTGGATCCATTGGGGCACTATAGGTGCATGTAATCAAAGAATTGACCATTAATTCAAAGAGGGCCAAGCCATTGAAGCATGTCCATGGTGATGTAGCCTAGAAGGGGTGAACTATGTTATCGAATCTGTGTTATGTGTACGCTATGTATTATTTCTCTGTAATTTATGTGTATGATGTGATTTTAAAGATAATGTACCTCGCGAATTCATCATAAAAGAGACATAAATTTGACACATAAACCCTTTTATAAGAGGATGTTGAAAGCTCTAAAGTAGTTTAAGCCATTGTTGGTATTCTGAAGAGAGCCACGACCTCATGGAATTTACCTCCTCTAGAAGGTGACAAAGATGAATGTACAAGGTAGAAATATGCCTTTAATCAAGTTTATTTTAATTATGATAAACATGGAAAATATTCACATAAGTTTTGGAGAAAATTTACATGTTTCTTTTGCGGTTTGAATAACCATACTATTTCGAGGTGTTGGAAGAACATAGCCATACACATGAAACTTTCAAAAAAAATGAGACAGAAAACCAAAGGTCCAATGGAGAATGCAAACCATGTTGAAAACAAGATGCAATTATTTTCCACTCATTTCCATAAGCAGGGTCATCTTCTAGACAAGTTTTGGAATTTGTATCCAACAAGTCATCCATGACATTTGAAGAAGGTAGTAAGAGATATTGAGAATAATGGAAAGGAGGATTCCATAATTAATGTGGGTTAGGATGATTCACATGATGAAGTGCAGCTAAAATAAGCACCATTGAAATGGTTTGGAAAGAGAAGGTTAAATTTTTTAACCAATGAAGGGCTTACATTTCTTTTGATGATTCATGCAAATCTTGCCTTATTGATGCATTTATTTTCCAATTGAATGGATTTATTTTCTCTTGAAAGTATGATGCATGTTGCACGAAGAAAGATGTTGGAAAAGTACAGTTATGTTGACTCACTTGGATCTAGATAAGTTGGAAATTTGTAGTTGCAATTTTCATGTGAATGAATTTATTTTTCTCTAGAATGCATGTCATATGTTTACGCTAGGAAGGTGTTTCAAATCAGAGTATGTTGACTCACTTTTTTGTAGAAAATTTGGTCATTTCATCTCTTCAAGTACTCGTACATACAAATGGGATTCTTGTACTTGTGTTTGTACTTGGGAGAGAGTTTAGCATTGTATACATGCATGAGCTTTGTGTATGTGAACAATGGAAATTTTGGTAGTTTGATTGTGCTTGAACATGCATGAGTGATTGAGTTGTGTTGGTTGATTGCTTTGTTTATCATGTATGTTTTTCAACTTGAAAATGTTAATCATTTGTACATGCATCAGATTCGACTTGTGTTGGTTGATTGCGTGTTACATGCATGTCTTATTGAATTGGAAGAGTTGATTTAGTCTCCCAAGATGAAAGGGATATGTTGACGAATTGTTTCATGAGATGTGAAATTATTTTTGTTTTGAGAAAATTATCATGAAGTTTTTGTACATGCTTTTCTTTGACTTGAGAGTCAATGGTTTGAAAACGCATGTTTTGTAAAAACCCATCGACAAATTACGCAAATGTTTTTTTTGTACACCAATATTTAAGAATGCATGGCGATGTTCAGAAGATGTGACATTTGTTGCTTTGAAGGAGAAAAAGGAAGAGGTCGTCAAGTTGTGTTTCTTGCATGATGTGTTTTTCAAGATTAATGGTTGTGCTTGTGACAAGATGTCACAAGATTTTGGAAGGTCCACCCTTGACTGAGAGGCTCATGATTAGCATTCATTCTCAAATCATGGCACAAGTAGCATGTCAATACTAGAGGATAATTGAATAAAAAAAGAGGATGGTGGACAAGATGCTAAGAATTTTTGCAATCAAAGCAACAACCATTGTAGACCATTTGATGTGTTAATGCCAAGGAGTGAAAGGGATGGTGAATTCATTCTTCCAGATATGGAATTTGGAAATGTGGAGGTAAAAATAATGGTCATTTCTTTTCTTGTGATTATTGATATTGGAACTCATTTTTGTAGCTCACTTACATGGGCTTAAATTGGAAAAGTGGTTTACATGGAGAAGCTTGCATCTAATGCATGTGTGTGCAAAGGAGGAACATGATTCTCAATGTGAAGGCCATGAGTCAGCTTTCCAAGCACCGAGGGATCACTTTGGTACAAGGTGTTAATAAGTCAGCAAGCAGCCAACAAGTGTTGGATTGGGTCAACAACAAAAGGAGGACATTGGTTGAAGTGCCAAGCCATTTGCAAGCCAAGGCATGTCAGTGAACCTAAGTGGTTGTCATGGATATTTTTCAAGTAGAATCAAGTTGATAGAACTTGGAAAAGAGAAGAGTATTAAACTCTCATTAGATAACCAACTTGTGTGGGTCCAAAAGCCTGTCAGTGGGAAGGAGTGATCAGAAACTGAATTGGGGGGGAAAAATTGCTAAGAAATGAAAGTGCTCATAATCGTTCAGAACCTGAATGACCGGATATGTCTCGTCGCCCTAATTCCGGTGCTCTTTGTTTCATAAAAAGTTGACTTCGTACGAGAAAGTTAGAGCGTTCTGATCACTTGGATAAATAGGTAAATTATGGTGACAGGGATGCTGGCTAGGCATCCGTACAACCCAGTTAGAAAAAAGAACATTCCCAGAATATTCCCCCCAGGTGGACCAGTGCGCTTCTGCCAAGTGTCATTACTGGATTGGTTGGATTTGTCAGTTTTTGATTGGTTTTGGGTCCTCCGTTTGGGTCTCAACACGTTGCTAGCCCAGAGGCCACCATGTGCCCCTACAAGTATGAAATTGGCCAAATTTTAGTTGAAATCCAATTTTATATGGTTGGGAAAATTTTTATATGGTGGACAGGTGGAGGTCGGGCTCGACCGTTATACAATGTTTCTTACTATACAATTTCATTCAAATGTATTTGTGTTTACGAAAGTTTGTGCAGAGGTAAGCGGGGACAACCCCATCGCAGATGACCTATGGCCGTGACCATCGCTGAGGCTGGGATTTAAATGTGGTGATTAACCATTAAACGCGGATTACTTAACCCCTAATCTGTATATTAGTGCCTAATCCATTTTTTTAATGTTGATTAATTAAATCTATCCATTAACACTTAAGAGTGCCTTAAAATCTACCTATCCTTGACTAAACCAATCTTATCACTTGCGATAATTTTTGCGGAGTCCGACATTTTTAGCGAAGCTCCACATTTGGCTGAGTTAACTGGAGTTTCGTCAGATTTAGAGGAGCTTTCCTAGGAGAAACTGAAGAACCATAAATTTGGAATTTTTGCGACAAAATTAGGCTCAGAAAGAGTCAATTGTAGATGATTTGGATGGTCTGAGCATGATGGTGCAGGTTTCAAAGTTAAAGGACCACTTAAGTAACTTATTTTTCTACTTTTAATATTAAATATGCCAAGGGCCATAAGGAGGGGAGGCCATGTCTAGTTGACGTGACGACCATTTGAAGAGCTAGAAGTGGTTACTTAGGGGTTTTTGGGTCTTCTTAATCCAATGGAGTTGGATGCAAATCCATTGGTGCATTGTAGGTGCATGTAATTAGATAATGACCATTGATCCAAAAGGGCTAAGCCATTAAACCAAGTCCCTGGAAATTTAGCCCAGGAGGGTTGAACTCTGTTATCAGCTCTATGTTATGTGTTTGTTATGTGTTAAACACCATGTTGAAGCACACACATTGTGTATCAAAAGAATAAACACACACACAAGAGACTCAACACACAATGAAAGATAAGTGTGAGGCTTTCTTATTTTTCCATTATACACGATGTACATTTTTAATATAATGGTGTGACTCTTGGTTTCATATTCCAAGGTCACTTGGACTCCATTGTGACTTTTCGCATTCCACACCTACCCATGTAGGATTAGGTGTTCCAACATCCCCCCTTAATCCGAAGGGGTATGTGTGAGTCCAAGAAAAGAGTTGTAATACAAATATGCAAAGTATACATGGCAGCACTTGGGCTTAATCAACTCTCTGAAATGTTGGAAAAAAGAGGTGGTTTTAGGATGACCACAAACACTGGAACGCAATACATGTTGCAGTTCCCGGAACTCTTCCAAAACTGGCAAGAAGCTGAAGGCTTCTGCTAGAGGAATTGTCCCTCATAAAAAAAGGGAGACCTTCAACCTAAAAGAAGGGAGGTCTACTACCTGTGATGGTTTTAGGATTACCAACAACTCTGGAATGCTTTGAAGCATTTCCTAGAACTCAACCAAAGCTGGCAAGAAGCTGAAGGCTTCTGCTAGAGGAAGTGTTCCTCATATATGAAAGGGATACCTTCGACCTAAAAGAAGGGAGGTCTACTACCTGTGATGGTTTTAGGTTATCCACCAACCAAAGATGATGGTTTAAGGTTGTCCACCAACCGAAGGCATGCTCATGGGCATCCGTGTCTCTGGCTACATCTCTGAATCCGGAATGATGAATTGTGGCTCAGGCTCGCTTGAACTGCTGGCTACAACTCTGAACATGGAATGAGAGATTGTGGCTCAGGCTCGCTTGATCTGTCGTTGAAGCTTGTACATGACCACCATTTTCCCCCCTGTCAGGGACAAGGTGAGATGATGGCGAAAACTCAACTGCAAGTTTGTTCAATATGCGTGAACAAGTTCTAACATGTGTCGTAAACATCTTCTTGGCTGCTGATGCCCATTGCCAAGAAGCGATCCATCCAAG
The DNA here is from genome assembly GCA_034641835.2 of Pinus albicaulis. Classification (NCBI taxonomy): domain Eukaryota; kingdom Viridiplantae; phylum Streptophyta; class Pinopsida; order Pinales; family Pinaceae; genus Pinus; species Pinus albicaulis. Next base: position 1,114,620,521 of record CM076580.1, read on the forward strand.
GTGAATCTTTGTTCTTGCAGGAGGCTTGTTTTTGAAGCATCTGTTTGAAGAGTGGGTGTGCTGACCACAGTGCTTGCATGGATGAAGATCAAAACAGTGATCTTTCGTATGGCCAACTCAATCACAGTGTTGGAATTTCTCAATATGTTGTTTTGTTGTGGAGCAGGATCTGGAACAGCTGCAGGTGAACTGTCATACAGGAATTTGGCACTCTGAAATATGATGAGCTTGGTGTAGTCTGGAATATTAAAGGACACATTCTTCTCATATCTAAGACCAGTTTGGTGCTTGTTGTGGAAAAGCTCTTCCCAAGGTCTGATGATGGGCTTGAGAAGTGCAGGTTGAGCTACTGCATCTGCATGTACATCTGCTCTATTACAAGGCATTGAATGTGGATCAACTGCAGCTTTATCTTCTTTCTTCTGATGAGAGTCCTTCACAATATTGTAAACAGAAACAGGTTCAAAATGGTGACTCTTTTGCTGAAGTTCGTCTCACTGAAGCTGAGATTCCAACTGCAAAAACTCAATCTTTTCTTGTGCATTTTGCAAACAACTTTGAATTTTACAAAGATCATTCTTGCTCATTTTTATCATGTCATCAACATTGGAATGAATGAGGTTACTCAAAAACTCTAATGCCTCATTGATTTTATCCATTTCAACAACTTAGGCTCAAAAATGAAAGGGTGTCGGCTTCAACCGAAAATGCACCCGTTTACAATGTGAATCAATCTCCTTTCAAAAATTACAAATGACTTATAGAAATCTCAGAGTACAAAGTGTGCTCCTCAAATGATGGAGGAAAATCAACAATACGACAACTCAAATACTGATTGCAACTATGAAGAAGCAATGTCTACTCACAATACAATGTCAATGCAATACAATATTTCTGCAAAATATTTTGTAAATGTGCAGCTGAAAACACTATGCAGCTGAATTTTTTCTTCAAATAACCGGTTTGCAATGATGGCAAACTTGTCTTCATGTGTGAATTTCTTCAAAAAAAGCCACAAATCATAAAATGTAAATCTCAATTTCTTCTATGTATTCAGTCTATCTGCTCCTCATATGCCATTTTCTTCATTTCATTTCTGTTGTTCATACTCTCTCTGCTTTTTTTTTTTTTTTTAATTAAAAATTAATTAAAAAAAAAGATTAATTGAAAACGGAATAAGAAATTTATTTAAAAATAAGGAGGTGATTTATTTATTTATTTATATGGAGGGGTGGTATTAATTATAAGAGCGATCTTTGTTTTTATTTTTTTATTAAAAAGGGGTCGAATGGAATGGGGGGAGATTGATTGGAGGAGGGGAGTTATTAGAATTATAGAAAATCGAAATTTATTTGGAGAGGGGGGGTAGCTGTATGATGGGGGGGTTTTTATTAATGGAGGGGAATAAATTATAAAAGGGAAAAAAATTAATTAAAAAGGGATTTAAAAACTGGAATTAAAAACTGGTATTTTAAAAAGGGGATGGCCGTGCCTGGAGTAAAGGGTAGTAGGCGGATAGGAGTGACCAAGATGAAGGGAATGAACGTAAGTTTCGGTGAGAGAGGGTGTGAGGGCGTAGAGAAGGCTGCGTTGGGAGGAGAGGGGAGCATGGGAATAGTGAAGGTGACTCGAGTGGAATGTGAGAGCTCGTAGAGCTGAGAGGGGAGGGTGGTGAGTAAGAGATGGGAGGAGCAGGCCGTTGGGTACGAGCAGGGTGCGCAAGGGGGTAACGCAGAGTGAATCGAATGGGAGAGTGGCCGTTGCAGTGAGAGGGAGGAGCCGTATGGTAGAGGGGAGGAATGATAAAGGTATATTACAGTATGCCATGGGTTGAGAGAGCAGGTAAGAGATGTGAATAGGGTAGAATGAAGCGTAAATGTCATGGGAGGTGAGGATAGGGAGCGGCAGGTGGGCTAGTAGGCTAGTTGAATAGCATGTTGAGAGTAGTGGGGTGCGAGCATTGAGGGGTATGGGAATGTGGGTAGGCCGTAGAGTGATGAGAGGGTAGGCGGTGTTGGGATTGGGGAGAGGGAGGAGCGTAGGATGAGCGTTTGAGTGAGCGCAGAAGTGTAGGGAGGGTGGTAAGGGGCGCAGTGTGGAGCGTTTGAGAGGTGAAAGTGTGGCATGTGAGAGTTGTAGGGTAGGGAGTTGTAGAGTAGGCGTGCGGTGGACTGTAGTGGTGTAGGGATGAAATTTAACGGAATGAATTAAATTAAAATATCAAAATTTTGAAAGCGTGGTATTAAAATTAAAAACCGAATTGTGAGGGGCAAAGGAGATACAAGGGCCACGGGAGATGCAAGGGGCTGGTGTTTGGTTGCAGAGTGAGGCCGAGCGGATGGGGAGGGCGTAGTGTGAGGGAGGGCCATGAGGAAGGTCGACTGGGGTGAGGGCCGATTGCAGGTAGGGGGGTAGGGGTTTGTGTTGACGCAGAGAGGGGGCGTATTGAGAGCGTGGAGCTGTAAGGAGTTATAAGGGTGACAACGTATTGAGTGAAGGGTCAGATTTGGGGAGAGGATACGCTGTTGTTTTGAAAAAAAAAAAAGAGCAGGAGGGAGATATGCGTAGTGCGTGGTTTAGTTTGAGAGGTGAGGAGCAGTGAGGCCGTAGAAGAGTGCAGAATTTTTTTATTTATTTTTTATTTTTTATTTATATATATATATATATATATATATATATATATATATATTAAATTTAAAAACATCAGAGAGGAGTTAAAATAGCTTGTATAAATTGCAGAACAGTGAAAATTTCCAGCACTGAAACATAATAGCAATTTGCAGAACTTGTCAATAAAACCCAGAAATTTTTCTAATAGCCCAGCAGCAGAAGAATATTTTCTAGCAGCAGAAAAACCTATAATTGTAGAAAATTTTCAATGGAAAAACTCATAAACTTCTTTAGAAATTAACTTTAAACAATTTTTCCAACAGCTCTCCAAAATGCAGAATTTAATGGGCAGAAATTGCAGGAAGAAATCAACCTTCAGATGTGCAGAGCTGCTCTTTTTTTTTTCAAAACCAATGCCTGAATGCTGCCAATTTCTGAATGCTGCTCCTTCTCCAAGATAAAATTTCTGAATGCTGCAAAATCATTGCTACAAAAACTCTGAGTGCTGCAAAAATGCCAAGAATTTTGCAGATATGCACAAGCCATAAACACAAATGGCTCAGTCAATTTGGAGCAGGGCCAGCAATCGCCCGCTCTGATACCATGTTAAACACCATGTTAAGCACACACATGGTGTATGAGGAGAATAAACACACACACAAGAGACTCAACACACAATGAAAGATAAGCGTGAGGCTTTCTTATTTTTCCATTATACATGATGTACATTTATAATACAATGGTGTGACTCTTGGTTTCATATTCCAAGGTCACTTGGACTCCATTGTGACCTTTCTCATTCCACACCTACCCATGTAGGATTAGGTGTTCCAACATTATGTATCATTTCTCTCCAATTTTCTTGATATATGCGTGATTTTAAAGTTAATTTACCTCATGAATTCATCATAAAAGACACATAAATTTGACACATAAATCCTCTTATAAATTTCCATTTGAGATGATCCTTAAGCACACATTTATTTAGTATTGATGAGGAAGCTAGCACATCAAAACTAGTTTCTCCATATTTAGATTAATAGTGCATAACTATGGAGGAGGAGGCCTCATGTTGGGTGTAGGCTGAAATTCCAAGGGACAGGGAAAAATGACTACTTACCAAGGTTGCATTGTGAGCTTAGAGAGAGAGACAAGGCAACAAGGATGGCACAAGGTGCACTCTCAAGGCATAATGAGGAACATTTCTTCCGAATAGGAGTGTCTAGTGCACTCAACTTGGAGACAGAGGCAATGCTAGCTCACTAAGGGAAGGGAGGTAGGTTTTGTTGACTAGGAATGTGTTTTGCACATGGGAGGAAGGGAGAATCCTCTTGGTGGGTATAGTGCACTAATCCTTAGGAATGTGTAGTGCACTCTCCCTAGCTTGTTTAGTACCCTGGTGGAGTCAATACAAGAACACAAGAATTTATTCGATGTTAGCACGGTTGTTTACTACCCTGGCGAAGTTACTTGCTTCACCTACCTGCGCATGAAGCCTTTATCTTACTCACCCTTTATTTATTCTATTATATATATATTTTTAGGAATTTTTTATTTCATGGGGTGTAAGAGGGATCCAAAATTATTGAGATAAGAATAGCTTGTTCCTTTTGATACAGTTATATATGCCCCTCATAATGGTTTTCTCACTGTTGGTTTTTGGATTTTCTCCCTTTTATCCCACTTTTATGTAGCATATTTCCTTATCATCTCCTATAGTGGTCTAACACTTTGTGCATAATCAGATATGAACTTGCACATGAAATTGATATTCCCTAAGAAATATGACACCACTTTCTTGTTCACATGAAATAGGAATTGAGAAATAGCTTTGACCCTTTCTAGATCAACTTTAATTCCACTCTTTTCAATGACGTGTCCTAAAATATTACATTTAGACACATCTATTGGGTGTAGTGTATGTTTGACTAATGGACCAACATTTAATTGTCAATCAAGGGTCTGTGCATTTTGATATGCAACACTATAAATGCTAGAGAAATAATTCATGAACTTAAAAAAAAAACCCTAATTTTACTTGCAAGCAACCAACATTACCCCACTCTAATCCTCCCATCAAAAGCATTCATGAGAAATAAAACCCTAAGTATTTCAAACACCAATCCTAGTGTTTTATCATCATTTGAAAGAAAACCCTAATTACTAACAACTAAAATGTAAAACCTAATTGATAATTTCAAGGAAATACAAACCCTAGATACTATAAACTTGAGCATTAACTCATTAACTAAAAGAGAAAATAAAGCATAAATATTTATTTTAGAAAATCCAAGAAAAGTAATGTACTTCTCAAGCCAAATAGAATATTAAAGCCAAAGAAAATAATAAACCCTAGCTAGAAACCCAGCACTCTTGTTCCTTCTTCACTCAATTCTTTCTATAAACAATGCAATTAAATATCTACCTAAAGAGAAATAAACATAATCTCTTGCATAAACTATATGAACAAACATTGTGTACATGAATAGGAAATAAACATTATCCATCCCTTGCATCCACTCTCTAATAAATGTCTTGTCTTCCAAATGAGATATTTATGCTTAAAATTTTTAAGTCATTGATTTTGTTACAGGAAAGACAACTAGAAGCAAACAAAATCTTTTTAATATTATATTGACAAGCCAATTTCTGACATATAATCATCCAAAACAAATTTACATGTATGTTGTTTAAATGGTCAAAACATCATTCATCCAACAGTCTTTTATGCAACCATTGTTCATCAAATATTATAACTCGATAAGTTTAAACCAATATTCCAACAATTACAAGTGGAGTTTTTGTAAGTCAAATTAATGGAAAGAACATGCAAACTTGATAAACCAAGTAGTCACAATAATAAATTATGCAGAGTTTCTTCTCATAATAATAAAAAATGAATCAAATATTGTATCACAATTTTCATTCAAAATCTAGTATCAACTGTTGGTTCCAAGTCACCTTAACTCTACACCATGGTTTTAGTTTATCAATCAAGTCTTCGTACAATAGATGAAAATATAATCACTACGCTTTTCAAGAGTTGTTAACTAATTCAATAGTAAATTAAGATCATGTTAAATGCTTCTAAACCATAAGCACAATATTCAACAAGAGGTTTTTAATATCAAAGATCTATGTAGCTATATTATGACAAAAGAATTAAAGGATATAATTGATATGTAACTCTAGTACAAAAAATACCAAGATCTGAGTATGAATCAAACACAAATTAACGAGTTATGAAAATAGTAGGAAAACGTAATATAGATCTCAAGAAAAAAACCTTAGATCATGAAACCTTCAAAAGAAATTACAATACTTGACACACCAAGATATAAAATATTCAATTGAATAGTAGATAAAGAAACTACTGAAATGAAGAGATAGAAAGAGAGGTGTCGAGCTCATTGGCAGACCCAACAAATATAGCTCACACCCTCTACAAACTAATTAAAGCATACAGTCAATATGTACATCACATTCACTTTAAAATAAGTAAAGAGCCATGAATAAAGGATTTAAATTAAAATGATTGATCAGTCTCCTTTACACTGCAAACCAAATGCTCACAAACTCGTCAACCACTAGGGGGTGGCCCCAAAAGCTTAGTCCAACAACAAAAGATTGTGAAAAATAACGAAATTGGTAGCTAGGCTTGGAGCCAGAACTTTGTTTATATATCTTTTTACATTACAAAATAAATTCAAAATAAAATAAATGAGTACATAAATAGTTTGCTATTGATGGAAGTTTGGTGCAGGCATATTCCAAACAATGAGGTTGAGATATGGTGCATGAGGAACTGAAAAATCTTCATTTCCTTCAAATTTGGAAAAAAATGTTTTTTTTAACAATTATGCCTCAAATAACCCTTCATATCCTCCAAACAATGGTGAATTCTAGAAAATAACCTACTTCTTACTGAATTTTCTATACTGGGAGAAAGACCCACATCCCAAAATTTTGATATTTTCCTTCATACGGACACAAATCAAGGAGGAAGTTGGAAATTTGAAAAATGTGTAAATTTAGGGTTGAATTATTAAGTATTTTCTAGAAATCAATCTATATGATCTGGGTATATTCTAACTCATGTTGGAGCATTAAAACATCATTATAGATAGAGAATTTCTCGGGTTTCTCCTACAAGTGCGCTAATAGGTCAAGCCCCAAATTGGTGTAGGAGTTGTACTTGGTGTATGAACTAGAATAGCTTCATTTTTTTTAGGGAACTTGATTTTACATAATCAGGAATAAGTCATCCATTAAACACGTCCACATAGAGATCCCTGTACGCATCAATCAAACATATGACCTCATCTTTTGATTGGATGACCTTCTGTAGGAACTGAAGTAGCTGCAATTTTGTTGAGCACACTTACCTCACATAATTTTGTAAAATTCATCCATTAAATAGGTCCACATGATTATCCTTATACCCATCAACCTCTTGTATGACCTCCTCTTTTTATTGCAGGACCTGATGTAGGATCTTCGATACCTAAGCATAATTAAGCCTTAATTAATGATAATTTCATGTGATTCTTACATAAACAAAGGAAATATGATAAATAATAAAAATTTACCTTATCATGCCCGAATTTAAGGTAACTAACCAAGGAATGCAAAAAATGACAATAGTAGTAACCATAAAATTTAATTAAAAGCATGAGGGATTTCAGAACAAAAAGTTGTATAAATTAGACAAAATGGAAGGCTAAAATCCCCCCTTGCCAACCATCTTGTATGTCATCATGCAAGAAAAACCTCTGAACAAATATCAAGACTTGTAAAGGTATAGTTTTTCCTATTAGAGTCTTACTGCATTGGCCACAATATCCTTAGATTATAGGGTTAATTGAGTGAGATCATGTCGATAATTGTCATATGATGTCAACTTTATTCACACGAATAAGATAGGAAATACTTATGACCATATATTTAGTGATGTTAGGGTTGAGATTTATTAGTTTCCAAAAGAGTAACTAATTCCATAGACGCCATAGGAATGTTAAAAATGTTGTTAGTGTAAGGATAAAGTGTAATCATGAAATAGATAGCCATCAAAATTTCCCCAAAGAATCTCATGAGAAACCCTAGTCATTAGTTCTTCACTTTAATGTGCTAATTACAAACAAATTTGATATAATTTTAAATCCATGGCATTAAATATGGATGGAAATAAAGAAATGTGACAAAATTATACATTCCAAGGATGATAATCTTACCATTATCTAAGTGTATAAGTAAATCTCCTCTTATTCAAGAAAAATGAATCATCTACACTAAGGGTCCCATGTCCATAAAAAATTGTTTATTTTCAATTTGAAGAAAAAAAACCTAAAAAATCTTAGATCCATTCTCTCAGTGATATATAGTGCACTTACTACCTTCAATTTTAATGATATATTCTTTAGAATGTGAGCCATGGTGTTTTAGTTTTAGGTGTGCCAATTTGTTTTTTCCATCTCTATTACTCAACATAGCCCCGCTACTAGAAGGCCCATTTAGTACCTCGATGGGTTTGCCTTTGTACCATACAAGCATAACCGTGTTTCTCGTAGGCTAATTCATCACTATAACGAGTGTTCTTGTACTTCCTGATACTTACTATATATCACTCAAAATATTTCCAATAATGTATACTATTTATTGACATATTTGATAGTGCAAGGAAGGTGTGTGGTACAAGAGTATGATAGATTTACTAAGCACAGAATTAAATATTTATTTAGTCCATGGGAAACATCATTCACAATAATCCTAAATATTAACTATTAAATGTATAACAAGAATCTCATATAATGACTGAAATATTCTGTGAGTTAATCATGCTAAGGTTCTCATGGAAGTCCATTTAGGGTTGTATAGGATTGGTCCACCGTCGGAGGCTTTTCAACAATACCTTCTAAGAGAATTTCAAAATTTGTTTTTTAATAGTAGCTAGTTAAAGAAGTTAGGTTAGGATTATGGTTTTGGTTTTATGAATGGAAAGTGTAATGAAAAACCCCCCCGGCTAACCCAATAGATCATCATGGGCACGTGACATGGCGAAAATCTAGTCAATTATCAATCAAATTCAGTTTACCAAATATGATGCATTAGAAGTGAATCACATCTGATAAGACTTACCACAAGAGTGCTCAATATAAGTTTCAATAGCTGTGCCTTAGGGAATTGTAGTTTCAAGAGTGTTGTTGTAAATATCTTCTTTTGGATGGCATATTTATTTTTCACTATAAAAATTCATTAACAATGGTATGTTCTATGATTTTCACAATTACTTAAATCTTCCTTTAGCATCCCAAAGACAATTTCAAATTTAGTTTTCTAATAGCAATCACATTGACAATAAATGTAGATAGAACAAGGAATAAAAAAATGAAGAAGACAAGCAAAGAGAAAAGGACACCAAATTTGGGGGATGTCAAGGAAAAACCCCAAGATGGGGAAAACCCTTTGATCAATTCATCTTATTATTATATCAGATTTTCAATAGAGAGAGAGTAAAAAAATTCAAAGTTGAATTTCCAAATTAGAGTCAAAATAGTCATGTCAAATCTGCACTCAACTGCAGTCAAATTTAGCTCTAACTAGAAATTCAACGCTGGTCAAAGTAGCAGAAAAATGTACTTAAAGCATATCAATCATACCCAGTCAAACACAACTTGAATATGATCTCTAATTCAACCTAATATAGTTCCAATGTCAATAGTTAAATTTGGTCAAACATTGTGATAAATTCTGCGGTCAAACTACAATGTATCCACATAGCCAAAGTGCTCAAAACACCTCGATTTATGTTCCAAAGAGTGTAGCCTGCCCAAATAAAAAACTTCCCAAAAGATCGAACTAAAACAATACCAAACTCAAAATCTGCCTAGAAATTCAAAGTCAACATCGGTCAAAGTTAGTCAAACTATAGGAAATACTGAATTTTGTGGCTGGATAATTCTATCTAAAATTCATCCTCGTTACCACACGTGGGAGAGAAAGAATATGCCCAATAGTTCTACGAAGCAATGAGAGAAGGAGAGATAAGAATATCTGATTGATGATGATGCCAAATGAGGTGAGAGGTCACTTATATTTATACAATCCATTAAGGGTCAAGTGACATGTCTCTTGGGCTTCATGATCCTACATGATGATGTGGCCAACCTTGATAATTTACAGATTAGTGGGGATAAATTCAAATACAAATTTCTTCTTATCCAAATTTGATGATCTTTAGATATGTTTCGGTCCTATCGAAAAGAGAAATTCACCTCAATCATCATATCCATGAAATGAGTTGTCTAAAGTGGAATTTGGCCCTAGTTTCAAATTTTAACACTCCCTCTCAACAAGGTATAATTCCACCTGCCAATCCATATATAACCATCGATCATCATGCCAACATATTTTCATGTACCATTCTTGTATCACATCTCTTCTTTGTTGGACACTGATATACATAATGAAAAATAATCAATCGAGAGTGAGTCATAAGACCTTGCCACTCTCCACTAAAAAAAGTCATTCCAAAGGTAGAAACTCAATTAGAATTGATCCTAGATCAATTTTTTGAACACCATGCATCCTAGACATAGGAATTATTAAAACACACAATGCAACCATATGTAGTTCTACGGTCCCCATCCAATTTTCCCTACTCATTAGATAAATGAGAGGTACTTCCCATAAGTCCCATACTACATCTGTATGATGTATACTACGGAATCAATAGGATAATGTGAACCACCAATTCTTCTCATATGCCATAGGATAATGTGAGCCACTCATCCTATGCATATATCAATTGCAGGGGAAGGTGAACCACTCACCCAAAAAAAATGTGTCATTAATCATAGGGGAAGGTGAAGTACTTACCATACACACATGTCAACCATCATGGGGTATCATAGGAAAAGGTGAACCACTCATCCTATACATGGTGCACCAATAGGTGAAGGTGAACCATTATCCCTATGGTGGCATATAGCTCCAAGAAGTACCCCAAGCATCCTGAAGATACCATACCTCGATGTCAAAATCAAGCGGGACCCTCCTATGAGAGAGTCTTTCCATGACTCCAAGTCTACCTCAGAAGGCTGAGAATTTGACCTTCCCTAAGGGATTCATGAGTATTTCTATGACATTCTCAACAATATTGATGTGTTTGAGCCTTATTGTTCCCTGTTGTACCATATCCTGGATAAAGTGGTACCTGATATCAATGTGCTTGGAGTGGTCGTGGAACACAAGATTCTATGAAAGGTGAACCCCACTCTGGTTTTCATAGAATATCATGGTGGTATCCAACACATGCTTAAATAGCTCACTACATAGCTTCCTCAACCAAACAACCTCACAACATGCCATACTATTTGTAGTGTATTCGACCTCGATGGTTCTTAGAGAAATCGATTTCTGCTTCTTGCTCATCCAATAAATTGAAGTAGACAGCAATGAGAAGCAACATCAATACATGATTTTTTTATCCACCAAATTTCTAGCCCAATCGGCATCAATATATCCATCTAGCCTTAAATTATCGACAGTGTATCTTAGTCAATAGTTGATTGTTCCATGGATATATCTCAAGATATTTCTAGCATTAGTCCAATGTATGTGATGAGGATCAACCATAAATTGACTGAATGTATTCAAAACGAAGAATATATCTAGATGAGATTTTACTAAGAACATTAGGGCCCCCGCAAGTTGTCTATATTCAAAAGGGTTTTCTAATTTGAGAAAATCAAAATTTCTACATAGCTTCGTAAAGTTGAATTCCATCAGAGTAGATAGAAAATTGCAATCCACCATCCCATATCTCTCAAGCATCTTCAAAATGTATTTTCCTTGAGAAAGGAAAATCTCAATTCGATTTTTCTAGATCTCCAGGCCTATGAAGTAGACCATCAAAACTAGGTCCTTTATCTCAAACGCGGAAGCAAACTCCCTCTTGCATTGATAAATGAGAGGGTCTGTACCTGTCAGAAAGAGATCATGTACATAAAGGACCGAAATGAGAGGCATGCACTTTTCAATATTGAAGCATATTCTAGGATCAACATCAATCCTTTTAAATCCCTTCTTCATAATATAACTATAAATCCTCTCATAAAAAGCCCCAGGGGCTTGCTTCAACCCATAAAGGGCTTCCATCTAACTACAATCATGTGTTCTTTGATCTTGTACTTTGAATCCCTAAGCTTGTTCCAAGTATACTTCCTCCTTAAGAGATCCATGCAATACAATAGTCTTAATTTCCATTTGATGTAGGATCCATCCTTGATAGGAAGTAAGATAAATAATAGATCAGATAGTGGTATATTGGGTAACTGATGCAGATATCTCGTCATAGTCCACTCCTTTTTGAGAGAAGCCTTGAGCAATGAACCTAGACTTAAAATTTTCAGAACTCCCATCAAATCCATGTTTAAGTATAGCCATTCTAAGGTGACTATGGAATTTTCCTTGGGTCTAGGAACAACTTCCAAGACATCATTCTTCATGATATATTCTTATTCCTCATTCATCACATGCTTCCATACTTGGTGCTTTATGGCTTCTTTGAACGTGCATGGTTTATCTTGAACAATAGTACTCATAGAAACTAAGTACCCTTGATATATGTTGAACTTCTTACGTTTGCAAAATGTCCCTCTTGGAGAAGTATGTTTTTCATCATCTTCAAGAGTATATTTGAGCCACAAAGGTATTTTCCTTAAGGTAGAGTGATTAGCAAGAGGTGGATCAATGAGATCCATCCAGACTTCAACATCGGTCATAGACTCATCTATTTGAGGCTCATCCTAATTTTCTGCAACATCATCATTTTCCTTCCTTGGGATAGGGATATTTGTAGCTTTTCCAAGGGAAGTATCTTCATTGAAGGTGACATCATGGCTTACATCCACATCTCTTTGACTATGCACATAGATTCTATATTCCTTTAAATTTTCAATGTAGCCCACAAATATACCTTTCTTCCCAGATGCTTTCAACTTGTTTATTTTCTCTTTAAGAACATTAAAATATGCAAGACAACCAGATATCCTAAAATTAGAAACATCAGGTTTCTTACCAGTGAAAATATCTTTTGGTGTCTTGAAATACAATTCTTATGTGGGCTCCTATCTTGAACATACACAACACTGTTGGAAACTTCTCCTCATAAGAACATTGGTAGATATTGATCATGTATCATGGCATGGGCGGCTTCCATGATTCTTGAATTCCTTATTGGGAAAAATACTGAGAGGGGGGGTGAATCATTATTCAGAACTTATATCTATAAATTTAACTTTTTCTTTTGCAGAATTCCATACGCGGCTTTTATGAACCGAACTTGCGTATACACGCGGATATGCTGAAAGAAACTAGTGTATACTGGTATAAATTTCTAGTTTTAGAAAACTTATCGGAAAGAGTCTTTAAATCAGATTTACCAGTTATGCATCAGGTTAGATAATCAGTAAATATGCGCAGTAATAGTAGCATAAACCATCACACAAGTGAAACACAAATGAACACCAATATTTAAGGTGGAAACCAAATTTGGGAGAAAACCACCACAGTTGTCGTCTCTGTCTTCAATATTTATTATATGGAAAACTGTTTACAACATTGTAATGATGCAGACTCATATTAGTATGTAGGCTTCTACCTACAGAAGGTTGCAACCTTTACTCTTTTTCCAGTTTCTACTGGAAGGGAGCTCCAACCCTCTTTCTTCTCATTTACTAGCCACTCCTAGAAGGGAACTTCAACCCCCTGAACATAACACCAGATTCTACTAGCAGGAAGATTCTACTTCCATATTGAAGGCTTCAACCCTCAGAACCACTACAGACCATGTTTCATCAATTTTCATACTGGATCAAACAGCATCAACACAACCCTTTATCAAAAATCATAAAATTTGCCCAATACTTCAATTAGAATAGTGAAAACACTGTAACCAGAACTTCAGAAATAACCCAAACTTTAGAATAGATTTGCAGATACAAACTCAACCTTGAATAGTCATTAATTAAAATAGCATACACTACTTTGCTTCACTGAATCTGCGTACATACGTGCTTTCCTGCACACCAACCCGCGTATACTTCTATGTATATATTCTTCAGAAAACCCTAATTTCCATACACACTTTCCATTAAGCGAACCCGCGTATATACGTGCTTTTACTTAGGCCAACTAGCGTATAGATCTGTAAAAGTGAATTTTGTAGAACATACCAGATCTATAAAACTTACACAGATTTCTTCCTTTTCTTCAGCAGACTTGCGCCGGTTCTTTATCATTTCTTTAGTATATCATACTAGAGCTTCATCATCTTCAAATCTAGAGATCTTGAATCATCATTATATCCACGGGTGCATCATAGATTCAAATCTATCAATTAAAAAATAGAGTTCAGCCATGCAAATATTCCTTAGAGATTTTTTTTCATTAACAACCCTTACTCATGCACACCTTCCACTATGATCTTCTTCTCCTTATATAGTTTAAGCCTTTATCAATACCATGAGCCAAAACCACACAACTTCCGATGGTATTCTTGGAAGAAATAAAATAGACAATACAATGCTCAATACTGTGGGCTAATACCATGGTATTGCCCCTTGGTATCATAATTTTAGAGTGCAAAAGGCATACACGACTTGAAGCATTCGTTTTCGCATGTATATGCAACTTCTCTTCATAAAAAATGCTATATGCTAACCCTGAATGTATACGCAGGTTGCCTTCACAAAAATAGTTTATACATTGCATCGATACACAGATTACCTTCACAAAAGTGGTGTATACATTGTGACATATTATATTTATCATTTCTCTGGCACTTGCTGGAATTCTTTTCTCTGTCACATATGAACTGATCTGTAGACACATCATTCTTACATCTTTAACAAATCGGTTGCTATCAAAAGGTAGCTCATCAAGTAGGTTTCCATTAAGGACAACTTCATCAAGTAGGTTGCCATCAAGGACAACTCATTACATCATATTTCCAACAATATCCCCCTTTGGACTTGATGGAAACCATGATGGTGTTTGATCACCATAATAGATAAATATAACCATTATTCAAAGACCAAGATATTCTCCCCCTTTGACATCAAGGGCAAAGGGCAGACCAAAACAAGGTTTCTCTTCCCTTGTAGAAAGATGAGCTCTGTAGATCTGATGTGCAATAAATTTACCATGTTCCCCTTGAGTTCATTCTGAATCTTCATACATATTTTTCAATGAAGTACATGACTCTATAACTCAACCAAGTATGACCTTTCTTATCACCAAGGACTCATACTTACATCAATGAACCAACCAAGTGGAATTACATATTTGATTGAACTACCCAACCAAGTGAGTTTACAAATTTGAACAATTCCTTACATGACTGAAAATAAAAATTTACATCATAGATCTCAGCATGACCCTTTTATCAAATGACTTTTTATAAACAAGACCAATGAATCTCAATCATGAGATCAGACCACAACAAACACTTATAATGCCAACAATGCATCCTTTCCCACAGGACAAGTGCTCCCCCTTAGCCTGTGCACCTTGAACACTTTCAACAGCAAATCATCAAGGCATCTTCATAAAAAAAATATTAGAGAATGAAAGAGAAATGTGAGAATTGGAACATCACCAGAGATACCCAACAACACCGCAACTGTTCTGAAAAAGCTAACCCAGAAAATTATGCCAACAAAAATCCATACATGGTTTTATGTAAATAAATTCGCGTATATACACGACTATCCTTTATGAAATCCACATATCCAATTTAATATTTTGAATTTAAGCAGATCTGATCTTCTGAGCGACAGAGAAAACTCCCAGTTTTTGTCTGAGATATTGGAATGCTTCCCTAGGAAGAGGTTTGGTAAATATATCGGCAACTTGTTCTTTGGAGGAAACATACTCCAATTTCACCTTTTGTTCAAGCACTTGTTCACGTAAGAAGTGATACTTGATAGGAATGTGCTTGGTCTTGGAATGCATAACAGGATTCTTTGAGATATTGATGGCACTTGTATTATCACAGATAATGGATACGGGAGGTGAATATTTGATTTGAATGTCTTGTAAAGTTTGAATCATCCAAAGAATTTGTGTGCAACATGATGTGGCGGCCACATATTCTGCTTCTGCTGTAGATAAGGCAATAGATATTTTCTTCTTGTTGAACCAAGATACTAATCGGGGCCCCATATAGAATGCACCACCACTAGTGCTATTCAGGTCATCAACATTTCCAGCCCAATCTGCATCTGTCTAAGCATGAAGAGTGAGATCATAATTCTTTGGATACCATAGTCCAAAGTCTTGAGTTCCTTATAGATATTTGAATATTCTTTTTATAGCCTAAAGGTGAGACTCTTTTGGATTAGCTTGGAATCGTCCAAAAATCCCAACTGCATGCATAATGTATGGTCTTGTCCCGATGAGACAAAGTAGACTTCCAATCATGGATCTGTATTTTGGTTGATTTACCGTGGAAGAATCATCATGAGAACTGAGGTTACACCCGGTTATCATTGGTGTACTTACAGGTTTACAATCTTCCATCCATACTTCTTTAAAATTTGCTTAAGATATTTTGCTTGTGATAAAAATATGCCATATGTTGCTTATTGCACTTGTAAGCCAAGAAAGAATGTTAGTTCCCCAAGTAAAGACATTTCAAATTCTTGCTGCATAACATAAGCGAATTTCTGACTCGTGGACTCTTGATTACTTCCAAAAATGATATCATCAACATATACAACCACAATCAATAGTTTATCATTTTCAGTTTTTGTGTATAAGTTGCTATCAGCATATCGTTTTGAAAATCCTTGTCGATGAAGATATTTGTCAAGACGATAATACCATGCCCCTTGGAGCTTGTTTGAGACCATCTAAAGTGTTTTTAAGTTTACAAACAAGTTTTTCATCATTGCCCAAAATAAATACTTCGGGTTGTTCTATATAAACTTCTTCTTCTAGATCACCATTGA
Source organism: Pinus albicaulis (assembly GCA_034641835.2). Classification (NCBI taxonomy): domain Eukaryota; kingdom Viridiplantae; phylum Streptophyta; class Pinopsida; order Pinales; family Pinaceae; genus Pinus; species Pinus albicaulis. The sequence continues at coordinate 1,114,637,143 of CM076580.1, forward strand.
GGAAAGCAGATTTAACATCCATTTGATAAGCTTTGATTTGTTGAAAGCTTGAAAAAGCAAGAAACATTCCGATGGCTTCAAGTCTAGCTACAGGAGAAAATGTTTCTTCAAAGTCTATACCTTCTTGTTGAGTATACCCTTTACAAACAAGTCTAGCCTTGTTTCTAATAACATCTCCATTTTCATTTAACTTGTTCTTGAATATCCATTTTGTTCCAATAACTTTTTTATTGTGAGGTCTTGGAACTAGTTCCCAAGTATGATTCTTTTCAATTTGATCAAGTTCTTCATTCATGGCTTGAATCCAAAATTCATCTTTGCTAGCTTGATTGACATTCTGTGGTTCAATGGTGGATAAAAATGCTAGATAGCTAGTAGACCCTACAAGAGTTCTTCTTGTTTTGACACCTGAACCCTTTTCTCCCAAAATTTGGGATTCTGGATGATTCTTTTGAACATACCTGGATGGAGCCTTTTCAGATAGATCTTCTTCTGCTGCTTCATTGGGTTCACCTTCTATATTATCTCTATTATATGTAGGAAGATATACATCATCATCATCTTCATTTGTTGTTTGTATTTCCCCTTTTGGAGCTGAGATAGATTCATCAATTACAACGTCAATGCATTCAACAATCTTCCGAAGTCTTTTGTTGTAGAATTTATATGCTTTACTTCTAGAATAGTAACCAAGAAATATTCCTTCATCTTCTCTAGGTTCAAAATTGCCAAGTTTTTCATCATTGCCCTTGATAAAACATTTGCTTCCAAAATATTTAAAATGCTTTACAGTGGGAAGATTACCATACTAGAGCTCATATGGAGTTTTATCACTGTTTACACGAACATGTGCTTTGTTAAGAATATTTACCGCAGTATGTGCTACTTCTCCCAAAAATGTGTTAGGTGTTCGTGAATCATCAAGCATAGCCCGAGCTATCTATTGAACTATTCTATTCATTATTTCTGCTACGCCATTTTGTTGTGCGGTACTAGCCACAAAAAACTGTCTTTTTATGCCATGTTGTTCACAGAAATCAAAGAATTCATCTGATATATATTCACCTCCTCTATCAGATCTAAGAAACTTGATTTTTAGATCTAATTCATTTTTAACCAGTGCTTTGAAGATCTAAAATTTTTCGAATGCTTCATCTTTGTGTTTTAGCAACCCAATCCAACACATTCTAGAGAAATCATCAATAAACATAATATAGTATTGTTCTCCATGGGGTGACTTTTTCCTCATAGGTCCACAGATATCAGTATGAATGAGTTCAAGAGGCTTACTTGCTAATCCTTCTTTGGCATTAAATTTCACTTTGGTTTTCTTCCCGAATTGGCAAGATTTGCATATGGTACTCTCAGGCAGAGTAATATTGGGAAGATCACAAACATCTTTGAGTCTGCTAGATTTGTTGATTTGAGAGAAGCTCAAATGCCCCAATCTTCTATACCATAACCAATTTTCTGAAGATTTACCCAAGTAACATTGTTCTTTGTAGCTTTTAAATACATAAAAATTGCTTGATGTTCTATTTCCTTTTATGATTGTTTTTCCTCTATCAAGATCACGTACCACACATTCTTTTGAGCTAAGGACAACTTCAGTTCCTTGATCACACATTTGAATTACACTTAACAGATTATGCTTTAATCCATCCACATACATAACATTGTTAGCTTTCACCTTTTCCTTTAGAAAAACAGAACCTTTTCCTTTAATGATAGCAGGAGTATCATTTCCAAAAGTAGCATTCTTTTCTCTTACTAGAGCATTGTATGCAAGAAGTTTATTTCTGTCACCTGTCATGTGTTTTGAGCATCCACTATCAATGTACCATTGATTTTCTTCTCCTTCTGCAGATAAATCTACGCCACAATTCTCAACCTGTAATTCCTTCTTTCTCCATATTTTGGAAGCTGAAGGTATATGTTCTTTTGGCTGAAGTTTGCTCTTACATTCAGATTCTTCATGACCAAAGTTATTGCAATAAGCACATTCAATCTCATTTTGAAGAGGAGAAAAGTTGTTATATGTATTATTCTTTATTGCAGCATCAATTCTTTTCTTTCTTGCTTCTCTAGTCATGATGGTTTTGTATGCAACACATTGAACAACTTTATGACCAAAATTATGACATGAGAAACATTGTCCATTGAAGAAGAAATTTATGCGATCATGGAACCTTCTATTTGTGTTTACATGTTGGTTGGTATTTCTCTGAAAGGTATTCCTGTTAGTGTTCTTTGTATTAAGGTGGTCATGCTTTACCTGTAAATTTTCTTTGCTTTCTTGCTGAGTGGAAGAATGTTATAGGCTAGCTGTAGCTACTTTTAGATAGTTTGGTGCTGAAGACTGAGAAGATTCTCCGATATATCCAAGAACTATCTTTATAAAAGGAAAACGTTGTACCTTGATAATTTCATCTAAGGTTTCAGATCCTTTAGAAAATCTAAGATTAAAAGTCTTTACTTTCTCAATTTCTTTTTTTAGACTTACTATTTCACATTCTAATTTCTCATTTTGTTTCTCCTTTTCTTCAAGCTGATTTTTTAGAGTTTCTATGGATATTTTGTTTTCTTCCAAACATATTTTGAGTTGATTGATTTCTTCAAGAAAATAATTGTCTTCTAGAGCATCCATAAAAGTATCCTTTTATTCTCTAGACTCTTTTTCAAATGCCATGAGAAGTCTAAGATCTTGATTAGATTCTTCCTCACTGTCTAAAAACCCATCACTATCTTCATGAGTATAATAATTTTTTCTAGTGCTAAACCGATTCTTATTTCTTCTTACTACTTCCTTTACTTTTTCATGTGTTTCTTTATGAGGACACTTAGCAACATAATGACCAACTCTCCCACAAGCAAAACATTTGAAAGGAAGCTTACCTCTGAACCTTCCAGTGCCAAGTTGTAGTTTCTTTACAAAATTTACCTCATATTCTTCTGAAACATGCCCTGATCCTTCTGCTTTTGTACTTCTTTTCCTTTTGTAAAAGCTCTAAGGATGGATTCTTTGACTTCAGATGATCGTCCTTTTCTCATTTCACATGCAGTTAGAATGCCATGAAGTTGAAAAATAGTAAGAATTTGAAGATCCTGCTTCTCTTTAATAGCAGACACTTTTGACTCAAATTTAGAAGTTAGAGATTTTAAAATTTTTTCAACCAGAGCAGTGTCAGTTATGGTTTCACCCAAATTTATCATACAATTTACAATATCATATAGACATAAAAAGAAACTGGCAATGCTCTCCTCATTATACATCCTTAGATTTTCATATTGAATTCGAAGAATTTAGAGTTTAGCACTTTTTACCTTTGTATCACCTTCATAGCTTAGAATGATTTTGTCCCATATTTCCTTTGTTGTTTTCAACTGCATGAACTTGACAAATTCTGATTTCGTTAGACTCCCCAATAGTGCATTCACTGCTTTTGAATTTGTTTCATAGTTCTTTCTTGCCATTGCATCTGTTGGAACTGAGGCTAGATATTGATAACCTCCTTCAACAATAGCCCATACATCTGCTCCAAGAGACTGAAGATAGGATCTTGTCCATGTTTTCTAGAAGATTAAATTATTTCCGTTGAAGAGTGGAGGCCTGGTAGATGCTGTCCCATCTTGATTGCTCATGTTGGTTGATCTTCCTTATAGCGGCTAAGCTTCTTCAGAAGGACCTCCTCTGATACCAATTGTTGGGAAAAATACTAAGAAGGGGGGTGAATCAGTATTTAGAGCTTATATCTATAAATTTAACTTTTACTTTTGCAGAATTCCATACACGGCTTTTATGAAACGAACTCGCGTATACATGTGGATATGCTGAAAGAAACTAGCGTATACTAATATAAATTTCTAGTTTTAGAAAACTTATCAGAATCAGTCTTTAAATCAGATTTACCAGTTATGCATCAAGTTAGATAATCAGTAAATATGTGTAGTAACAACAGTTTAAACGATCACACATGTGCAACACACATGAACACCAATATTTAAGGTGGAAACCCAATTTGGGAGAAAAAAACTACTGTTGTCGTCTCTATATTCAATATTTATTATATGGAAATCTGTTTAGAACATTGTACTGATGCAGACTCATATCAGTACGTAGGCTTCTACCTATAGAAGGCTACAACCTTTACTCATTTTCCAGCTGCTACTGGAAGAGAGCTCTAACCCCATTTCTTCTCGTTTACCAACCACTCCTGGAAGGGAGATTCAACCCCCTGAACATAACACCAGCTTCTATTGGCATGAAGCTTCTTCTTCCATAGTTAAGGCTTCAACAGTGAGAACCACTGCAGACTAGGTTTCATCATTTTTCATACTGGATCAAACAACATTAACAAAACCCTTTATCAACAATCATAAAATTTGCCCAATACTTCAATTAGAACAGTGAAAACACTGTAACCAGAACTTCAAAAATAACCCAAACTTCAGAATAGATATGTAGATACAAACTCAACCCTGAACAATCATTAATTAAAATAGCATATGCTACTTTGCTTCACTGAGGCTGCGTACATATGTGCTTTCCAGAACACCAACCCGCGTATACTTCTGTATATATATTCTTTAGAAAACCCTAACTGCCATACGCGCATTCCATGAAGCGAACCCGTGTATATACACACTTTTACTGAGACCAACTAGCGTATAGATTTGTAAAATTAAATTTTGCAGAACATACCAGATCTATAAAACTTACCCAGATTTATTCCTTTTCTTCAGGAGACTTGCGCCAGTTCTTTATCATTTCTTCAGTAGATCATACTAGAGCTTCATCATTAGATCTAGAGACCTTGAACCATCATTATATCCATGGGTGCATCATAGATTCAGATCTATCAATTAAAAAACAGAGTTCATCCATGTAGATATTCCTTAGAGAATTTTTTTCATTAACAACCCTTACTCATGCACACCTTGCACTATGATCTTCTTCTCCTTATATATTTTAAGCCTTTATCAATACCATGAGCCAAAACCACACAACTTCCGATGGTATTCTTGGAAGAAATCAAATAGACAATACAACGCTCAATATTGTGGGCTAATACCATGTTATTGCCCCTTGGTATCATAATTTTAGAGCGTAAAAGGCATAAGCGACTTGGAGCATTCGTTTTCACATGTATACGCAAATTTTCATAAAAAATACGTATATGCTAACCCTGAATGTAAACACGGGTTGCCTTCACAAAAATAGCATATACATTGCATCCATATGAGGGTTGCCTTCACAAAAGTGGCATATACATTGTGACATATTGTATTTATCATTTCTCTGGCACTTGTTGGAATTATTTTCTCTGCCACATCTGAACTAATCTATAGATACATCATTCTTACATCTTTAACAAATAGGTTGCTATCAGAAGGAAACTCATCAAGTAGGTTTCCATCAAGGACAAATTCATCAAGTAGGTTGCCATCAAGGACAACTCATTACATCATATTGCCAACATTCCTCATTTCAACAACACCATTTTTGTTAGGAGTGTATGGAACGATTTTCTCCCTCCTAATATTAGCCTCTCTACAAAATTAATTGAATTCATTTGATTCTTATTTGGTTCCATTTTCGGCCCCCAATATATTTTTATTCTTCCCTGTTTCATTTTTCACCAATGTTTTTAAATAACAAAACCATTTGAACACTTTATCCTTCTCCTTCAAGAAATAGATCCATGTTTTTCATGAGAAGTCATCCACAAATATTGCATAGTATATGTATCCTCCCAATGGTGTTAGATGAATGGACCAATTGAATAATATCAATAGTTTGGCTTTGACTATAAGGGAATGGATCCCTTGTAAGTTTCCTATATGCACAACCCTAACAAAATACTTCATGACTAATTTTGAACTCAGACACACCTGTGGGCATATTCCTTACCCCAAGTAAGGCATTGCAATGAAGGTGGAAAAATATCTGCTGTCAAAATTCATATTGAAGATGGGTATCACAATTTAAGGCTCCAGAAGGGATTCCTCCAACTTTATAGATACCATTAACCATAAATCCAGTTGTGAGTGCATCTTTGGGGCTTATTTTCCAAATACGTACATTTCCATCAATGAATGCTACCTTTAATCCTTTACCTTTCATCACATAAAGATACACCAGGTTTTTCAAATAGGACACATAAAAAACTTATTATAAATGAATGGTTTGAACTTGATTCATGTGAAGAGTGACAATACCTATCCCTTACACATGACAGGTGGAATTATCTCCAAGTATGATCTCCAAATTATTCTTCTTTTCAATCAAATTTTAGAGGGCCTCCTTGTACCCAGTGAAGTGCCTTGAGGCTCCAGAATCAATCAACCAATGATCTAAAGTATCTGAAGGAGAGGAAATATATAGAGCTTAGATAAGATCAAAATATTTTTTTTCTACAACATTAATTTCCTCATACATGAAATTCTCGTCCTTTTGGGAGGTCTACCATTTCCATATCAAGAAGTTAGAGCATTCCTCTTTCCTTTATTTTTGAACCTGTTGTTCCTCTTATTTACATTTCCTTTGAAATTGTTGTTGTTTTTTTCTTCATCGCTTGGATTATTCTTCTTGTGAGGACACTCTCTAACATAGTGGTCGAACGTGTTACAATTGCAACACCTTCCTTTTATTCCTTCTTTGAATACTTGCTTGAATCCTTGATCATGTCTCTTTGGAACAACATTATTTTTCCTCTTAGAATGAGCAGGGAAAGTAGTAGGTTCATTTAGATTTGAAGTCTTGTATCTCACTGTCATCCTTGTCTCTTCTTGAGTGCATCTATCAAATAATTCATCGAAACTAGGATTCCTATAATTGCTGAGAATGGTGGTATTAAACACATCCCATGCTCTTCAAAGACCTCCAAATGAAATGAGAGTGAGCTCCCTATTAGAAATAAATTCTCCAATAGATAGTAGGTCATTCTTGATTTATGTTATTCTCACAAAATAGGTTTGGATAGACTTCCCTTTATCCATCTTGATGTCCTTCAACTTGTTTTAGAGGAAGATTATTTGATTTGTATTATCTAATTTGAACATCCCAACCAACTTATTATACATCTCCTTAGATTTTCCAAAATAAAAAATAAAGGCAAACCAGTTCTTTTGAATGGTCTCTATGATAATTATATTAGCTTTGACCTCACCTTTATTATACTTCATCTTTGCAGCAACATGTGCATTTAATGGAGGGTCCACCACTCTTCCTTGCACATAGTCCATGGAATCATGCTCTTCCAAATTCAATTCCAAATTCATCTTCCATCAATGATTGTTATATTTTTCCTTGAGATTATCCTCATATTTGAAGTAATGTGTAGTATCCATTCAGGCTATTCCAATAATCTTGTTTAGGAGATCTCCCTTAGTGATTTTTTTCTCCCTCTTGATTGGGATTTGTCATCACTTGTTATTTGAAACCATGTTAAATTTAGTTAACAATGGTACATTATCTTCTTTGCACAATTACTTCAATGTTCCTTTAGCAGCCCAAAGTAATTTTCCAATTTAGTTTTCAAATAACAATCACATTAACAATGATTGTAAATAGAACATGAAATAACAAAATTCAGAAGAAAAACCAAGGAAAGAGGATCATAGATTTGGCAGATGCTAGGGAAAAACCCTAAGAGGGGGAATGTAATATCCCAAAATGGGAACAACTACACTATTGGGAATATTTTAAGATATTACCAATGTGGAGCTTCACAAATCATGAGCATAAAAATGTATATCAGTTCATAATATGAAAAAGAAACATTTAACCAGCAAATGAATTATTGGAAACAGATATTTTCTTCAATATCCTCTCCCGGCATGAGGAAATGCAGGCTTCTGGACCACAAAAAACATCATTTTCAAAAATTAAAGCAATAAATATGGGAAGTGGCACTTGGATCTAGTGGGTTATACATTATAAAACTTCCATACCTAATTTTAGCTCAAGATAATCACTCTAGCTAAGCTAAACAGATCTCCCCAACTAGAGGCAGCTCAAAAACACTCTACTCCAATGACTTTCAACTGCAACATTTCTGAAGAATATGAGAGTGTAATCCCCATGAGGGTTTCTACAAAAAATGATGGAATTAGACTGATCATAATTTTATATTAATCATATGCAAAATAAATGGAGGTTTCACCTCTTATACAACAGAAACAATACACCCGACAATGGTCTCTCGCATTATGCATGAATAAGAGTAGCACTGCAGAAAATAACACAGTAACTAATTTTATGTATTAAAAATGGCTTAATATGAAATAATATAGCTGAATAATAAAGAGAATGGAAAATTCCCTTCTTGTTAGATCTCTCAGAGGAAAATAATCACCTCCTCCTCAAAGACTAGTACAAAATAGCAGGGTCTAACCCTGCAACTGCTGCAACTGCAAAGAGAACGCAATTTCTGAAGGGAACTGCACTATGGATGAATATAGATGAATGGACCTAAGCCAAATGATGAATTGAAGCTCATATCCTTCCCTCTTGATCCCTTAAGAAAGCTGATCCAAAGAGAGGATGGAATTCCTGCACGGGAATTCTTTGCACTAAGCAGTGCAGCAACTCTGGCTAAACAGTTGAAGCATGAAAAAAGTCAAAAGACCAAAGATAGCTGATTACTGAATTATCTCTTTGATTCTATGCTCTCCTTTTTATCTTTGGTGAGCCTCCTCACCCCGGACCCCACACATTGTTGAGGTGACTTCCTAGTGAAGATTCCTCCTTGAAAACTATGTTGCCCTAGTTGGCTTCCCTCCTCCTTGTAGCAACGCTTTTGACTTGGTTAACTAGGACTAATCCACCTGCAATGCCTCTTTTCACACTAATGGATATTCAATCCAGTTCTCATATGTTTTTCTAGGCTGATCCTTGTTCACATTGAGCTAGTTTACTTGAGTGATTTCTTCCTCCTCAAGAATTCATGTTGACTTGGTCAAACTTGACTATGTCCCCAACTGTTTTTCCATTGTTCACACTTTGAAGTGTAAAACCAGCTCCTAAGGTGATCTCCTTACTTACTAAGGTGGAATTTATTCATATATTTATTTATCATGGGCCTCCTTTCCCATTTATTCCTCTCCTAAGTGAAAGCATCAAAATCTAATATTCCAATTTGCTTGTGTGCAAATTTTTGAATATTACATTCCTCCCCTCCAAAATGTTTCTTTTCCTCAAGAAAATGCAAGGATCAGACTGAAGAGCATCCTCTTCTCCCCTATAGAAACCTCATAAGACGAAATCCTCCAAGGATCAAGGTGCTGCATCATCAATATATCTCCAAGTTTCCCCTCCAAAGTGTGTAAGCTATCTAAAGAGCTAGCATTATGTGACAGTGGATCATCCATGGAGGCAAAAATGGGTTGTTTGAAGGTCCCCTTGGGGCATGAAGGCTGATATAGATTGGGATTCATCATCCCCATTTGAATCTCTCCTCCCCATGCTATCTACCAAACAAAATGAGTCACCCTCCAGAATGGCAACTCATGAAGGATCTCTTCCACCTTGAGCTCATGCATAATAGGTTGGCTGAAAATCTGAACATGGTAGGCAAGATAGCCTACCCCATGCTGTCTCCCTATCCACTTAAGATAAGTGTAGGGAATTTTCTGATCTTGGGCTGCCAAAATGTTTCCCTCCAATGGCAAGAAGGAAACTAGACCTCCAAAGGTCCCTTTCCCAGCGTTTTGCATCAAGCTGGTCCAAACCATCTCATACATGATGGATAAGAAATAACCATCATAGGGCATCCCATCCATCTCATGGTTCTCCTCATAAATAAAGAAATTCTTTGTTGTGGAGGCCATGTCTCTTCCCATGTTCCCCTTAGAACATGTAATTCAGAAAGTGTGGGGATCCTCCTCCCCAAAGAACACATCCACTCCATATGTTCCTCCTCCAATCATTCTCCTCATATAGGCAAGAATAATATCAGCAAATAGGATCATGATCAGCCTCATAATGAGAGAAATACTGGAGGTTTTATGTGGTTCTGGAAGGTACCAACAGTCTCCCAAGTGGTCACAGTGTAGTCTTCCCCACTACAGCTTCAGAAAATAGCATGGAAAGTTATTTCTTGATAGATGGCTAGTTGTGTAAGTCACCACATCTACTAGCAAGTACTAAATGGCTGAGTGTATCAACTGAGCATATAAGGAGTGACCAAGCACTTTCCCTAGATAATATTGTAGATGGTTGTATCCATCATAATAGCTTGCCAAAAATGGTCCATGGAGCCTAAAGAGAAACTTGCCCCTTTGTAGAGCAATGCACTGCAAGGAAATAGTGAGAGTGTACAAATATTGTTTTGAATAATCAATTAATGCCAAAACAGAATTCTTACCATGTAATGAAAGTAGGATGGTGACTAAATCCACAGATATATCCTCCATAGTGGTATGACATATCCATATGAAGAGGAATGAACTACATGATACATGAAAATCCTCCTTCTCATGCTTGGAAATCCAAGTCAAGGAGAACATGCCACAATAACCAATGAGTCCATCCACCACTCTACCAATCTCACCTCCTCTATGCCCACCAAGTGCATCGAATATGAAGTGATCCTGGGAACACTCCATCAAAAATCTCATGCTCCAAAGTGACAACATTGTTCGCCTATGCAAATAGGCTCTGGACAACTCATAAATCCATCCTCTGACATATTCAATGTCAAATATTTCTCTCATAATGTTTCCATCTCCTCCCATTGCAACATTATGAAAAATGTGAGAGAAACTCTACCCTTGCTCTCTCTCAATCCTCCAAAGAAACAATTGTCTTTACTGCCCCATCATACCTCCATCATACAACTCATGTGTTGAAAACATAATGATTGTATCATCAAAATGCATCAACACTCCTTGCTACCCCATGATGCAAGTACCCTGCCAAGTACTCTCCTCCCACATACCCTTGGAGAAAGGATATGTTTCATGATGGCCAAACTCTCTCAAGAGTAGCCAATGCAGTTTTGCCTGTTGCTGCCTAGTATCATAGATTTGCAAGTAACTCTCCGGCTTCATGCACTCTATCCACATCCGCTTATCCATTGATGGATGGCTCCTACCATTCTCCATCTTGGTACTCCTCCAAAGAAGATTGCCATCCTCCCATATCAGATTTTTCTCCTTGCATTCCATGGGATGCTAAAATGTACCTCCTTGGAGATCTCCTAGAAAATATCTTACACCGATGATCATCTTAAACCCATACAGATCTAAGTGGGCTGAAGGAAAAGCATCCTCACTGCTACCTCTTGAAAGCGTTGTAACCCTCCTCCAGGGTGTTTTCGCTGTCTCATGTCTCAACTCCCGGATACATATTTTATACTGCATGAATTTGTTTGGAGCAAGGTTCACTATATCCTCCAAGTTGATGAATCCCTCCAAAATATCACACTCCAACCTCAAGGGGTGTGTGCAACTCAACAGGGGTCCATGAGAATGATGGTTCATATGCTTCTTGAACCATTGAAGCTTTCACAATGCAGTGCAATCCTGTTGCTCTACCTCAGCAATAATGTTTGATCCTGGACCATATGAAGACATATTTCCACAATTTTTAGAAATTTTTTCTGCAATAAGTAAAATTGGAAATCTCTCCATACCTTGGTGAGATGTGGGAACCTCTTGTAGTGCTGTAAAGGCTCCTCCCTCCAATGTAATGCCCGCCCTAACTGCTGGTGTAGGAGGCTACTCTCCCAAGGCTGTGACAGTGCTGGTACATGTCTCCTCCCATGGTGGTGTGGACCCTCTCTCCTCTGATATTTCTCCATCAAAGGTTTTGATCAGCTCTTGAGTGAACTCAGAAAAATAAGTCACTCTTGTGTGGCTTAAGTGACTGCACCACCAAGCATTGGCTTCACCCTCCAGGTGCAGTGCTGCAACTTCTACTGCCTCCCTCTCTACCACTGGATGAAGTAGGAAGAATGCCTCAGGATTTCTTACCCAAGCTCTTGCTATAGTGGACCCATCAAATGTAGAAAATAGGAACCTATTGCCTTTGATTTCTCCTTGGCTAAAGGGTCTTCGTTTTTCTCTTAGTTGAATAAACTAAGGAAAAACTACAGTCTCTCTGAAAGCCCTAGGTTGGCACTTGTATTATGCCAAATACCCACTCAGGATCTCATGATATAAGTGGTCTCCTTGCTCTCTACTTCCTTTATGATAAGCAGAAGTTCATGTATCTTCTTCTTCCTCCTGGAACCTTCTAGAGGTCTCACCGCATCTCTCCTCTTCTTGAAACCCTCTTGGAGTTTCAATGCATTTATCTTATTCCTTATTAGATCTAAAAATGGATGAGAGTAATCTCATCCTTTCCATAATTTTGTTCTCCTCTCCTCCTCAGCTTCTGATTGGATCTGAAATCCACAGGCTAAGCCAAGATGACAACTCTGATACCACTGTAATATCCAAAAATGAGAACAACTACACTATTGGGCATATTTTAAGATATTACCAATGTGGAGCTTCAAAAAATCATGAGCATAACAATGTATAACAGTTCATAATATGCACAAGAAACATTTAACTAGAAAATTAATGATCAGTAGCAGAGATTTTCTTCACTATCCTCTCCCGGCATGAGGAAATGTAGCCTTCTGGACCATAAAAACATAATTTTAAGAAAATAACACAATAAATATGGTAATTGGAACTTTTATCCCGTGGCTTATACATTATACAACTTCCATACGGAATTTTATCTCAAAATAATCATTTTAGCTAAGTTAAACAGATCTCCCCAGCTAGAGGCAGCTCAAAAACACCTTATTCCCATGACTTTGAACTGCAGCATTTCTGAAGACTATGAGAGCGTAATTACCATGAATTTTTCTATATAAAATGATGGAATAAGACTTATCATAAGTTTATATTAATCATATGGAAAATAAATGGAGGTTTAACCTCTTATACAACAGAAACAATACACTCGGCAAGGGTTTCTGACATTATGCATGAATAAGAGCAGCACTGTAGAAAATAATGTAGTCACTGCATTTATGTATTAAATATGGAATAATATGACATAATATATCTGAATAATACATATAATGGCCAAGGCCATTTTTTTTAGATCTCCCGGAGGGAAATAATCACCTCCTCCTCAAAGACTAGAACAAAATAGCAGGATCTAACCCTGCAACTGCTGCAACCGTAGAGAGGATGCAGTTTCTGAAGAGAAATGCATTGTGGATGAATATATATGAATGTCCCTAAGCAAAATGATGAATTTAATCTCATATCCTTCCCTCTTTATCCCATAAGCAAGATGATCCAAAGAGAGGATAAAATTCCCGCATGGAAATTCTTTTCACAAAGCAGTGAAACAACTCCGGCTAAATAGATGAAGCATACAAACAGTCAAAACAACAAATATAGCTGATTAATGAATCATATATTTGATTCTATGCTCTCCTTTTTATCTTTCGTGAGCCTCCTCACCCCAGACCCCACACATTGTTGAGGTGACTTCCTAGTGAAGATTCCTCCTTCAAAACTGCACTGCCCTAGTTGGCTTCCCTCCTCTTTGTAGCAGCACTGTTGACTTGGTTAACTAGGACTAATCCACCTGCAATGCCTCTTTTCACACTAAGGGATCTTCAATCTGGTTCTCATATGTGTGTCTAGGCCAATCCTTTTTCACATTGAGCTAGTTTACTTGAGTGATTTCTTCCTCCTCAAGAATGCATGTTGACTTAGTAAAACTTGACTATGTCCCCATCTGCTTTGCCATTTTTCACACTTGGAAGTGTAAAAACATCTCCTAAGGTGATCTCCTTACTTACTAAGGTGGAATTTATTCATATCTTTATTTATCATGGGCCTCCTTTCCCATTTATTCCTCTCCTAAGTGAAAGCATCAAAATGTAATATTCCAATTTTCTTGTGTGCAAATTTTGGAATATTACAAGGAAAACACTTTGATATATATATATATATATATATTAAATTTTTAGCAGAGAGAGAGTATAAAAAGTCAAATTTTACTTGTCAAATTAAAGTTAAAAAAAAATCCTATCAAATCTGCAA
>CM076580.1:1114651303-1114869647 GCA_034641835.2 Pinus albicaulis
CTGGCACTGAAGGACAAGCTCAGAAAAATCAAGATGGAGAAGGGTGACACAATACCAAAATACTTGACAAAGTTTACTCAATGTCGAGATGAGCTTGGAATTGTTGGTGTTGAAATTTACAAGGATGATTTGGTGAGCTTGGCACTTCTATGCCTTCCCAAGAGCTGGCACAGCTACCAGGATTTAATGAATTGGAGGGAGAATCTACCAAAGTGGGAGAAATTGTGGTCTGACTTGGTACAAGAAGAGAATCGGAGGAATACCAGAGATGGATCCTCATCAAAGACTAATGATGAGGAGAATTATACCTTGGTTGGAAAGGAAAAGAAAGGGAAAGGAAAGGAATCCAATTTCAAATCATATTTTGGTCAGGCAGGAAAGAATAAGGACTTGTCGAAGATTAAATGTTTTCACTGTCATGAACTTGGAAACTATGCCATAAATTGTTCTCACAAGAGGGTCAGCAAGAATCCCTCGGGAGGAGTGGCAGGTGAATAAATTGCTTCAAAATTCGAGTTGGACTTCATTCTCATCTCATGCATGGTGTCATCGGTGATGGGTTCTATGTGGACATGGATACTAGAGATTCATTCCATATGACCGTCAACAAATAATTCTTCAACAACTTGGAGGAGAAGGATCTCTAGATGCAAATCGAGATGGGAGATGATGGGAGGTATAATGCGATCGACATAGGTATTGTTACCTTTCAGAGGGAGTCTGGTACTCCTCTCACATTAAAATATTTCATGTATGTTCCTGGTTTAAAGAGGAATTTAGTTTCAGTTATTATGTTAAAATACCATGGCTATGATGTGATATTTAGCAAAGGAAAGGAGTTCCTTCATAACAAAGTAATAGGATAGGTGAAGAATATTGGGGTTCAGGTACAGAACCTCTACAAATTTGATGTAGAATATTGTGTTGCCTTGAGCACAAAATAAAATAATGTGTAGATTCAAGACATCAGTGAGTTATGGCATAGAATATTGGGCCATCTACACCATGGCGCTTTGAAGGTCATGCAACAAATTTCTATAGTACTTCCCAAGGGTTCACTTGAGCAGTGAGATACATGTAAAGGGTTTACATTGGGTAAGTACACCAAATCCACCTTTCATGATATATAAGGACAGTCAAGCGAAGGAAATCCTTGAAATATTTAACTCAAATATGTGTGGACCATTCTCGACAGCCTCCAAAATAAGACACAAGTATTATGTGATTTTTGTAGATGATTTTTCACGCAAGTGTTGGATATTTTGTATGCAGAAGAAAGATCAGACGTTGTCAAAATTTTGTAAGTTTAAAGGAATTGTTGAGAAATATACAAGGAATAAGGTGAAGGCCATTAGGAGGGACAATGGTGGATAATATGACTTGAAATAATTCAATAACTTATGTGCTTTAGAAGTAATTCGACAGGGATTGATAGCACCTCATAACCCATAGCAAAATGGGGTTGTAGAAAGGAAGAGTAGAACTATTGTGGGAGAAGCACAAGGAATGTTGTGTGATCAGTTCCTATCGTTGCACTTGTGGGCTAAAGCATGCAAAAAAATAGTATTTGTGCATAACGTAAGTCCTCATCAGATTCTCGGGATGAGTACACCAGAGGAAGCCTTTTTAGGTAAGAAACCAGATGTCGTGCACATTAGAATTTTTGGTTCATCATTTTATTTCCATGTAACCAAATATGAAAGGAAAAATCTAGAGCCAATAGTTGAGTTGGGAATACTTTTGGGATACACCGATACACCTCACAACTATCAGGTGTACTTTCCATCACACAAGATGACAGTGGTTAGAAGATATGTGAAATTCGATGAAGAGAAGGCCATGAAAATTTCCCTTGAGAGGGAGCTTCAGTTGCATGTAGTTGAGGATATTTTAGCTCCAAAAGAAGAAACTCGAGATGTGGAACATCCACAAACAAAGGAATAGAGAGTGGAAGCACCCACTCATGCAGAGGCATCCAGAGATGGAAATAAGCAGACCAGAGAGGCTGGTAGGTTGGTGCTTGATGCTAGAGAGAATGTGGGAGCACCCACATCATAGCGCAGGAAGAGAATGTCCCTAGAGTGTTACATTGGCTACATGGCTCTTATGAGTGAGAGTGTATAGATTGATCCATACTCATTGGAGGAGGAAGTGTTGCAACCAGTTTGGGTTGATGCCATGGTAGATAAGTATCACTCCATCATAAAAAATAGTGCATGGGAAGTTTTCCCAAGACCAGAGGGAAAGTCAGTTGTAGGATCCAAGTGGATATACAAGGTGAAGTAGGCAGTAGATGGGAGTGTAGAGAAACACAAGGCAAAATTTATGGCCAGAGGGTTCTCTCAGATGGAGGGGATTGATTACAACGATATATTTTCTCCAATTGCAAGGTACTCGTGAATCAAATCCATCCTTGCACTTTCAACGCAGATTGAGGAAGAGGTCTACATTGAGCAGACAAACGTATTTGAGACCTTCGATAGAGAGTCACATGTGTGTAGACTTAAGAGAGTGTTGGATGGACTGAAACAAGCACCTCGTTCTTGGTACACCAGGATTGATGGATACTTCACTGGGTTGGGATTCACCAAAATTGAAGCAGATGCGAACCTTTACCACATTGTGGTAGAAGGTAAATTATCGATCATTGTACTTTATGTAGATGATTTGATTTTAAAAGATGACTAGCAGCTCATCAAGTCTTTCAAATAGGATCTTCCAAGAGAATTTGAGATGAATGATATGGGGTTATTGCATTATTTCCTTGGATTGGAAATTTGGAAAATAGATGGGGAAATATTTGTATCTCATGGAAAGTATACCAAAGATATTTTAAAGAAGTTTCACATGGATATTAGCAAACCCATGGAGACTCATCTAGCAGGTAATTGGAGGAAGGAAGATGCTACTTTGGGTGAAGTGGTAGAAGCTACTATCTACAGGAAGCTTGTGGGTTCACTCATGTACTTGGTGAAAACATGACCATACATACTTTATGTGATTAACCAACTTAATCAAGCTATGGTTAAGCTTACCGAGCTCTATTGGAAGGCAGGCAAGCCATTGTTGAGATACCTCAGATGCACCACAGAGTTTGGGCTATGGTACAAATGGATAGAGGTAGTAAATCTCTGAGGCTTCACATATACATATTGGGCAGGAAGTCCATCCGAAAAGAAGAGCACATCAGGGGGAATCTTCAGTATCAGGTCAGTAGCAATTTCCTATTAAAACAAGAATCAAAGATCAGTTGCACTTAGTTTATTAGAGTCAGAGTACATGGATGTTATCCAAGTAGCTTGTAAGGCCATCTGGATGAGTAAGATACTTGCTAGGTTTTTTTTTCAACAGATGGATCCGACGGTGATTTATTATGATAACTAGAGTTGCATCAAACTCTTGGCTAATCCAGTTTTTCATGACAGTTCCAAGCATATTGATATCTGGTATCACCATCTCAGAGATTGTGTGCAGAGGGGTATTATGTCATTAGAGTACATTCCTACAGAGGAGCAGGATGCAGACATCTTGACGAAGGCACTTTCAAGAAGAAAATTCTACTTCCATAGCGGTAGGATCGAGGTAGCATAAAATCCCTTGTCGAGAGGGAGTGTTAAAAATGGCAATAAAAAGAGGCTTCTAATTTAATTTTCTCTTAATTAAATTAGAAGGAAATTGTAATTCTACATCACATGATAGCTTATACGAGTTAACTAAGTCATGAAGACTTATTTAGCTCATTAAATTCGAGTTGAGGGTCAAACTAGAGGCATGTAGAGTTCTCTCTAAGTCTTAGGCGGTCCAGTTACATTTTAATTTGAGTTGTAATTATTTAAATTAATTATTTGAGTAAAAAGAGGTTTAACTAGTTCTAACTAATGAAGGAAATAGTGAGGGGTCCAGTGAATTAAATCTAATGTAATTCGCATGTAGTGATCAATCAGATAACTGATAATTCGCTATAAATAGTTGTTTCATCTCAGTTCTAGGAAAGACCCAATTGAGATTGGAATTAAAGGGAAGTGTACTATCAGTTGTATAATTAGAAAATTGTACATATGGTGTATGAAGTCAGCAGAAGTCCTTAGATGTATTATGCAATCATTAATTGTGAATTTCCTAATTAATAGGGGCTCAATTTCCCTAGGGATTGCGCAAGAAAGGCAGGGCATCCAGAGGCAAAAAATTGGTTAAGTATTGGACCAAACTTACTTAGGATAGTGTGAGACAAACAGAGATATTGCAGAGAGCTCTCAAGCCTAAGAGAAGCATTCTGTTGTTTCATATTATTTTACTTATGCAATATACAAATAGCAAGATTTTTAGCTTAGTCTTTACCCAGATAAATATTTGTGTTGTGCGATTGAAATTATTTCTCTTTCTTGTTCAGTTGATTATGAAATCATAATTGGTTTCCACAATTTGTAGAATAGATTCAAATATTTTGTTTTAATATATTACAAGATCAGTTGAATCTATGTGGATTTTCTGCAATTATTTTGGAGAGTTTCTAAACATGTTCTACGGTACCTCAAACGCAATACTCAGTTTGGAATATTGTAAAAACGTAAAAAGGGAGTGAAGATATATGGATTCATAGATGCAGATTAGGAGGGGATTCCATCAAACCAGAAGAGAATATCAGGAGGAATTTTCAGTGTTGGGTCAACAATGGTTTCTTGGTACAATTGGAAGCAGAGATATGTTTCACTCAACTAGTCAAGCAACTTGTGAGGTAATTTGGATGAGAAAGATTCTTGTTGGGTTATTTGGTCAAATGATGGATCCTGCTATGATTCAATGTGATAATCAGAGTTTCATAAAGCTCTCTAAATATAATTTTTTTCACAATCGATCCAATCACATAAATATATGGTATAACCATCTACGAGATTGTGTGCAGAGGTATATCATGTTGTTGCAAAACATTCCGACAGATGAACAAGATGCAGACATTTTGACAAAATCCTAGTCAAGAGGTAAATTCGAGTTCCATAGAGGCAGTATTGGGGTGGTAGATAATCCCTTTGTTGCTAAGAACGAGTGTTGAAAATGCAGCAAGAAAATATAGTTTTGACTTTGCCTTGGTCAAACAAGATTAAAATTCGAATTTCAATTTCAGTAGAATACTTGGAGGTAGTTAAATGAGGCGACATGGCTCTTGTCACTCATTTAACTCAGTTAATTCGAGTTGGAGACACTTCAATTCAGTTTAGTATGTTTGATTGCTCATTTATAGCAATATATTTTAGTTAAGTTGAGTTATTGTCAGTAAAACTAATTCCAACTATTGGAAAAACTAGTGGAAGGTCAAGTTGTGCAGTGTAACTTCAATCATACTGCAGTGGTCATCCAGCTATCTGATCAATCAACCAAAAATAATTAATGCATGCAGAGAATTATAGTTACCCAATTTATATTAGAGTTCAGGGGAAGTGTACTATCAATTGTAAACTAATCCAAGTTTTATAGGTGGTGCATGTAGTCAAAGGATGGGCCTACAGGAATTGCAAAATCCAATTGAAGAATTTCCCTAAAAAATAGGGGTTGTTACACAGCAATTTGTCACCGTCCCTGCAATTCCCCATCCTGTACAATTGGAGGGCTCATTCCATGACCTGTGAGCAGTGACATGACTTGAAACCACTTTCATGACATCCCTCTGAACATGAGCTTTCATTGCCCTGAAGACAACTCCTTGTAAAAAACCTTAAAAACACCCCTTTTTGCATTGGCTCAGGAAGCCAGTTTAGTACCTGCACCAATAGGGGAAATCCTTCATATAGGGCGTGCCAATTGGCACTCTGTCTCAGAGTCGCACTCGTGCCAGCCATTTTAAGGAGTGTTTTTTAAAAATAAATGGCGAAAGTTTCATCCTAACCAATTCATAAACTGGTATCTAATTTGAGTTGGGAGGTTTGGCTCCAGATCTCCATGTAGAGGAAGGGGTCTGCCACCTCTCATGGAAGCTTCCTTGAGGATAGGGAAAATCCCATGATTATAGGGATCCCAACTCCCCTTCCTCCATCTATAAAAGCTTGCTCATATCCTTTGCAAGCTAGTTCCCAAGAGCCATCAAAGCCTAATGCTGCAAGAGCCTTGATTCATTCCCTTAAGGCCAAATCCAAGCAAGGAGATTATTGTCGAGACATCCGAAGAGAGAGGCTTGTCCTATCCCTGATAGGCTTTTTCGAGACGTGTTCCGCTAGCGACCTTCCGAAGGAGAATTCAGCGTCAGAGCCAGGTTGTATCCTCCTTTGATTGATTAATGATAAGCGACTATTGGTTATGGTTCCACTCTTGTTGTTGATTATGATAATGAGTTATGTCTTCTCTAACTGACATATAGTTTCATATACTGGATTTTACGCTTGCGTTTGTTGTGTTTCTTGCGTGTGCAGGTGTCCGGTCACGGAGATCGTGAGGATCGTAATCTGCCAGAGCTAAGGAACGAGAGTGATACTTTCTCTACAAGTGACAGCATTGGATCCCAGGTAAGCCTTCGTCGCTAGTTGGTTTATTTGCAATTAGTAACCTGCACTATAGCGTGTGACGATTGTTGCTAGACCCAGTATGGGCTAGTAGGGATCCCCTCTATCCGCAGAGGGGATTTACCTCTTCAAAAAATTGGCGACTCCGCTGGGGATCATCTAGCTTGTTTTTGTTCTACTTTGTAAGCTACAGATGGAGCCTGAAGTTAGCCAGATAGCCTTCGAAATGCTATTGCTCTGCATCAGCGAAGTAGATCAAAGCTGCTTCAGTCAATCTCCGTGTTAGTTTATGAACTGAAAGCTTGGAGTATTGTCTTGTCTTTTCGATTGTTTCTCGATTCTGCTTGCTTGATCGACTCTTTTGGCTGGCTCTTTTCTAAGTGTTTGACTTTTGGTTCAGCCCCAGAGGATCATATCTAACCTCTGTTTTTCCGAGTTTTCATCCTTTCATGGTTGGCTTGATTGGCGCAGTTTCCACCCTGACAGTCGCGCTAATTGGCACGGGTTGCCAGTTCATCACTCGCGCCATCCCATGTCTGGCGCGGATCACAGCCAGACAATCGCGCCATCTCCTGTAGGTGCTAGGGTTTACCCTTGTTCGGAAGTTTCTTTTGGTCAGTACTTTGCTTCTGGGTTTGTTTTAGATTCTGCTTGAAGTGCTGAGTCTGGTATTGGTTGGGAGAAATTCTTTGTTTTTTCATTTTCAGGCGTTGGCACTTTTTGTCAGTTAGCAACCTGTGCCAATTGGGCATTGGCGCTAGTTTTCAGTGAGCAAGTCGCGCCAGTTGGCGCTAGATTTCAATGACAAAGTCAGGCCAATTTCAGGATGTGTGAAAATTGATATTTTTTCCCTAAATCCTTCACCAGTGTGTCTTTCCCTTCCGATATTTTCTCTATATGAGCATAGATTACATTACTCATTGTTTGAAATGTCTTCTCTCCATGATTGCTTGATGTAAAAGGGAATGAATGCCTTGTTTTGATCTCTTGCTTTGGAAGTCCTCTTTGTGTTTGACCTCATATGTCTTGTCGCCTTTTGAGGGATTTCGTGACAAAGTGTTTGAAACAACGATTTCATTCTTAGTGTTTGTTTACATCTCTTTTGGATTCATCCTTCAATAAGAAGATTTGCGTTTATTTAGTTTTCGTCTCAAAGTGTTCTTTTTGTTAAAATGCATTAGATCACATTTCATTGAAGAGTATTTTGAGGTTTGTCATAGAACTTAGATCACATTGTTTAATGATTGAAAGCTAAAAATCGCTTTGAGTGCATTCTCTTTCATTGAAAGCATGCATTAAATAGATTCTCATTTCATCAAAAAGTGCATTGAGTGCATTCTTATTATTTGAAAAGGTAAAAGGAAATTGTGCATAGATTACAATTGCATAGTTTTCGGAAAAGAGGATTTTGCATAGATTACATTGCATTATTCACATCGTTGAATGTTTGGAATTACTTTTGGATAGTGAAAGTCATCTAGTTTGGAAAAAGTTTCATTTTCAGTATTGTTGTTTGTTGCATCATTGTTTGAAGCTCTTCCCTTAACTAGATAGCATTCATCAAATTGAAAAGTTTTCTTTTCTCACATAGCTGCATATAGGAGATTGTTAGATGACATACGGTAGGGCCTTGAAACCGAAACATAATTGAAGATTAACATTAAAATTTATTCAATTTAACCTAAGGAAGCATTGAAACATTAACGAAATAATTAGAGGTCTAGGCTAGAGACATGTTCCGACGTCTTTAAACCTAGTAGCTGTCGTTCGCCTCTTGGCTTTAGACAGCACTAGTACGGACTTGTGCTCCCTGTACCATCGCATATATAAAGGGAGACCCCACTAGGTTTCTATCCTTTATCTATAGGAAGCCGATTCTACCGCCATATACCCGTGATACACCGAACACAGCATTCGGGGAGGTTGCCTGCACGTACGTTAAGTCCTTGGTTGATTTCTCTTTCATTTTGAAACCAAGGTGTATATTGCAGTTCACGGTTATTTGGTACACCCTTTGCCTAGCATTCCTGAGCAGTCATTTCGATCTTTTCTGACTCTTTAAATTTGAAAAGGTCATCAAGCGCTTGTCCTTTCACACTTGCTTCCAATATGAAAGTGATAGAGTCACCTTTTGCATGTTTATTGACTCTTAAAATATGAAACGGTAGAGTTTTGTTTCAATGTTTTAAAAATTAACTGCCCACGAAATATTCCTGGTTAAAGTTAGTTTCCTTAGGGTGTTGTTTTGGATCGTTTTTGATGGCAACTTTTCCAGAGTTCACCAACCAAGGAATTCCCTCCGATGGGAATCCTGGTCATTTTCCTCCTTTTGGAAATGTTGGTGCTCCTTATATGGCAACGTTGTCCCTTCCTGGGTTAACTGTTGGGTTGCCTGTTTGGTTGTTTTCAACCTCTGTGGTCCCGAATGTCCCAGCCAATGTTTAATCAGTTCCTCCGCCTGAACAACATCATGTTGATTCCAAGGTGGACCTCTCCCCTTCTTCCCCTGTTTCTGCGTCCTCTTCTTCTAATTTTCCTGGTGAAAGTCTGGATTCGAGTAACCAGGTGGCTAAGAAGAAGAATAAGAACACAAAGAAGAAGAAGTTTGATAAGAGAGAGGCTAAGGCTGCAGCTACTGCTTCTGAAACATCTCCTCTTGATAAACCTTCCAACCCTCCGCGAAAAGTCAAGTTCCCTTGCATGTTGTGCACGGGAGACCATCTTCTTCGAGACTGCCCTGGCATTCCCAAGGTGCACGAAGTATGGTCCAACGGTCATCCGCCGTTGCCTTTGGCTTCTGGGAGTCAGGTTGGGGGCACGTCTTCAGCTGGTGCTGATAAGGCTCCTAAGAAGCAGGGTAAGATTACCAATCCTTGTAAGTTGTGTGGGGGGCACCATGCCATTCACCTTTGTCCATATATGGATGAAGCCAAGTGAGTGTTGGACAACCCGAATGTTTCTACACCATGCCTTCCCGTTGGTTACAAACATCTTTCTTTGAGTCTTCCACCTGCTGATGCTAGGATTGGTCAAGAGTCATCCTTGGTCGATTCCACTCCCTCGAAAATTCAAATTCAAGAATCTGTCCCCGACCAACCATTGGTCGTGGGATCAGTTGAACTGGTCCCGTCTGCGGTGCACCAGGTCTTTTCCGTTGAGAGTGGATCTCATACCCCTCAGGTTCTTCTTGTTTCTTCAGATTCTTCAGACTTGGAGAAAGATTCTCCTGTCCCAGTACCTCAAGAAGCGGCTCCTCTGCCTCCCGTGATGGAGGTCTCGGAGGATACTCCTCCCGCCTTCGAGATGGAGGTTGTGGAGGATGCTCCTTCTTCTTCCATAACACCAAGGGAAGACCATCTCGGTTCGATGGTAGCCCCTCTGAGTAGTTTGGTCGCTTCCTTTGATTGGAACCGATTTTCAAGATACCGCCTTCTGTCTTACGTGCCTTTCGAGATCACAGTACAGGATTTTGGTCTGGTCATACCCAACACCATCATAGATGAAGGCGCGTCTGTTAGTGTTCTATCCTCAACTACTTGGAAAGCTTTTGGCTCACCGCCGCTTGCGCCTGTTACGTAGAATCTGTTGGCATTTAACAGAAGAACGAGTCAACCGTTAGGGATCCTTCCAAGGTTACCTGTTACTTTGGGAGGTAAAACCATCCATATGAACGTGATGGTTGTCCCAGGCCCCTTGGATTTCAATCTACTTTTGGGGCGCGATTACACCTATGCCATGGGAGCGCTTGTCTCCTCCCTTTTTCGTGTGGTTTGTTTTCCACATGAAGGATGGATTGTGACCATTGATCAGCTTTCGTTCTTTGGTCCTGATGTGGCAACTGGCCCGCCATCATCCCTTCCTGGTTTTTATCCACCCGTTGTATCTACCCCACCGCAGGTAAACTATGTGGCTACCTACCCCGTGCCTGTGCTCAGTGATGATGCCATCGTGCATCAGGTGCTGGGGGCATTGGGTCCTGACTTCTAGGATGTTTTCCTTCCATCAGGAGTGGAAATATTGGAAGCGATGACTTCTTTTTCATTATGATAAGGTCGCTCGGAGCATGGTTCTTGTCTTGTGTCAAGCTCCGTAAAAAATGAAACAAGGTTGTTGGAGCAGAGTTCGTTGTCTCATGTCAAGCTCCTTAAAAAATGAAACAAGATAGTTGGAGCATAGTTCGCTTTCTTGTGTCGAGCTCCTTAAAAAAAAATGAAACAAGCTCTTCGGAGCAGAGTTCCTTGTCTTGTGCCAAGCTCATTAAAAAATGAAACAAGGTGTCCCGAGGATAGTTCTTTTAATGTGTCAACCTCGTTAAAATAATGAAACACTTTCCTGTTCAATTCGAGTCTTTGATAAGATATCGTAAAATCCCAGTCGAGTCTTTCTCTTGATCTCGTAACTTAAACCTTCACTCCATCTTCCTTTCATATGGATTGAAGCTTAGGGGGCATGTACCTCGAATTGAGTCACCCTACTGGGGGCATGCTTACTTTTTTCAAGCATAGTTTATCTTTGTTTCAAGCTTGTGTAAAAATGAAACCAACTTCAAGGAGAGTTTCTTGATTTCAAGCTTGTGTAAAAATGAAACCATTCCCATTTTACCCCTTGTGATTGCCATTTTATCAGCCTACTTTTACTAGATAAGCCTTGGTTTTCTCACTCCATTGTCACTATCTGCTTGGCCGATCATATGCCTTCACTTGGTTGTTTTACCCGTTCCTAAGGAGCCGCTGTGATGAGTGGTCTTGTTAGCCAACCTCTTGACCTTTATTTGTTTTGAGCAGTTCCACCATTACCGGAACCAGTTGCTTCCCTTTATACCACTCGTTCCTCCAGGAGGAGTCATCTTTCAGCTCTTTTATGACTCTCTAAACATGAAAATATTGCCGAGTCGCTTGTCGTTTTGATCTCGTTAAAGTGGCTGCGAAACGGCATCTACCCAGTATACGTTTACCCCTTTTTCGGGCTGGGATAGATTACTTACGAAAAAGGAATACCCTAGCCTATCGCGACTAGGAGGTTCTCTCGGATTTTGTTTTCTACCTTTTCGGGTCTGGGGGACTATTTAAGAAAAGGGACCATTGGAGTTTACTTTTCTGCTGTCTTTTCAAACTCTCTAAACATGAAAAGATGCCAAGTTCTTCCTTTGTTAGACTCGTTAAACCCTGATGACATTGGATTCAGTCGTAATGATGGTATCCAAGTTCCTTCTTTCTAGGGCTCGTTAAATGTACTAGGATGGACTTATATAGCAAGAATATGGTATCCTCTTCAAGCTTGTGTAAAAGTAAAGAGGTACTCGCCAGAAATGGTGGGGAAAATGGAACCAACATCATTATCGTGTCGGCAGTATGTCGCTCTTGAACATGGCACTTATCTGCATTCGTGTTGGGTTGGGGATATCTCATCTCATTTTTTCACTTGCCTCCATGGGTTTGGGTGATCCCTTTTGACCTCTCATCTGCTCTTTGCCTTTTCATCATGACCCTTAATCTTTTGATGTCAAATACTGCCAAATCCACTGTCGTGCCGCCGATATGTTCAAGAGAAGTTGACCTCTGCAAGATTTCAACCTTCCTCTGATTCTCATCTGATCATGATTCACAAAGACATTATGTTCCTCTGCCTCATGTCGATGATGTGGGAAACACTATAGCCCACCTTCGATCAAGGTCACTTCCTGTCAACTTCAGCTCATTATCTAGGAAGCTGATCCAGAGACTCCCTTCTGGTACCTTGGAGCCTGCATGCCTCAATGGCAGGTTCTTCGCGTTCGAAGTGAGGTTTTCATTATTGGCCTCCGAACGAGTGATTATATGGGTGTTCGATGCCAGCTCATTGATTCAAATGCCATAGATTGTACCTATAGTACCTTGAGGGCCATTGTCATCATTGGTGGTACCTCTCGCGTCTGTTAACAACTTTCATCATTGGCTGGTAATCAGGCGATGTTCTCACATGTTCGACTTTAGCTCATATATTCGCATGCTTGAACTTGTACTTTGTTCGGGTCGAGATCGAGTGCAAGACCCTGGATTCCTGTCTGTTATAATCTAGGCTGCGATTTTGTGGATTCTTATGGTTAGTTACATGACTCACTGATTGGATGGCTGCAACCATACCTGAGTCTATTTATCGATCCTCACTGGATGGTTGCGTCCATACCTTGGATCTGTATTATTACATACTCTGTTATGGATGGCTGCGCCCATACCACATATGTATCATGTATTTGAGATATCAGTTGTACTTCTCTACGTAGGTTTTCTAACGGCGGTGTTTTTCAGTTGGACACGTTCTCGTAAAGCATTTCACCCCTCTCTCTCTTTCGGGCCTCATGCTTTAGGGGGCATCTGTTACACAGAAATTTGTCATCGTCCCTACAATTCCCCATCCCACACAATTGGAGGGCTCATTCTGTGACCTGTGAGCAGTGACATGACTTGAAACCACTTTCATGAAATCCCTCTGAACATGAGCTTTCATTGCCCTGAAGACAACTCCTTGTAAAAAACCCTAAAAAAACCCCTTTTTGCATTCGTGCGGGAAGCCAGTTCAGTACCCGCGCCAATAGGGGAAATCCTTCATATAGGGCGTGCCAATTGGTGCTCTGTCTCAGAGTCGCACTCACGCCAGCCATTTTAAGGAGTGTTTTTTAAAAATAAATGGCGGAAGCTTCGTCCTAACCAATTCATAAACTGGTATCTAAATTGATTTGGGAGGTTTGGCTCCGGATCTCCATGTAGAGGAATTGGTTTGCCACCTCTCATGGAAGCTTCCTTGAGGATAGGGCCAATCCCATGATTATAGGGATCCCAACTCCCCTTCCTCCATCTATAAAAGCTTGCTCATCTCCTTTGCAAGCTTGTTCCCAAGAGCCATCAGAGCCTAATGCTGCAAGAGCCTTGATTCATTCCCTTAAGGCAAAATCCAAGCAAGGAGATTATTGTCGAGACATCCAAAGAGAGAGGCTTGTCCTATCCCCGATAGGCTTTTTTGAGACGTGTTCCGCTGGCGACCCTCCGAAGGAGAATTCAACGTTAGAGCCAGGTTGTATTCTCCTTTGATTGATTAATGATAAGCGACTATTGGTTATGGTTCCACTCTTGTTGATGATTATGATAATGAGTTATGTATTCTCTGACTGAAATATAGTTGCATATACTGGATTTTACACTTGCGTTTGTTGTGTTTCTTGCATGTGCAGGTGTCCGGTCACGAAGATCGTGAGGATCGTGATCTGCTAGAGCTAAGGAACAGGAGCACTACTTTCTCTACAAGTGACAACGTTGGATCCCAGGTAAGCCTTCGTCGCTAGTTGGTTTATTTGCAATTAGGAACCTACACTATAGCGTGTGACGATTGTTACTAGACCCGTTCTAGGCTAGTAGGGATCGCCTCTGTCCGCAGAGGGGATTTACCTCTTCAAAGAGAGAGAGGGGTGAAATGATTTACAAGAACGTGTCCAACTGAAAACACCGCCGTCAGAAAACCCGCGTAGAGAAATACAACTGATATCTCAGATACATGATATATACGTGGTATGGGCACAACCATCCATAACAAAGTATACAATAATCCAGATCCAGGGCATGGACGCAGCCATCCAGTGAGGATCGATAAATAGACTTAGGTATGGTCACAGCCATCCAATCAGTGAGTCATGTAACTAATCATAAGAATCCACAAAATCACAGCCTGGATTATAACAGACAGGAATCTAGGGTCTTGCGCTCCTTCTCGACCTGAACAAAGTACAAGCTCAAGCATGCGAATATGTGAGCTGAAGTCGAACATGCAAGAACATCGTCTGATTACTAGCCAATGATGAAAGTTGTTAACAAACGCGAGAGGTACCACCAATAATGAAAATGGTCCTCAAGGTACTATAGGTACAATCTACGGCATGTGAACAGTGAGTTGGCGTCGAACACCCATAGAATCACTCGATCGGAGGCCAATAATGAAAACATCACATTGAACGCGAAGAACCTGCCATTGAGGCATGTAGGCTCCAAGGTACCAGAAGGGAGTCTCTAGATTAGCTTCCTGGATAATGAGCTGAAGTCGACAGGAAGTGACCTTGATCGAAGGTGGGCCATAGTGTTTCCCACATCATCGACACGAGACAGAGGAACATAATGTCTTTGTGAATCAGGATCAGATGAGAATCAGAGGAAGGTTGAAACTTGTAGAGGTCAACTTCTCTTGAACATATTGGCGGAATTACAGTGGATTTGGCAGTATTTGACATTAAAAGATCATAGGTCATGGTGACAAGGAAAAGAGAAAATGAGAGGTCAAAAGGGATCACCCAAACCCACGAAGGCAAGAGGAAAACGAGATGAGATGTTCCCAACCCGACACGAATGCAGACAAGTGCCATGTTCAAGAGCGACATACTGCCAACACGACAATGATGCTGGTTCCATTTTCCCCCACCATTTCTGGCTTGTACCTCTTTATTTTTACACAAGCTTGAAGAGGATACCATATTCTTGTCATATAAGTCCGTCCTTCGGACGAATCCATCCTAGTACATTTAACGAGCCCTAGGAAGGAGGAACACAAATATCGTCATTACGACTGGATCCGATGTCATCAAGGTTTAACGAGTCTGAAAAAGGAAGAACTCGACGTCTTTTCATGTTTAGAGAGTTTGAAAATACAACGGAAAAGTAAACTCCAACGGTCCCTTTTCATAAAATAGTTCCTCAGATCCGAAAAGGTAGAAAACAATATCTGAGAAAACCTCCTAGTCACGATAGGCTAGGGTATTCCTTTTTCGTAAGTAATCCATCCCAGCCTGGAAAAGGAGTAAACGTATACTGGGTAGATGTCGTTTTGCAGCCACTTTAATGAGATCAAAACGACAAGTGACTCGGCAATATTTTCATGTTTAGAGAGTCAGAAAAGAGTTGAAAGATGACTCCTCCTGGAGGAATGAGTGGTATAAAGGGAAGCAACTGGTTCCGATAATGGTGGAACTCCTCAAAACAAATAAAGGTCAAGAGGTTGGCTAACAAGACCACTCATCACAGCAGTTCCTCAAGAACGGGTAAAACAACCAAGTGAAGGCATATGATCGGCCAAGCAGATAGTGACGATGGAGTGAGAAAACCAAGGCTTATCTAGCAAAAGTAGGCTGATAAAATGGCAATCACAAGGGGTAAAATGGGAATGGTTTCATTTTTACACAAGATTGAAATCAAGAAACTCTGCTTGAAGTTGGTTTCATTTTTACACAATCTTGAAAAAAAGGTAAACTATGCTTGAAACCGGTTTCATTTTTACACAAGCTTGAAATGGAAACAAACTATGCTTGAAAAATTTAAGCATGCCCCCAGCATGGTGACTCAATTCGAGGTACATTCCCCCCAAGCTTCAATCCATATGAAAGGCAGATGGAGTGAAGGTTCAAGTTACGAGATCTAAGAAAGACTCGACTGGGATTTTACGAGATATAAACAAAGAATCGAATTGAACGGGAACATGTTTCATTATTTGAATGAGGTTGACACATTAAAATAACTATCCTCAGGACACCTTGTTTCATGGTTTAAGGAGAATGGCACAAGAAAACGAACTCTGCTCCGACAACCTTGTTTCATTTTTTAAGGAGCTTGACACAAGACAAGGAACTCTGCTCTGAAGAGCTTGTTTAAATTTTTAAGGAGCTTGACACAAGAAAAACGAACTCTGCTCCAACCAGACCCAGTTTCATTTTTTAAGGAGCTTGACACACGAAAAGAACCATGCTCCGACCAGACCCAGTTTCATTTTTTAAGGAGCTTGACACAAGAAAACGAACTATGCTCCAACAACCTTGCTTCATTTTTTAAGGAGCTTGACACAAGGAAACGAACTCTGCTCTGACCAGCCCAGTTTCATTTTTTAAGGAGCTTGACACAGGAAAAGAACCATGCTCCGACAACCTTGCTTCATTTTTTAAGGAGCTTGACACAAGGAAACGAACTCTGCTCCGACAACCTTGTTTCATTTTTTAGGGAGCTTGACACAGGAAAGGAACCATGCTTCGACGACCTTGTTTCATTTTTTAATGAGCTTGACACAAGAAAACGAACTACGCTCCGATCGACTTCATCATAATGAATGAGAAGTCATTGCTTCCAAGAGTTCTGTTCCCAATGGAAGGAAAACATCCTGGAAGTCAAGACCCAATGCCCCCAGCACATGATGCACAACGACACTATCACTGGGTACAGGCACGGGGTAGGTAGCCACATAGTTGACCTGCAGTGGGGCAGATACAACAGATGGATAAAAACCAAGAAGGGATGATGGTGGGCTAGCTGCCACATCAGGACCAAAGAATGAAAGCTGATCAATGGTCACGATCTGTCCTTCATGTGGAAAACAGACCACACGAAAAAGGGAGGAGACAAGTGCTCCCATGGCATAGGTGTAATCATGTCCCAAGAGCAGATTGAAATCCAAGGGGCCTGGAACAACCATCACGTCCATATGGACGTTATTTCCAGCAATGGTAACTCAAGATCCCTACTGTTGACTGTTTTCCGTTAAATAGCAATGGGATTTCACAATGTATAAGCGCGCGAACTAAAGTCATAAGAAGAGGATAAAACACTAACAGACGCGCCTTCATCTATAATGGTACTGGGTATGACCAGACCAAAAGCCTGTACTGTGATATCGAAAGGCACATAAGATGAAAGGCGGTATCCCACGAATCGATTCCAATCAAAAGAAGTGACCAATATACTCAGAGGGGCTACCATCAAACTGAGATGGTCCTCCACGACCTCCATCTCGAAGGTGGGAGGGGTATCCTCCGGAACCTCCATCACGGGAGGTGGAGGAGCAACTTCTTGAGGTATAGGTACAAGAGAATCTTTCTCCAAGCCCGAGGAATATGAGGAAACAAGGAGAACCTGAGGGGTATGAGGTCCCCTCTCTACGGAAAAGACCTGGTGCACCGTAGACGGGGCCAGCTCAACCGATCCCACGACCAATGGTTGGTCAGGGACGGATTCCTGAAATTGAATTTCTGAGGGACCGGGATCGACCAAGGATGACTCTTGACCAATCCTGGCATCAGCAGGTGGAAGACTCAAAGAAAGATGTTTGTAAACAGTGGGAAGGCATGGTGTAGAAACATTCAGTTTTTCCAACACTCGCTTGGCTTCATCCATATACGGACAAAGGTGAATGGCATGGTGCCCCCCACACAACTTACAAGGATTGGTAATCTTACCCTGCTTCTTAGGAGCCTTATCAGCACCAGCTGAAGACGTGCCCCCAACCTAACTCCCAGAAGCCAAAGGCAACGGCGAACGACCATTGGACCATACTTCGAGCACCTTGGGAATGCCAGGGAAGTCTCGAAGAAGATGGTATCCGATGCAAAACATGCAAGGGAACTTGAATTTTCGTGGAGGGTTGGAAGGTTTATCAAGAGGAGATGTTTCGGAAGCAGTAGCTGCAGCCTTAGCCTCTCTCTCATCAGACTTCTTCTTCTTTTTCTTCTTCTTCTTCTTATTAGTCACCTGGTTACTCGAATCCAGACTTTCACCAGGAGAATTAGAAGAGGAGGACGCAGAAACAGGGGAATAAGGGGAGAGTCCCACCTTGGAATCAACATGATGTTGTTTAGGCGGAGGAACCGATTGAACAGTGGTCGGGAAATTCAGGACCACAGAGGTTGAAAACAACCAAACAGGCAACCCAACAGTTAACCCAGGAAGGGACAACGTTGCCATATAAGGAGCACCAACATTTCCAAAAGGAGGAAAATGACCAGGATTCCCATCGGAGGGGATTTCTTGGTTGAGAGTGATGAACTTCTGGAAAATTTGCCATGAAACGATCAAAAACAACTTTACCACTAAGGAAACTAACTTTAACCGGGAATATTTCATGGGAAGTTAATTTTTAAAAAATTGAAACAAAACTCTATTGTTTCATCTTTTAAGAGTCAAGAAATAGGCAAAAGGTGACTCTATCTCTTTCAGATTGGAAACAAGTGTGAAAGGACAAGAGCTTGATGATCTTTTCAAATTTAATGAGTCAGAAAATATCGAAATGACTACACTGGAACTCTAGGCAAAAGGGTGTACCAAATAACCGTGAACTGCAATATACACCTTTGTTTCAAAATGAAAGATAAATCAACCAAGGACTTAACGTGCGTGCAGGCAATCTCCCTGAATGTTGTGTCCGGTGTATCACGGGTATAGGACGGTAGACTCAGCTTCCTATGGATAAAGGATAGAAACCTAGTGGGGTCTCCCTTTATATACGCGACGGTACGGGGAGCACAAGTCCGTACTAGCGCTATCTAAAGCCAAGAGGAAAACGACAGCTACTAGGTTTAAAGATGTCGGAACACATCTCTAGCCTAGACCTCTAAATGTTGCGTTAATGTTTCAATGATGCCTTAGTGTAAATTGAGTAAATTCTATGGTTGATATTCAATTATGTTTCGGTTTCAAGGCCCTAGCATATGTCATTTGACAATCTCCTATATGCAGCTATATGAGAAAAGAAAATTTTTCAATTCGATGAATGCTATCTAGTTAAGGGAAGAGCTTCAAATAATGATGCAACATAAAACAACACTGCAAATGAAATATTTTCCAAACTAGATGACTTTCACTATCCAAAATTAATTTCAAACATTCAATGATGCAAACAATGCAATGTGATCTATGAAAAATCCTCTTTTTCGAAAACCATGCAATTGTAATCTATGCACAATTTCCTTTTTCCTTTTCAAATAATAAGAATGCACTCAATGCATTTTTTGATGAAATTAGAATCTACTTAATGCATGCTTTCAATGAAAGAGAATGCACTCAAAGTGATTTTTAGCTTTCAATCACTAAACAATGTGATCTAAGTCCAATGATAAATCTCAAAAATACTTTTCGATGCAAAGTGATCTAATGCATTTAAACGAAAATCAAACATAACGCAAATCTCTTTAATGAAGGATGAATGCAAAAGAGATGTAAACAAACATTAAGAATGCAATCGTTGTTTCAAACACTTTGTCACGAAATCCCTCAAAAGGCGACAAGACATATGAGGTCAAACACAAAGAGGACTTCCAAATCAAGAGATCAAAACAAGGCATTCATTCCCTTTTACATCAAAAAATCATGGAGAGGAGACTTTTCAAACAATGAGAAATGTAATCTATGCTCATATAGTGAAAATATCAGAAGGGAAAGACACACTGGTGAAGGATTGAGGGAAAAAGTTTCAATTTTCACACACCCTGAAATTGGCTTGACTTGTACATTGACAACTAGCGCCAACTGGCGCGACTTGTACATTGAAAACTAGCGCCAATGGCCAATTGGCGCGGGTTGCTAACTGACAACAAGCGCCAACGCCTGAAAATGAAAAAACAAAGAATTTCTCCCAACCAAGACCAGACTCACCACTTCAAGCAGAATCTCCAAGACTCAAATGAACCATGTGATCTAGGCTCAAAGCGAGACACACACAGATCAAGCTCAGAAAGCTCAAAACAGAGTAAACCCTAGTACCTTACAGGATTGGTGTGAATGTAAGGCTGAAACTAGTGCCAGAATAGAATTGGTGCAGGTAATACACTAGCAACCTGCGCCAATGGGTGCGAATGTCAAGTTGAAAAGTGCGCCAGTTGAGTTTACCAGTCAAAAATAAAAAAGAGCAATCCAACAAGCAGACCAGTGATAATCAAGCTATCCAAAAGCCAAATTCACAAAAAGAGCCAGCCCAAAGAGATGATAAAGCAAGCAGAATCAAGAATCAACCAAAAAGGCAAGACAATGCTCCAAGTTGTTTAGTCCATAAAATAAACCGGAGATTGACTGAAGCAGCATTGATATACTCTGCTAATGCAGAGAAAAAGCGTTTTGAAGGCTATCTAGCTATACTTCAGGCTCCATCTATAGCTTACAAATCAAACAACAAGCTGATTCCCCAGCGGAGTCGCCAAATTTTTGAAGAGGTAAATCCCCTCTACGGACAGAGGCGATCCCTACTAGCCCAGATCGGGTCTAGCAACAATCAAACAAGCTACAGCGCAGGTTCCTAATTGCAAATAAACTGACTTGCGATGAAGGCTTACCTGGAATCCAACGCTGTCGTTTTTAGGAGAGGTGGTGCTCTCGTCCCTTTGCCCTGGCACATCACAATCCTCACGATCTCCGTGATCAGACACCTGCACATGCAAGAAACAACACAAACGCAAGCATAAAATCCAGTATATACAACTATATGTCAGTCGAAGAGGACATAATTCATGAACATAATCAAGAACAAGAGTGGAACCATAACCACTAGTCGCTTATCATTAATGAGTCAAAAGAAGAATACAACCATAGCTTCAACGCATCACTCTCCTTTCGTGGGTCGTCAGCAAAACATGTCTCGATAAAGCCTGTCAAAGATGGGACAAGCCTCTCTCTCCGGATACTTGGCAATAGTCTCCTTTTTTGGATTTGGCCGTAAGGGAATCAAGAAGGCTCTTGCAGCATAAGGATGTGAAAGCTCTTGGGAACTTGGAGATTAGCTTGTCATGGAGATGAGAAAGCTTTTATAGATGGAGGAAGGGGAGTTGGGATCCCTATAATTATGGGATTGGCCCTATCATCAAGGAAGCTTCCATGAGAGGTGGCAAACCACTTCCTCTCTATGGAAATCCGTAGCCAAACCTCCCAACTCAAGATAGATATCAGTCCAGGGATTTGTTAGGACGAAACTTCCGCCATTTATTTTTAAAAAACACCTCTTAATATGGTTGGCACAGGTGTGACTCTATGACAGAGCGCCAATTGGCACGCCCTCTTTGGAGGATTTGCCCCCTTGGTGCGAGGGCTGAACTGTGGAACCGCGCCAATGGAAAAAGAGTTATTTTTAGGGTTTTTTGCAGGGAGATGTCTTCAGGGCAATGAAAGCTCATCTTCAGAGGGATGCAATGAAATTATTTTCAAGTCTTGTCTCTGCTCACAGGTCACGGAATGAGCCCTCCAACGTGTGGGATGGGGATTGTAGGGACGGTGACAAATTGCTGTGTAACAAATTCCAAAAGAATATTTTGTTTAAGTTGGGAATTCTTACAAAGATATAAGTGATCTTTGTACCATAAGGAATCATTTTTCTAACTAAATGTATCAGATGTACTAGGATCTTGCTACAAATTTTGAATGAGTGTCCACACTTCTTCATCCTTCTTCCATTCATCCCTTGCTTTAGTTATCCAATCTAGTTGGATAATAGAAATGGCACAAAG
Source organism: Pinus albicaulis (assembly GCA_034641835.2). NCBI lineage: Eukaryota > Viridiplantae > Streptophyta > Pinopsida > Pinales > Pinaceae > Pinus > Pinus albicaulis. The sequence continues at coordinate 1,114,673,060 of CM076580.1, forward strand.
CAATGCTTCCACCTCTTCATTCTTTCTTGAGAGTGCATCTGCAACAACATTTAGCTTCGCTTTTTTGTAGATTATTTAAAAGTCATAACCCAACATCTTTGTGACCCATTTTTGCTGCTCTTCTGAAGATAGTCTCTGTTCTAAAAAGCATTTAAGACTATCATGATCAGTTTTTACCTTGAAGTTCTTTCCCATTAGGTAAGTTCGCCATTTCTTTAGTGCATGCAGTATTGCTAACATTTCCTTTTCATAAATAGCTTTCTGTAAATACTTTCCTTTGATTGGACGAATTTCAAAAGCAATGGGTCTTTCTTCTTGCATTAAAATAGAACCAATTCCATTTATTGAGGCATCACATTCCACAATAAAGGTTTTTGTGAAGTCTAGTGTAGCTAAGACTGGTGCTAGGCACATTGAATCTTTAAGATGTTCAAAGGCCTTAATTGCTTCAGGAGTCCATGAAAATGCATATTTCTTCAATAATGTTGTTAGAGGTGCTGCTATTCTCCCATAATTCTTAACAAAATTGCAATAATACCCTATAAACCAGAGAAATCCTCGCAACTGCTTTATGATTGTGGGGACTTTCCATTCTTTAATGGCTTTAATTTTGTTAGGGTCTACCTTAACACTCTCGTGAGATACAATATGACCCAAATATTCCACCTCTTGTACTCCAAAGAACATTTGGATGCTTTTGCATATAATTGTTTCTCCTGCAATAGTTTGAGCACCCTGTTAGCATGTTTAACATGATCCTTCCAAGACTTGTTGTAGATTAGTATATCATCAAAAAATACTAGCACAAATTTTCTAAGGAATGCTTTGAAAATGTAATTTATCAACCCTTGAAATGTAGAAGGTGCATTGGTAAGGCCAAAATGCATGAACAAAAATTCATAATGATCGTCATGAGTTTGAAATGATGTTTTCAAAATATCTTCAGTATTCATTCTAATTTCATGATATCCTAAACGAAGATCCAGCTTGGTAAAATAAAGTTCTCCATGTAATTCATCCAATAATTCATCAATCACAGGAATGGGAAATTTATCTTTAATGGTGAGCTTATTGAGCTCCCTATAATACGGACACATGTGCCATGATCTATCCTTCTTGTGTACCAATACTACAGGAGCAGAAAAAGGACTTTGACTAGGTTGAATTATACCAGCCTCTAACATTTTTGCAATCATATGTTCAATTTTTCTCTTTTGGACATAAGGATATCTATAAGGCCCGATGTTTGGAGGAACACTTCCTGGAATGAAGTTAATATCATGATCATGATCATGAATAGGTGGGAGTCCTTTGGGAGTTTCAAAAACCTTGGAATGATTGTCCAAGACTTTTTGGAGATCTGCAGAAATAGTTGATTTTGATGTTGGAACTTCTAGTGAGCATAATTGTGTAATTATGCCTCATTGTTCTTTATTTAGAAGATTTTTCATGAAATTAGAGCTTATAATATTTCCTAGCTTCCCTGTAATACCCCGTAAATCGACTTCCTTTCCTTCTGAAAAAAATTTCAAGAAAAGTTCTTGAAAATTAAAAGCTACTGTCCCCAAAGATTGTAACCATTTTACTCCTAGTACAACATCAGCACCTCCCATAGGAATGGAAAGCATTGGACTATTCAATACATATTCCCCCATGGTTAGATTGATATTATTGCATTTTCCATAGCAATTTATAGTTCCTCCATTTGCAACCATAACTTGACATTCTGGTGCTGGGTATAGGAAAGAATTCAATTCCTTGGCTACCTTACAATGAATAAAATTATGGGTACTACCTGAATCAATCAACACTATTACCTTTTTCTTCTTGATATGTCCTTCTATCTTGAGAGTTTGAGGAGTGGTAATTCCTTCCAATGCATTACACGATATGGTCAGACTCATTTCTCCCTCTTCATGGGTTGGTTCCTGGTGTATATCCTCTTCTTGTTCATTTTTTTCTTCCTCTTCACAACCTATGTAAAATAATTTCTTCTCAGCATACTTATGACCTTTAGTGTATTTTCTATCACAACTGTATCAAAGCCCTTTTTCTCTTTTTTCTTCCAATTTTTGTGGTGTCAACCTTGTAGGTTGTGGAAATATAGGAGTAACAAAAATTCCCGCTTTATAGAAGTGAGTAGTAGGCTTCCTTGTCGCCATAATTTTACATTCAATTTTTCTTGCCAACCTGAATGCCTTCTACAATGAATCAGGTTCCAAAATGCGAACTTCATGTTGGATGTTATCCTTTAAAATACCTATGAAGAGATCAATCCTCAATGTGCTCCCCCACTAAGCCCTTTTGTTTGAGATTTATCAATTAGCTAAAGAAGGTGCTGCTCTTTGTATTTTCATAATTTTCTATCATTTCCTCTGTAAAAATTGACCAAGTGAAAATTTTTTTATGGGAGCAAAGCCATCGATACCATACAAATGTATTTTGTTCTAAATGTAAAGTTGCAAGGCATACCTTTTTTGTGTTTTACACATTAAGGAGATCAAAATATTGCTCCATCTATAGTATCCATGTTACATGATCCTTTCCATCAAACTTCCTCATATCCATTTTTGGAATATGGTGGTTCTTCCTGCCAGCATTAGGTTTTATGAAATCACGATTAACATTTATTTTGTTCTCATCATGAGTTTCCTCTACTATATTTTCACCATTAGGAAACATTTCTTGTATCAACTTTGTCAAACCTTCCATGTCTGCATTTAGATCATTCTTCATGTTTTCCATTTTCTTATCAATCTTAGCTTCCATGTCATCCATCTTAGATTCCATGCCAACCATCTTAGATTCCATGCTAGCTTCCATGCTATCTATCTTAGATTCCATGCCATTATTCAAACCATCCATCTTAGATTCCATGCATTTCTTCAAACCATCCATCTTAGTTTCCATGCCTTTCTTCAAAACTTCCATGTCATTTTTTTTTGCTCTTTGCGAGAGCGAAATTTGTTGCACTTGCTCTTGTAATTTTGATATGTCATGTTGCCACTCTTCGTCTTCGTCTTCATGAGTCATAGTAGAGCCTTCTAAAGGCTTAATGGGTGTTGAATTATTTTTAGGGGCCATTTTAGAATCCAATACTGATATCTATTCTATAATACGCCCTTGGAATCAATTCAACTTGATTCTTCAAACAAGACTTATGAAATTCGAGGAAACAAATACACACCTTTTACTTGCTTTTGAGGAGCTCCATATTGAAATTTGATTATATATATAATTGTGGATCCTCAATATCTAAAATTCGGCCTTGTAGTAGGCCTCTAAAGATTCTTTCAAATTTCATAGGTCTGACCTAATTTGGATTCTTATAGACAAAGATATGTCCAATCTCCCACAATGACCTAATTATGGATTGGTTCAGTAGAGCGAACTTGTACGACTTGCCATGTATTCCTGTTTCCTCCTTTGGATCTGAAATTGATATACAGGAAACTAAAGTCCGTGTACTTGTAGCCACATTTCACAACATTCCAATCCGATGCCCATAGAGAGAGTTATGAATATTTTTCTCACTATACCCTCTTTGAGACGAAATTCGGGAGCCTGAAAAAGACCCAACTTCCCCAGATCATATCTATGAAAATATTGTGAACCAAGATCTAAAATTTTGCGAAAATGTTCATCAATATTTTGGCTTTGCTCTCCAAAAAATTCAGCTTCTGACTCATCATAGAACAAAAGTTATAGCGAACATTCAATGCTGACTTGTTTAGGTTAAATTCAGGAGCCTGCAAAAAGCCCTAACTTCCAAAGATCATGTATCCAAAAATATTGCAAACCAAACTCTGAAATTTTGCAACAATGTTCCTCATGAATTCAGCGTCACACTCTAAAAATTTCAATTTCTGAACCTTTGTAGAAAAAAATTATAGTGAAAATGCCACGATGACTAGTTTGGAGCAGCGAAAACCCTAAAATCCAAAGCTCTGATACCTAATGTTGTGAAAACAACTCCAAAAAAAGAATAAAATAGATATCAACGCCTTATAAATAAGCCACTTCGAGGGGGAAACCTCCAATACTTTACATGAATGAACAAGTATTGGATGATCTAAATTACAAAACCTCCTTTCTATATATAGGAGTCCATGGGACCACAATGTAATCTTAGTGGTGCCACAATGTAATCGTAGCCGACCTAACAATAATAATTTAAGGGCACAATAATAACAATATGGGGGTTACAAGGGTACACTAATAACAATAAGGGGGTTCCACTAACAACAATAAGGAACTATACTAGTGATATAGGGACCTAACATAGTAAAATGTGCTACAAACAAAAAAAGTAATGAAATAGACTAGAGGTCTAGCTGGAATAGGCAGGTGGCCATTGATATCTACTTGGATCAATTTTATATAAAAATGAATATCCAGAAAATGTAGAATTCCCTCTTTGCAAAGAGAAGAGATATCGTAAAAATGTACAAGGTCCTAAATTTTAAAACAAGGCTTTAGGGAACATGCCAATTATACCTATACTTCAAAAAATGTTTCTTTCAAAGCCATTTAGGAGTAAAGATGGATTCATGTGAATTATAACTGAATCCAAAGCAATGAAGCACATATATGAAAAATGTTCAAGAAATTTAAAAGATGACCCTTGTAGTATTAGGTTTGTTCCTGCAATTGATGGAGTGTGCACATTCTCTTTCTCGAGCTTAAATTGTAGTGTTCGGAAATTCAAATTGATTGTATACAATATCCCCCTATGGATGAGTGCTGTAAAGGATCACCTTTTGTTGGATCTCATTGTTCCAGGAAAACATCAAGTAAAAAAAATGGGCGTTTTTCTTGCACTTTTTATTGATGAGATAAAACTACTATGGAAATGGATATGGATGTATGACATATCAAGTCATCTATCAAATAGGTCTTTCATGTTGTTTAGTGTGCTATGTTGGACTATTCGTCATTTCCCGGGGCTTGGTGTTTGTTCTGGAAAGATAGAATATCTACGTATTTACACTTGTAATTTATCTTCATCCAAACCTTCATGCTTACATTTATACTATTATTTGATGTTATTAACATTATTTATTGAATTGTAGGGCTTTAAAAAAAAGGGATATTTTCATGTCCAAGACGTGAAGAACAATTTTGACAATGTTATTATAAATATATATGTAAATTTATTTCTGCAAACAACATGGTTTTTTTTCCATGAGATCATAAGTTTAGAAATCATGAAAAGAATCAATTTGTTGGAAATTTTGAAAATAGAGCCCTCCCATTTTTATGGGTCCAGGTGATTGGATTAATTGGTATGATTATGTTGAATCGAAAACATGGGTGAATTTTTTTATAGGGGTGATTCATTTGAAGAACCCAAACAACTTGTAGTTAATATGCCATAAGTACTGAAAAAATCCATATCTTATGAGCTCCCTTTCGAGAAGGATCTATTAATAGTTTACATATGAGATCCTATGCGCATTTTAAAAAATACGCCATATTCTATATTTCAACATATTTCATGCAAAGAGAATGATAACTTGTGTTGAGGAGGTAAATCCCCTCTGCGGACAGAGGCGATCCCTACTAGCCCAGCACAGGTCTAGCAACAATCATCAAATGCTATAGCGCAAGTTCCTAATTGCGAATAAACAGACCAACGATGGAGGCCTACCTGGAGTCCAGTGCTATGATTCGTAGAAGAGACAGTATTCCCGTTCCTCAGCCTCAGCAGATCACGATCCCCACGATCTCAGTGAATGGACACCTACACGTGCAAGAAACAACACGAATACAAGCATAAAATCCAGAATACGCAACTATATATCAGTCAGAAAGGATATAACTCATAATTATCATAAGTGAAAAACAGAGTGGAACCATAACTAGTATTCATTCATTAATAAGCAATCGAAAGAGAGTACAACCAATGTTCTGACGCTGAGGTCTCCTTCGGAGGGGTCTCCAGTCGTGCACGTCTCGCAAAGCCTACCAGGGATGGGACAAGCCTCTCTTAGAGTCTCTCGACGATAGTCTCCTTGCTCAAGTTTGGCCTTAAGGGAAAAATGAGGGCTCTTGCAGCATGAAGGCTCTTGGGAATTTGAGAACTTGGAGATTCAAGGCTTAGGCACTTCAAGACTAGCTTGCAATGGTAATGAGCTAGCTTTTATAGATGGAGGAAGGGGAGTTGGGATCCCTATAATTGTGGGATTGGCCCTATCTTCAAGGAAGCTTCCATGAGAGGTGGCAAACCACTTCCCTTTCATGGAACTCCCGGAGCCAAACCTCCCAACTCAAGATAGATAGCAGTTTCTGAGTCTGTTGAAACGAAACTTCCGCCATTCTTATTTAAAAAACACTCCTTAAATTGGCTGGCGCGACTGCGACTCTGGGATAGAGCGCCAGTTGGCGCGGCCTCTTTGTAGGATTTTCCTCATTAGCGCGAGTGCTGAACTGGATACCCGCGCCAGTGCAAAAAGGGATGTTTTTATGGTTTTCTGTAAGGAGATGTCTTTAGGGCAATTGAAGCTCATGTTTAGAGGAATGCAATGATAATGGTTTCAAGGCATGACATTGCTCACAGGTCACAAAATGGGCCCTCCAATGTGCGAGACGGGGAAAGGTAGGGACGGTGACAAATTACTGTGTAACAAATGCCCCCTAAAGCATGAGGCCCGAGAGAGAGAGAGAGGGGTGAAATGATTTACGAGAACGTGTCCAACTGAAGCTCCGCCGTCAGAAAACCTGCGTGGAGAAATACAACTGATATCTCAAGTACATGATGTATATGTGGTATGGACGCAGCCACCCAAAACAGAGTATACAATAATCCAGATCCAAGGTATGGTCGCAGCCATCCAGTGAATAAGTCATGTAAATAATCATAATAATCCACAATATCGCAACCTGGATTACAACAGACACAATCCAGGGTCTTGCGCTCCATCTCGACCCAAACAAAGTACAAGTTCAAGCATGCGAATATGTGAGCTGAAGTCGAACATGCAAGAACATCGTCTGATTACCAGCCAATGATGAGAGCCGTTAACAGACGCGAGAGGAACCACCAATAATGACAATGGCCCTCAAGGTACTATAGGTACAATCTACGGCGTGTGAATCAATGAGCTGGTGTCGAACACCCGTAGAATCACTCGATCGGAGGCCAATGATGAGAACCTCACGTCGAATGCAACGAACCTGCCATTGAGGCATGCAGGCTCCAAGGTACCATAAAGGAGTCTCTAAGTCATCTTCCTGGATAATAAGCTGAAGCCGACAGGAAGTGACCTTGATCGAAGGTGGGCCATAATGTTTCCAACATCATCAACACGAGACAGAGGAACATGACGTTTTTTTTGTGAATAAGGATCATATGAGAATCAGAGGAAGGTTGATATTCGCAGAGGTCAACTTCTCTTGAACATGTAACGACACAAATAGTGGTTTTGGCTGTATTTGACATCAACGGATCAGAGGTCATGGTGACGAGGCAATGAGCAGAGGAGAGGTCAAAAAGGATTACCCAAACCCACGGAAGCAAGTGAAAAAACGAGATGAGATGTCCCCAACCCGACACAAATGCAGACAAGTGCCATGTTCAAGAGCGACATACTGCCGACACGACAATGATGATGGTTCCATTTTCCCCCACCATTTCTGGCGAGTACCCCAATTATTTTTGATAACAAGCTTGAAGGGGATAGCATATGCTTGTAATATAAGTCCACCCTTCGGGCGAATCCACCCTAGTACATTTAACGAGCCCTAGGAAGGAGGAACTCGGAGAACGTCATTTCGACTGAATCCGATGTCATCAGGGTTTAACGAGTCTGACAAAGGAAGAAATCAACGTCTTTTCATGTTTAGAGAGTTTGAAAAGACAACAGAAAAGTAAACTCCAAAGGTCCCTTTTCGTCAATAGTTCCCCAGATCCGAAAAGGTAGAAAACAATATCCGGGAAAACCTCCTAGTCGCGATAGGCTAGGGTATTCCTTTTTCATAAATAATCCATCCCAGCCTGAAAAAGGGGTAAACGTATACTGGGTAGATTTCGTTTCGTAGCCATTTTAACGAGATCGAAACGACAAGGGCCTCGGAAATCTTTTCATGTTTCGAGAGTCAGAAAAGAGCAGAAAGATGACTCCAAAGTGACTTTTTCGTGTTTTTACTGAGTCCGAAAAAGTATAAAATACAACTCGTTTCGCCGTTTACGTTGCATAAAAACTTGTTGCTGCACAGAAAGGCAAGTGTAAAATCCATTTTCGACAAAACATACAAAGTTTCAATGAAAAATGACTTTTTAAACTTAAAATAGAGCTCTAAAAGTTATAAATAGGTCTAAATGGTAAAAATTGAAATTACTTTTACTTTTTACCTGAGTGAAGAGCAACATTGGTCCATTTACCGTGAAAACTTCTGGCGGCGATTACGACCAATCCGGGCCACCATTTAGAATTCCGTCAGTTCCAGGTAAAAGGCGCTTCCTCATCCTTCATTTCAGTCCATTTTTTAATAGTTTTCCATCATGCAATAGACTTCTATGGCAAATTTTTGAATTTTTAGGGCTCCGCTCATTGGCGCGGGTATCAGGCATAGACCCACGCCAATGGGCTTTCATATGCAAAGGGATCGCGCCAACTGGCGCGACTGTTCCCAAAATAGCCGTGCCAGCAGCCGAACCCAATTTTCGTCTAAAAATTCAACATTTTGATCAATTTGGATGAAATTTGGAGCTCAACAGAGATCTAATTGAAGGTTTGTGACCATGTTGATGCAAGAAACCAAGCAAAATGGTGATCGAGTGGAAAGAAAGAGAGCACGGGGAAGAGGACGAAATGGCCATGGAAAATGAGGCCTGTATGAATGCCCTCAGAAACTGCGGGCTCAATAAATTCTTCCTGACACCTTGTTTGCGGGCTCAACCTGAGCTACTTCAGTACCTGGTGAGCATTTGGGATGAACAAGAACAAGTATTCAAGCTACGAGACCAGGTGTTAGAACTAGACGTTTCTGATGTGTACTTCATAACCGGACTGTCGCATAGAGGTCCGGTACCCATAATGACAGGGAGCAGACCGTCAGGTAAAAAAATGGAGGAAGTGATGGCACGAGTGTGCCCTCGGGTACAAATGGGATCAGGGAGTAAAAAGGTGGATATCCACACTATCCCCGATCTGGCACTACGAGTAGTGCTGCACACCATCATGCGGGCTGCAGGATCGCAGGCACTGCACGAAGCGACGAAAGCCCAACTCTTACTGGCTTCAGAGTGCATGAGTCCCATACTATTTGACTGGGCCACAACAGTAACGATCAACATCAAGAGACAGCTGACGAGATGCAAACAATCCAATCTGAAGCAGTTTGGCTATGGGTCCATCCTGGTATCGTTCATTCTTGAATGATTACCAATCTTCCAGGGCCAAGGGGCCATTGTAGCAGAGCCGATACCACGAGAGCCGAGAATGGCTCGCTGGGCAGCACTGATGCCCAGAGCAGGAGGAGGCCAACAGATGTCCTGGAGGCCAGAGTTTTTTGGGTGGTTGCGGAAATAGTTGATTGTGGTGGAGGATTGGCCTTATGCTGGGACAGACTTTACTGGAGACCCAGATCTCCCACTGCCAGAGGGAGAGGATTGGGATGAAGAGCTGGGTATGATCTGTTTTTATTTTTTATGTTTTATGATTTTTTTTGTTAATACATGCCCGTTCTGACAGCAGTTACATGTGTATGCAGATGTTGGCCCAGAGAGACCAGCCGGGATGTCTCCTATCGCACGGAGAACTCAGCTCGCAGTCGATCCTCACGAGGAGGGCGCAGAAGGAGGAGAGTTGGTTCAGAACCTCGAGGGGATTGCCCGAGGGATTCCGGACTACGCCCGGCTGGCGGATGTACCGTTAGCATATCAGAGACATATAGTGGGAGTGCCTAGTCGCCTCCACCATCTACTGAGACGCCTAGTGCGTGCAGTGACTTGTTATCATGAGCACCACGCAGACTAGCCTCTTATGGTTTTATTTCATGCATATTTTTGAGAGACGTGTCGTCTCTGGATGTAATAAGACGAACATGTATATTTTTTGATCTTATGCAACGCACACTATGTAAACATTTCGATATCTATATATATGTATACATATGACTATTTTGGATGGATCTTTTACATGTGATGATTTTTTTATATGTCATGCAAATGTCTAATACAAATGTAATCTAATGTATCAGTTACATAACAAACGACCCAATGCGAAATGTATTCACACAATGTATCTACTCACACATTTCATTTTTATGCAAGCTTAAAAGCAGACATGAACACAGACATATGCAAACTATGCTTGAAATGAGGAAGACGGGCATGCCCCCCAGCATGGTGTCTCAATTCGAGGTGCATGCCCCCCAAGCTTCAATCCATTGAAAATGGAGTGAAGGTTCAAAACAAAAAGTCAAATTGAACATGCTCGTGTTTCATTATTTTAACGAGTTTGACACACTTAAAAGAACTATCCTCAAACAGCTTGGTTCATTGTTTTTAGGAGCTTGACACAAGTGGAGGAACTATGCTCCGAGAACCTGGTTTCATTTTTTAAAGAGCTTGACACAGGGAGGAAACCGTGCTCTAACCGACTTACATCAAAATGAACAAGAAGGCGGTGCGTCTAAGAGTTCCACTCCCGGTGGAAGAAAAACATCCTGGAAGTCAGGACCCAATGCCCCCAACATATTATGTACGACGGCGTCGTCACTGAGTGCGGGCACAAGGTAGGTAGACACATAGTTGACCTGCGGTGGAGCAGAGACAACGGGTGGATAAAAACCAGGAGGGGGTGATGGCGGACCAGTTGCCACATCAGGACCAAAGAACGAAAGCTGATCAATGGTCACGATCCATCCTTCATGCGGAAAACATGCCACACAAAAAAGGGAGGAGACGAGTGCTCCCATGGCATAGGTGTAATCGCGCCCCAGGAGCAAATTAAAATCCAAGGGGCCTGGAACAACCATCATGTCCATATGGACGGTTTTACCTCCCAATGTAATAGGTAACCTTGGAAGGATCCCCAAAGGTTGACTGGTCCTTCTGTTAAAGGTCAACAGATTCTGCGTAACGGGTGCAAGCGGTGGCGAATCGAAAGCTTGCCAGGTAGTTGAGGATAGAATACTAACAGAGGTGCATTTGTCTATAATGGTACTGGGTACGACCAGATCAAGAGCCTGTACTGTGATCTTGAAAGGCACATAGGACGGAAGGCGGAATCCTGCAAATCGATTCCAATCAAAAGAAGAGACCAAACTACTCGGAGGGGCAACCATCGAACCGAGAAGGTTTTCCCTTGGTGTTACGGAAGTAGGAGCCTCTTCCATGACCTCCATCTCGAGGGCGGGAGGAGTATCCTCCGGAACCTCCATCACGGGAGGTGGAGGAGCTCCTTCTTGAGGTGTAGGGATAGGAGACTCTCTCTCCAATTCCGAAGAATCTGAAGAAACTAGAAGAACATGAGGAGTGTGAGGTCCACTCTCAACAGAACAGACCTGGCGCACCGTAGACGGGGCCAGCTCAACTGATCCCACAACCAATGGTTGGTCAGGGACAGATTCTTGAATTCGAATTTCTAAGGGATTGGGATCGACCAAAGATGATTTTTGACCAATCGTATCATCAGCAGATGGAAGACTCAAAGAGTGCTGTTTATAACCAGCTGGGAGGCATGGTGTGGAAATAGCCGGGTTGTCCAACACTTGCTTGGCTTCACCCATATAAGGACAAAGGTGAATGGCATGGTGCTCTTCACACAACTTACAGGGATTGGTGATCTTACCTTGCTTCTTAGGAGCCTTATCAGCACCAGCTGAAGCCGTGCCCCCAACCTGGCTCCCGGAAGTCAAAGGCAACGACGGACGGCCGTTGGACCATGCTTCAAGCACCTTGGCAATGCCAGGGCAGTCTCGAAGAAGATGGTCTCCTGTGCACAACATTCAGGGGAACTTGAATTTCCGTGGAGGGTTGGAAGGTATATCAAGAGGAGATGTTTCAGAAACAGTAGAGGCAGGTTTAGCCTCTCTTTTGTTGGACTTCTTATTCTTCATCTTCTTCTTCTTCTTCTTAGCCACCTGGTTACTTGAATCCAGGCTGTCACCAGGCGAAGTAGAAGAGGAGGACGCAGAAACAGACGAAGAAGGGGAGAGGTCCACCCTAGAATCAACATGATGTTGTTCAGGTGGAGGAACTGATTGAACAATAGCGGAGATATTTGGGACCACAGAGGTTGAAAACAACCAAACAGGCAACCCAACAGTTAACCCAGGAAGGGACAACGTTGCCATGTAAGGAGCACCAACATTCCTAAAAGGAGGAAAATGACCAGGATTCCCTTCTGAGGGGATTCCTTGGTTGGTAAACTCTGAAAAATTTGCCATCAAAACTCAAAACCACGCACGGGCTTAAAAAGAGTCAAGAAACACGATCAAACGGTCAACCAGCAAAATCTAAGAGGGTACGTAATCGTGGGTGATTAATTTTTACCACATTGAAAAATAAGAAACTTCACCGTTTCATGTTTTAAGAGTCGAGAAACGATGAAAAGGTGACTCTATCTCTTTCAGATTTGACACAAGCGTGAAAGGACAAGCGCTTGGCGATCTTTTCAAATTTAGGGAGTCAGAAAAGATCAAATGAATGCTCAGGAATACTAGGCAAAAGGGTGTACCAAATAACCGTAAACTGCAATATACACCTTGGTTTCAATAATGAAAGAGAAATCGACCAAGGACTTTCCGTACGTGCAGGCAATCTCCCTGAATGCTGTGTTCGGTGTATCACGGGTATAGGGAGGCAGACTCGGCTTCCTATGGATAAAGGATTGAAACCTAGAGGGGTCTCCCTTTATATACACGACGGTATGGGGAGCACAAGTCTGTACTAGCGCTGTCTAAAGCCAAAAGGCGAACGACAGCTACTAGGTTTAAAGACGCCGGAACACGTCTCTAGCCTAGACCTCTAAATGTGTTTCGTTAGATTTCAATGCTGCCTTAGTGTAAATTGAGTAGATTTTAAAGTTGATCTTCAATTACATTTTAGTTTTCAGGCCCTAACGAATGTGTGGTCTCAAAAACTCCTAAATGAAAAGCTACATGCCACAGTACGTCATTTCGTTCGATGAAAACTAGCTACAGAAGAGTTGAGAGTTTCTACACAAAAAAAATGATCGGAAGACAATCAATGATATCTCTAATGCAACTAATGAAATTGAAAAATTTTCATTCAAATCACTAATTACTAGTAAAATCGAAAAGATTTCAATTTGCACTAAACAACCAAAAGCAAAAGATATATATTTTTTTTAATATTTTCAATGTTTGATGGCAAGATGCACTAAAAAAACCAAAAACAAAAGAGAATCAATTTGAGAAATGATATTGAGAGAGCAAAACAAACAAATTTTACTCAATGACACAAACAATCAGATCTCAAATCGACCAAGGTATCTCAAAACCAAGAAAAAGTCTCAAAGGCTCCAATGGACCGTGTGATCTAGGCCCAAAGCAAGACCAAATGAAATTTGAATGAAGAGAAGAGAAATCACCCAAAAATCGCAACGAAATGGTGAAAATCCACTAAGAGAATGCGAAGGAGCAATCAGAGAATTGACTGGACTAAAAAAACACCAAAACTGCTATGGAGGGCTCGACACACAAAGCCACTAGATGCCCTAGGGCTTAAAACGTGAAATCGATGGAGAAAAGCAAACAACCAAAGGACGAAGGCAAATTCCCAGTCAAACAGGACTCCAACACACTCAGGTAGCTGAAAAACCAAAAAGAAATACACTGATCAGACCCAGAGAGCTCAGAACTGAGCAAACCCTAATGCCTCACAGGAGTGGCGCGACTGTGAGGTTGTAACTGGCGCCAGAAAGCAATTGGCGCGGGCAATACAAAAGCAACATGCACCAATTGCTGCGACTGTCGAGCTAAAAAGCGCGCCAGCCGAGTTCCTCAGCCAAAAATAAAAAAGAACTACTCCAGAAGCAGATCAATGATATCCAAGCAAACCAAGAAATAAAAAATAGCAAAAGAACCCAGCCCAGAAGGCCAACCAAGCAAGGAAAACCACGAAACAATCAAAACGAGACAATCAAAACTAGACTCTCCCCAGCAAAGTCGCCAAATTTTTGAGGAGGTAAATCCCCTCTGTGGACAGAGGCGATCCCTACTACCCCAGCACGGGTCTAGAAACAATCATCAAATGCTACAGCGCAAGTTCCTAATTGCGAATAAACAGACCAACGATGGAGGCCTACCTGGAGTCCAGTGTTATGATTCGTAGAAGAGATAGCATTCCCGTTCCTCAGCCTCGGTAGATCACGATCCCCATGATCTCCATGAATGGACACCTGCACGTGCAAGAAACAACATGAATACAAGCATAAAATCCAGAATACACAACTATATATCAGTCAGAAAGGATATAACTCATCATTATCATAAGTGAAAAACAGAGTGGAACCATAACCAGTAGTCATTCATTAATAAGCAATCGAAAGAGAGTACAACCAATGTTCTGACACTGAGGTCTCCTTCGGAGGGGTCTCCAGTCGTGCACGTCTCGCAAAGCCTGCCAGGGATGGGACAAGCCTCTCCTAGAGTCTCTCGACGATAGTCTCCTTGCTCGAGTTTCGCCTTAAGGGAAAAATGAGCGCTCTTGCAGCATGAAGGCTCTTGGGAATTTGATGACTTGGAGATTCAAGGCTTAGGCACTTCAAGACTAGCTTGCAATGGCAATGAGCTAGCTTTTATAGATGGAGGAAGGGGAGTTGGGATCCCTATAATTGTGGGATTGGCCCTATCTTCAAGGAAGCTTCCATGAGAGGTGGCAAACCACTTCCCTTCCATGGAACTCCCGGAGCCAAACCTCCCAACTCAAGATAGATAGCAGTTTCTGAGTTTGTTGAAAGGAAACTTTCTCCATTCTTATTTAAAAAACACTCCTTAAATTGGCTGGCACGACTGCGACTCTGGGACAGAGCGCCAGTTGGCGCGGCCTCTTTGTAGGATTTTCCTCATTGGCGCGAGTGCTGAACTGGATACCCGCGCCAGTGCAAAAAGGGATGTTTTTATGATTTTCTGCAAGGATATGTATTTAGGGAATTTGAAGCTCATGTTTAGAGGAATGGAATGATAATGGTTTCAAGGCATGACATTGCTCACAGGTCACAAAATGGGCCCTCCAATGTGCGAGACGGGGAAAGGTAGGGACAGTGACAAATTACTGTGTAACAACTTGTCTTCAAGGAGATATGTTTCTATTTTGCATACCAAATTCGATAGAATACATATGTGGCCAAACAGGAAAAATGAAACATATGCAGAAGAAACATGGATTTCCAAGAAAAAAGAGAGCTAGAGCAACTAAAAAAGTTCATCTACTCAATGAGGACACATATTGACTATGGGTCATCATTGGAAAACTATTTTACAGTCGATGGACATGTGATAGGATTTAACCCACACAATTTTTATAATTTCATGAAGGTATTATCAATATTTAACTGTTGCTCGTAACATTGATTAAGTACAAAATATACTTTGCTATTTTGTTATATTAGAAAAACTACTAATTGGTTTTGAGGAATTTTTTTGATGACATATCATGCCATTGGAAATTTGGGGGATTACATGTCTTGTGTTTGAATTAAATAATTCCATTAGTCAACTTTAAGTATTTGCAAGGTATGTGATATGAAATGTTCGTGTGTGGGAGACATAGAGATATTACTTTTATTTTTAAATTTTGACTAAAAGCTCATACAGATCCAAAGGAGATCCAAAGATGCGAAGTGCCAAAATGGAAGAAGGAAACTGCATAAATTGTATGTGTATTTGAGAAGGATCTCCCTACAAGTTTCATAGAGCTACAAGTACATTTCGTATACTCCAATTTGATGACATTGAATTGGAGGGTGTCATAGCAACAAGGTGGATGCTTTTCTTTGAGAGGTATATGAAAAATATAAAAAGATATGTCTAAAAAAAGGCACATCTTGAGGGTTGCATGACTTGAGAGTATGTATTGAACTAAGTTTTTTTTCCTATGTGAATTCATTGGTAAGGATTTTGAATATGGGCTATGCTTCTAGGATGAACAACAAGCATAAGATATTATTGAAGGAGAAAACCCAAAATCTAATGTTGTTGAAGTAGAAATTAGTAAGTAAATTCACAACCATTGTGGTTTTTTTCCTTGCAGTCATTATTTTCCTATATAATCTATTTCTCAAATATACAACATGAAATTTGGAGTTTGAAATAAACGTTTCGATATGTAATAGGTGCATTCGAAAGTGCCATATTCGATAAGTTCATTCTATACCACATGCAATTTATGAAAAAATGGATTTATTTATATGATAAAAGGAGAGAAGAATTTTTTGAAATGAGGAGAAATTTTAAGAGGTTGAACCTAAGTAATACTTATCTTTGCACTAATATAATTAGGAAATGGGGAAAATATTTCACACAAAAAAGGGTTACTAAATAAATTCAAAATCAAACAGAAGATGCAGGTATAGATTCAAACATAAAATAAGCTTAAATAAACTTGTGTAGAGCTGTTGTGATCTTATTGGTTAGACTCTCATTGAACTAGGATGAAGAGGCTATTAAATAAAAATATATTAAGCATGAAATTGTTAAAAAATATAATTGCATATATTGTATATGTAAATCAATGTAAATACAAACCATTAGGTTACATGTATGAAAAGTTTGTTCATTAATTTATATTATAAAACAAATTGAAATATTTCACTAAGCCTAAGAAAATTTATTTTTGATGGGAAAAATTAGAAAAAAATAATTGTATTTATTTTCTTTATGAGTAAAAAAATACTCTCCAAGTCAAATAATTAAATTTTGCTTTGTAATGATGATTGGACATGCATTTCTGTCAAGCAGGCCTAAATTTCCTTACTTCACTAAAATGTATGCTCAAGATTCATTTCATGGCCAATATGGTTGATTCAAATTTTACATTGTTTATTTTCTAAGTAAAGACATTAATTATTTTCCTTGATACTTTGGAATGTTTGAGCTATAGTTGATAATTTATTGAGACTTGAAACCCTTATTTTTGTACTATTTTGTTAATCTTAGAAGGATATTTTTCTAGTGAGATAAGGGTATGTGGAGTATATTCATGGTGATTTTGATAAATACAATATTATTATGCAACTATTTTGTTTTCATGCTTCTAAATATGTATCTCATGTAAGATTTATGAAATTTACTTATTAATAGGAAAAACCATGCTCGATAATAATGGAGAGACCATTCGAGGGATCCTAAATCTCGACATGATCAATTGAGGCAATACTAATCCCTCATGCATAAGACAACTTTTTTTTACCATTATTGTTAAAAATTACACCTTCAGCTCCGACAACCTCCACATTTCATTTTGAGGCACCCTATGGTAAATGTTTCCATATGATGAACTAATCATATTGTAGATTTGTTATACAATGAAAAGAAGAAATATTTTGTATTTCAAATAGAAATTTAGTACATTCCATAATAAAAAATTTCTGAGTTCAGTAAGGTATTAGCTTATAAAATTCCATTACATTGTCCAAAAATAAAAAAGTAACTAGATCTTAGCAAGACCACAACGAGATAAAATATTCTTGAAGGAGACATAAAAGGAAGTCCTAAAAAAAAACTTGAAATTTATTCAAAAACAAACGTTAACATAAAAAAAATACACAGACACACACATACACACATACACACATTACATGTTGAAATGTGTCTACATAGATACAACCCCTAAAAATTTCTATTATGGAACTTGAGGATGCTTGGGACAATTCTGCAAGCCCCCCTCTAAAGAAGAATAATATCTCTTTCGTTCTATAGAAAATTGTGATTATTCGAGTGTTACAAAAGACACATCATTTGATCCTTATTTAAGGTGTATAATTATTGTTTCATAATATTCTCCCATATTGAAATTTTCTTTTCTTGGATTTTTCAATAAATCCACCTTATTCTTATATTTTTTGTTGTTTCTTAGTCACATTTCTTTCAATATATTCCTTTGTATATTTCAGGTGATATATACATTTTCCCAATTCTCTAGTTAGTTGTTATATTTCATACTCAAGCTTTTTTTCCCATGATGGTTGTTCATTTGTTGATTGTTGTTGTTTTTTCCTCTCCAAAAGTACTCTCAATTTTTTTATCTCCATGTCACATCCCAAATTCTCTGCTTTTCGGCCACTTAGGAAATTATTGTGTAGTTATTTGATTCTTCATCTCTCTCAGCTACCATCTACTTCAATGTTTGAACAAATATTTGTGAGAATTACATATCACCCACAAATTTGATGGTTAAGAAACTGGTCTCTAAAACCTTCACTAGTTCTTTAGCTTGGATTTCTCCAAGTCCTGTAAAGTAATTTGTTTTCTCTTGTATCCTAACTTATACATTTACCCTCACCATTACCCTTATCCCCAGTCTTTGTACCACCTTCTAAAAAATGGCATTATTTTTCCATTTTAAGTTTTTTAATCTACTATTTTTCTAGGGTGATTTCCAAGTATCTCTCTTTCAACATATTATCTTTCCTATGATAGTTTTTCTCAAACTTAGTTACTCTTTTTGTATATTATTCAACCTTGGATTCATGCTTTTGTTATTCTTGATCTATAGATTTATTTCAAATTTTAGCCTTAAAATATTCAATCAATTTATGTTTTTCATTCAATAGCTTGAATAATTTAGCCTCATAAGTATCTGAAATTTCCAATGGAGGAATATTGAGAACCTCTAGATTTCTTTCCAACTCCTCTTCAAGCTCACTAATTTTTTCATCATATGCAACCTATTTTTTTTTTTTAATTTGCATGAAGTTTATATATCTCCATGATACCTCCATTTCTCATTCTGGATAATTCGTTATGAAATTCATCAATACTTTTATCCTTGATGTTTATGTCATTCACTAATTTTGTGTTTGTTGCAGAATTGTTGACGACAACACTGTAATCTTATTCATGAATTAAAAAATATCCTTCTCCTTTAGTTTATACTTTTCCTTCCAATTTTTATATAGAGGAAGAATATTCCATTAAAACCTTTTTTTTGTAATGGATCATTCTATCATACACTAAGAAAACAAATCTTTTATTGAAATTGTATATAGGACTGTGCACATTTAAACTTGGAGATGTAGATGTTGAATCACCCATTGAAGTGAAATTATGTTGAGGTGACAAATATTAAGAAGGAATAATGTCTATTATAGAAACATTATCATTACATGTTTCCATATAATGGTCCATACCTTCCTTCTCGTCATCTTCATCCACACAGACATGTCATTTTTCTAGGATTCTAGTAGCTATATCTTCAGCATGGAAAATTGAATAAAAAAAAATTGAGACACCATTAATTCGAGTTTGTATAGGTTATTACTCAATTTTTTATTTGGTTTTCATTTCCTAATGTAAGTAAGAAGCCTCATTTCAACATCAGGTCGATACAAATTAATAATTTTTTGCAGTGTTCCAAGGAAACTAAATTTAACCTTGTTCATTTTACTTTCTTGTAGGGAATAATGAATTTTTTTAGAAATGAAATGAGGGACATCTATTGTCGTTCCTTAAACCCAATGAATACATAGGCTCATCCAATCAACAAAAATATCAAGCTTGTGATGATTCATAATTATCTTAAGGAAAAATTAAATCAAGGATTTTTGTATTAATTTGGGAACATCTTTCATTTTAATCCTTTACTCGAATTAGATACTTCTTTCCCACATAACTTACTAGCCATTTAAATATTTTTTACCTTCGGGGTTTTCTTGGATTTAAATATTTCTCCCCCCTCTCGATGAAATTTTTGTCTTTCCTGCAATCATATCGGTGTCCAACTTAATCATCGTCACAAATATTTTTAATTCCATGGATTTATCCTCATAATTTTCTATGGCCTCATATACCTAATCATTTTTGAAATAGAAATGTCCAAATATAGAATTATAAACATGTGCTCTTATGAGGATATCTAGAATATCTTGTAGAAAATTATTTGTATCTTTGAATGAATCATCACACTCTTTGAATTTTTTGATTGTGAACTTCTCTTAGGAGACCCATGTGTCAACTTTTTAAGGAGAAGAGGATGATGTTGTTTCAATTCAAGACATCATTGTTCAGGGTCAAGGTGCACTAGTTGAATTCACGTTGACTGTAAGAATACACACTACATAGACAATGAGGAATGCATGTTAAAGGCAAGAATGCACATTGAATAAACCGTGATCAATGTATGGTAAATGGAAAATTGTTTGATGAATAATGTCACATACATTTTTTTTTTTTTTTTTTTTTACTATTTCTCTCTCAGAGGTCTATGTGTCACTTTCCTATAATTTCATAAGGGATGGTTTTTCTTATTAATTTTATCCCACTAGGGAACCCCTTTAAGCATATATAAACATTTAAGTTGATACATTACCTATATTTTTTGTGTATTATTGACCCATCTAAGTAATCGGGGATCAAGTTGAAATACCCTCCCCATTAGATTTAAGGTTAGTCTAACCTTGGAATACATTAAACATGGTTTATATCTCCATTTCAGCAACCATTAAAAATATTGACTATTGGTTCTTGATTTATCTATTTCCCTTACACTTTACCGACATAACTCATAGTAGTACTCCTACATGGAGGTACGCTCTACTCATAAGTTTCCAAAAACGCACGGTCCATGTGACCCATCGTGCCCTCCATGTGATAGGGTTGGTTTCCAAGGTAAGTCAAGAGGTGGTTGGTATCTACCAAGTGGAGGGTTGAGATTCATGCTGGGTATAGATCGATGGTCATGAGTGTGCTAGTCAAAGCCTAGGACTTTAATCTGTTTTTCATTTTTGTTTTTCTCTATTTCTTCTCTTGAGGGATTTGGAGTAGGGATGGTGGAGGGTGTGTAACCCACACAGAGCCTGAGCAACTCCTTCTCTCCCTGATCATTTGCAACCATTTCTTACTAGCCACTAGAGTCCGAGTCTTGTTGGATAAGACAGTGGTCCAGTTTTATCCCACTTATAGGTATGGATTTTGTCACGTATTTCTATATTTATTTCATTGAAGTTGTGACTACCAGGTCTTGTTAATTAGATTGATACACTGACTATTTTTATGGTTGCAGGGGTTTTTTCAAGGCAGACCCATAGTGCCTTTCGTGCAGATGGACTGAAGAATGTATTCACGATTAGCCCTTAACAGGTATGATTCCTCTCAGCTAGCCAAATTCTATCATAATTTGTCTTTTTCATTCAGTTTCAACCTATTGCTTATTGTATTCTTAGATGCATATTTGACCTTAGAGACCAGTAAATGTGTTCTATTCTTCCTCCTTTGGATAGTTTTTTGTTCAATGTTTCATTAGCTATTTTCTTTATCATTGTAAAATTAAATCCAAAGTTGTAAATTTTTTATTAGATCAATGCTCTATTTTCAAAAAGAAAATTTTATTTTCAGTCTTCATTTCCTAATAGAAAATTGTTGTTTCAATCCTCATTTCTCAAAAAAGAAAACATTTTTTGATTGATTTGTGCATTTATTTTCTTCTTAATGATTCACATTAAAGGAAACTAAAAAGAAAAACATGCATATGCATTTAGAGATTGTGAGTGTTCCATAGCAATAGATTAGGGAAATATGCATTTAGTTTTTTCTCTTTGATCTATGATCAAAAATCAGTTTACTCTATCCCTTTAGTAGATAAGGTTTTCATTGAAAAATTAAATTGAAAAGATTACTTCTCATTTAGTTTTCATTTTATGAATTTCCCATTACATCTTGTGGTGAACATGAAAGATAAGTTATTAATAAAGATCAACATAAAATTCACCTCAATCAACCTAATAAATCACTGTAACATTAACGATATCACTTAGAAGGTCTAGGCTAGAGATGTGTTCCGACGCTAACTTTTATGTGATAAATTCTGAGTGTGAAATCCCACTCCACGTATGTAACTATATCGGAGCTCGTCCATGTAACTTTGGGTATATAGGGTGGTGTTCTAGTATGAAAAGTATAAGGGGGTGTTCTCACTATGTGGTTTCGCATTAGATAACGCTATTATGGACTTTGGCCTCGACGTACCTTCGGATATATTTGGGAGGAAAAATTTAAGTTGCTTAAAATACGTAGGTAATCCAGTCATCTGCCTTGTAACTTATGATACACCGAACACAAAATTCGGGGAGATTGCTTGCTTGTACTTCTTGGTTTTCCAGGAGGTATTCTGTGGTTCACAATTACTTGGTAATCATTTTTACTAGTATCACACTTTTATTTGTTTTTTATTTTATTTTATAAAATCAACCTGTCATTGTGGAAGAAGAACAACCCATTCCCCGTCATTCGTGTAGAATAGCGCTTCAACCACCTTTACCACAGGAAGCTATTTCTAGTCGACTACGGTGACCCCACTCTACCAAATCCAGTATCATCACTACCTTTGGTGCATCATCTTTATCACATATACTAGAGTCGTCTCAAGTAGTTTCTACACATCCTAGTTTATCTACAGTTGTCGAAACAAAGTCCTCATCGCTACCTGTGGATACTGAAATTCCAATCAATACGACTATACATCCAGAACTCGACGTTGTTCAACTCGAAGTTGATCTAGATCCCATCATTCTTTTACCAGAACATCTAGATCTTGAAGTCAAATGAAAATAATTTGTTCTTGTATCAGTAACTCCTGATTCATCCATAGCCATTGGGTCTTCCCTTCTATCACACAGTCAACCACGTGAAATATATCTTAGACCTGATGGTGAAATTCTTCCACCTGGTTTGATCTTGATTGAGGAAGAACCTCAATAAGAATAAATAACCTGAACTCCAACTCATTTTGGGTTAGTTCTTTATCTTTATGAGTCTTTTCCTTGATTATCTTACACTACTTAAATTGATCCTATTTCAATCCAGTTCCTGTAGATCCTATAGGGTATTCATTGGGTCATTTGAACATGGTTGAGTCAATATCTCGAACTTTACCATCTGTTACAGTTGCGACATCATATATTTCTGCTACCCCGTCGATGTTTACCATGTCACCCGATTCACATCTTTATGATGGTCCATCCATCCCACCGGGTTACCAATCATTATCTGGAACCTACTCTGGTGCCTCCTCAAATACATTGACTTCACCAATTTCATCCTCCGATATCTTATCTGGTACATCTCTAATGAGTATTGAATGACTTGATACTTTATACACACATTTAGTTTAGCATCAAGCTGGTCCATCTGGGTACCTTCCGTCCAGTTCAATCTTGACTTGACTCCCACCATTTGGAGATAAATATATTGCTTCTTATTATAATCCTCATGATAGGGGGCAACCTATGGTCACCCATTTTGACAGTACTCCATCATTTTATGGTCACCGAAATATTGGAATGACTGTTTGTCAGTGGAAACGTATCTTTGTCATTCAACCACAAACGATTGTGCATTCATACCAACCAGTTCAACCTGTTGCGCTTACGTCTAACCCACATGTTAAAACTTCATTACCCCATTTACAGGCTTAGTTGGTTGTACTTCAAATGCTTCAGGCGGGTCCTTCAACCCATTACCCTCAAGTCTTGGGCCTCCATAATCCACTTCCTTCGGCTGGTTTTCAACAACCACTTGTATCTGGAATCTTACAACTACAGACTAGATTACACTTTTATGGGATGTCATATGATCCTATCAGTCTTACTTATTCACAAAAATGTCCAATATATTCTGGTTTGGGCTAAAATATTGGTGGGAAATCACCTTGGCAGCCACAACCTCAAATTCCACAACAACAATTCCAACAACAACAAGCTTATCTAGGTCTTGGCCTAAAAATCCCTCAAGAATTTGGTCATGGAAATAACCCCTATCTGGGTTACCAGCGACAAATTACTTATGCTGGTGCGCAAAACATTGTTTCCCAAGAAATTCCATCCTAACATGGTTATGATCAACCTAAATTGAATCGTTAGTTTCCCTTTTTCACAGCATTATAATTACCTAATTTAAACCGGCATAACAATGATCAAATCAACTATTCTCTTTGGTGGCTGGTGATTCCGCAAAAATTACCTTCCGACATTCCTAAATTCAATGGAAAATCTTGAGAAGACCCATCAACACATGTTATGACTTATCATTTTTGATGCTCATCAAAAAACTTAAAATATGACTCTAGTAAACTACATCTTTTCTAGTGTACGCTTATTAGTCCAGCTACGAAATGGTATATTGAATTACCACAAGCTTCATTCGATAAGTTCACTGTCTTAGCCACTACCTTTTTAACCCACTTCCAGTTACCCATACGATATGAAATTGGAATGGAACTATTGACCAACTCTAAACAAGCAACTAATACTCACATTTCTGATCAAATTTGTGAGTGGCATTGTCGTCATCGAATGGTCAAAATATTTGTTCCTGATTAGCTCTTGGCTGAGTGCTTTATTAAGTCCTTGCTACCATCTATCATTGAGGATGTAGCTAAAGCTAGTGTCATCACTGAAGAGCAAGTCATTGCTCGTGCTCGGTAATTAGATTTGATTTATAATTATTTTGGCTCACTTTATGAGAAAATTCCAAACGTGCCACGATCAAATTTTACTGTTCCTCCTCCATCTAGTAAGAACTCTTATGTCGATGATGGTAAGATTGGTTTTGAAAACACTCACATATATACTACATCTGATCTTGCACCTTCTTCCAAAATACATGCCATGTCATTTGAAAAAGCAAAAAGTGACAAGAAACTAGGAAGCAAGAAAAATGGGAGAAAAAATAAAAACAAAAATTCACCCCAGCAAGAATGATCATCTAATCAACAATCTAGAAATTCACTGAAACCTTGTTACCCTTGCTTGATATTTTTTGAGGATGAATTTACACGAGACTTTCCTCACTGCTCTAAAGTCTCAAATATTCTTAAGACTTCGCATACATCTACTGTGTTGATAGATCCTTTCCTAAATATAGACACAAACATGGTTGGTACAGATCCGGCTTCTAGTTCCCAAGTGCTTATGCTATCTGTCACAAAGACAAAAACTGATGTTTTGGTGTCTACAAAAAATAAATATTATGGTAGTCAGGCTACTGATCAACCTACTACCTCACCCACAAATCCATCCACTGAATCCATTCTGCCACCTACTATTCCAGAGTTAACAAAAAAGCCACCAAAGGGAGTTGTCCACAAATAGACGTTCAATCCTCAAGCTCACACAGCTCAAAATTACAATATATTTGAAGATCTGGCTCAGTCACCTTCATCTATGTCGATGCTTGAGATACTTCAAAATTGTCCCTCCAAGAAGAAATCTTTGCTGTCAGAAATTGGTGGAATTGACCCGACAGATTCTAATCTTATAGTCTTTAATCACACGGGATAAGTGCCACAACTACAAGCTGAATAAAATTTTTAAATCCAAGTAAATGTTCTAAATCACCTTTTTCATCACACTATTATTGATGAGAGATAATATATTTGTATTTTTTCTATCAATTGATGGAATTCACTTGGCTCGCCTCACTTATCTCAATTTCCTATGACCTTTAATGCTTTTAATGGTTGTACATATAAGGCTTGTGGTATTATCAATAACCTGCATGTCCAACCAAGGGGCCAAACTACAACTATTGAAGTTGAGGTCGTTAACAGACCCCTTGACTACAACATATTAATTTGAAGGCCATGGGTTTATGCTATGAATACGATCATTTATACTTACTTTTGAATGATCGCCTTCCCTCATAAAGGCATTATCACAGTCATTAATCAAATATCCTTCTTTTCCTTTGAATCCCAGGTATCTAGAAGCATTTCGTTAGTTCACGCACCCCAGCTAGCACTTAAAAAAATTGGTCTTGGTCTCTTTAAGGTTTCTTCCCTAATGGGCACCTTTCCATTACCTCCGCCCACGACATCGGCGGAAATTACGAATATAGAGACTTGATGCACGATATCTTCCACTTCATTTGACTTAAGAAAGATTACCAATAATTATGAAGTAGATATGCTGGGTGAATTTCTGCCCCCAAGCCCAATTGAGCTTGTATAACAATCAATTTTCTTGGCTTGGGCGGTGCATCTTGATCCATCGTTGCCAATCGTTTAGGTCGATTTTTCATTAGATTTTGGTATTGCTTCTGATCCTTTTTCATCCACATTCTTGACTAATGAGATAATTGTGGAAGCCATGATGCTAGAAGGAGAACCATGGGATGATTATCATCATCATTCCCATCTTCCATATTACAACAAAGATAATCTTATTGAACTATATTTCCCTGCGATCTCTGATTTGTTTTTTAATTATGTTCCAATTAATGCCATCAAATCCAATCAAAACTTGTCAAATATTGAAGAAACGATTTCTATAGATATTTATACCAAACCTATCATTGTAGAAAACATTCATGTTGGCGTGTCTTGTTCTACATCCAAACTTGACACTTATTGCTCTCCTTTTTGTGAATTCTGAGATGTTTTTTCTTGGTCTTATGAGGAAATGCTAGGCATAGATTCTAGTATTGTTGAACACAATTAAGATGTACCATGATGTCAAACTGATATGTCAACACCTTCTTCCTGCTCATATGAAGAAGGCTGCTGCCATTAAAGTAGAAGTTGAAATATTTTTGCATGTTGGTTTCATTTACCCTATTCCGCTAACTGATTGTGTTTCCAACATTGTTATTGTCATGA
This sequence comes from Pinus albicaulis, assembly GCA_034641835.2. Lineage (NCBI taxonomy): Eukaryota > Viridiplantae > Streptophyta > Pinopsida > Pinales > Pinaceae > Pinus > Pinus albicaulis. The sequence continues at coordinate 1,114,699,842 of CM076580.1, forward strand.
AGAAACAAGGGATAATCATAGTGTGCATTGATTATAAGGATTTGAATCTTCCTTGTCCAAAATACATTTATCCTACTCCCCTTATCGACCAAATTATTGACGGATGTGCCGAATGTGAAATATTTTCGTTCATTGATGGATTCTCCGATTACTATAAAATCAATATTCTCCCAAAGGACCAATATAAGACATCATTCATCTATCATTGGGGCACATTCATTTATCATAAACTCCCATTTTGTTTAAATAAAGATAGGGAAAAATTTCAGAGAGCAATGGATTATGTTTTCCATGATGTTAAGCATATTATTCAACTTTATCTACATGATTTACCAACGCATTCATGAAAACAGAATCATCACCTGATGCATCTGAGAGCTACATTTTTACACTGCCGACACTAAATATATGCCTCAATCCACACAAATGTGTGTTTTTTTTTGGTTCCAGTCATTTTCTTGGATTCGTCGTCTCAAAACAAGGAATTCGAATTCACCCACTGAAGGTACAGGCCATTCTCGATTTTCCTACGCCATCAATCTTAATTCAGTTATAGATAATTCAAGGAAAGGCTAAAATTCTAAGGAGGTTCATACCCAACTACGTCGAAATGGAAAAATTATTTACTCGTCTCTTAAAAAAGGGGATTCCCTTCCATTGGGATAAGGTTGCGCAAGCTTATTTTGATGATCTTAAAGATACCATGATCTGAGTGTCGTTAATGTCTCCCCCTAATTATCAGAGTGATTATTTCAAGTATCTCGCCACTGTCAATACAAAAATTACTATGGTTTTAGTCCAAGAAGATGATGGGATAGAAGATTTGATGTACTATTTGAGTCATAATCTCAATGATATGGAAATTAGGTACTTATACGCCGAAAAGCTAGCATTGGTAGCTTTCCAAGTTGTCCAAATATTTCAAATTTATATCCTACTTTGTAAGACCATATTCATTTTAGATTGCAAACCTATGACATACATTCTGTCACGTCAATTACTGGGGGGGAAATATTGAAAATGGATCATCATTTTGGAGGAATTTGATTTGGAATTCATCAAATCCAAGTCAAAGAAGTATTTGGTTTTTGCTGAGCTTCTCTGCGACCTTCCCTATGATAGTACTGAGTCTACATTGGAACCATAAATTCGAGACGAGTCTCTATTTTTGATTAGGTCATCTGACCCTTGGTATGCAGATTTTATCATTTATCTCCAAATCCAAACTTTCTAGCCCAATACATGTTGCTCATAAAAGTGACTTATTCGATACCAAGCCAAATATTATCTGATCTTTGACGATACACTTTCTTGTCGTGGTGTCGATATGATTTTAAGGATGTGCCTCACTCATGAGGAGGCTGAGAGAGTTCTGAATGATTGTTATGCTCGTGATTGTGGTGTAAATTTCTCTGGTTACGCTACCGTGTAGAAGATTCTCCATGCTAGTTACTTCTGGCCAACCATATTCCGTGACTACATTCTCACAGTTAGAAGTTTTCATGAATTCTAGATATTTGATCGTAAAATACAAATGTTGCCAACATCAATGCATCATGTCATCGTTTTGGGACCATTCTCAAAATGGTGCATTGAATTCATGACTTGCAACCCTCGTTCGATCGAGGGGCACGGTTATATTATTGTCGTTGTCAACTACTTTACCAAGTGGGCTGAAGCAATGCCTACATTCAATAACACTAGCGAAACAACTGCATTTTTTTTAAATCATGTTGTTTCTTGGTTTGGTGTACCACAAGCTATGGCACATATCATGGTAACCATTTTCATAATAACATGATGAATGAGTTCACTGCCAAATTAGGACTGTCGCATGATATTTCTACCCCTTATTATCTACAATATAATGGACAAGTTGAAGCCATTACCAAGATCCTTAAGTGAATGATTCAGCAAATGATAGGGGTTCACAAACAAAATTGGCATTTAATCCTATACTCAACATTATGGCCATTTCGAACCTCGGTGAGAAATGCGACCATATTTACTCTCTTTCAGTTTGTATATGGACTGGAATTTATCTTACCAATCCAATGTGAAATTCATTCATTAAAACTCACTATTGACATTTTACCTAACACCTCTAATAAATAAGTGCATATTTTAGACCTCATCCATCTATATGAAATGTGTTGTGCAGCCGCATTGGCCAAAAAAGTGCATAATAGACGAATCAAGGTGAAATATGATAGCAATGTCAAGCCTCGCATATTCTTAGAGGGAGAGCTAGTCTTGCTTTATGATTAGGAAACTGATTTGATAAGAACATGAAAATTTGAGCCACATGGCATGGCCCCTACATTGTCAAAAATGTTCTGGCTAAGGGTGCCTACGATTTATTGATTATGATGGAATTCCATTGGCGTAGCCTCGAAATGGGTTGTATTTTAAACGATACCATGCTTAATTGAGCGTAGTAAACTTTTGTATCATTTTGTATATATATTTTGATTTGCATTCAGTGTCTTAGTATGTTTTTGATAATTTTCTTGAAGTTAGTAATCCAGTTTACATTTCATCGTAGATGTTTGAATATTTGGAATGATTCGTTGGGTATGCCGATGGTGTGAGTTGTAGTATGCATAACCTATCTTCTGCAGCATGGGCCATTTTTATCTCTAGGTGGCGAGTTAGTGAGTTTTCAAGGAATTTGTATCAGTATATCCACAAACAATATAACCGAGTATAACACATTGATTGAAATCCTTTCTGATGTGTTTTCACTTGGCATTAACCGCGTCATCATTAGGTTATACTCACAACTTGTCATACTACAACTTACTAGCATCTATACCGTCTGAAATCCAACATTTCATCATATGTTCCTTTGAGTTCAGCCTTCAGAAAGACACTTTGATTACATTCAATATCAACACATTTCCATAAATTTGAACACATTAACTAATTGTTTAACAAATTATGTTTTAAATAGAAATTTGCAACACATGTAAAGATAAATTTTCAATTCACAACATGTAATTGAATAGGATTACATATTAAACATAGGAAACTTTTAAAAGAAAATTGATAGATAGTTTAGGTTTTTACAAAATTTGTGCCCAAGACACATTGGTCATCTGACCTCAAAATGTGTACAAAAATGTCAAAAGTAAAACTAGTGATGTTCATGATAAAAATAAACTTCTCTAGCTATCCTATTCAATAGCCTCATCCAATGGCTAGGAACACCAATAGTATGGCACTGCAACCTCATAGGTAACTCATCAATCCGGAAATCTCGTATCCCAAGAGTTAATCCCTCAACATGCTACTGCAACTCAACAAGAGTCTCAGTAAAAACTAAATCCCAAAGGACTTCTCTCCCGATAGTCCTCTCTACTGGTTCATCTACTACCTCCTTTGGTTGACCCACTGGTCGAATGCAACCCACATCTGTGTACATAAAAAGTTTAGTTTAGTCTTGGACAACATAAAAAAAAACAAAAACATCTAGAAACCTTAAAATAAAAAACATTTTCAAAACATTTTTACCTGTTGCACCCCATTGAGCACCATCTAGTAAAATAAAATCTGGATCTCCAAAGAAATCTACGGTTGCGAACTGATACTCCTCTATGGTGATATTCTGTCGTCGGAGCCAGGCGAAGAATGCAGTGGAAAATATGATAGTCGATTGAATAGAATGTCTAGACATCAATTCAACCCATCTCTACATCTGAGGATCTCTAGGACCAGAAATTATTGGTGTAACATACTGTGGTTGCATCAATGGAACTCTCTCTAAAATAAAGGAAATCAAGACCAAACCATAACTAAAAAATCTTGTTCTTCCACCCTTTAATTTAGTTAGTTGTTCTTTCATCTGAAAGAGTACTACTTTAGCCCAGTTGAACACTGTCCATTCAATACACTTGAGATCATACTGCATATATCATCGGTTTGTGACATGTAGTGTCACAAATCCAATAAGTTTTGCAATAGTGAAAAGGATATTTCTCAAAGGTAAAGCACGCAGATCATGAATGTTTATCCTTCCATTTTTGCTAGGTTCAATACTTGGCCGAAAATGATAGCATATGTAGTCCTTCATTTTTTCGCCTCCACTATCTCGCATTCGTCAGGTGAAATTATGATCTGATGGTACCGCAAAAATCCATCAGTGAATGAGTAAGCTTCTTGTAATATTCGCAATTAGCCATGAGCTAGTTGGAATATTAAATTTTATTTTTTCTTCCTTGTTTGATGAGTAAGAGGGTATGGAGACCCATAAATCTCCTTAATAGGTATAAAATCACTGCTAATCTGAAAGGAGATCACCTTAGAGGCTTGATAAAGCACCCTTATGTGTGAAAAGGGGTTGGAACACATAGACTTGGTCAACCTTCACCAAATCAACAACACTGTCATGGAGGAGTGGCATTCATTATGGGACAACGCCATTTTGGATGGAGGATCCATGTATGGAAGTAGTGTGTAATGAGCGGGGCCAAGGGTGAGGAAGCTCACCACTTATATAAGGAAGAGGATGGCGGGCATGGATCATTCATGTTTATGTTTTGATATTGATTTATGGTCTATTTATACTTGTTTCTCTCTTCAGCTATTTCGCTAAGATTGAAGAGCTGTTTAGCATAGGTTGTTCCCAAGCGGGAATCCCACTCTATCCTTGAGGAGCCTCAAAGGAAGAGTATTGCAATACCATTCCACATTTAGGCATTAGGCCAAAGCTTAAGTCTTTTGGTACAACACAGTTTTTGATGAGAAATGTGCTGAGTTGCAGGGTGTAGCAGTGGAGAATACATTCAGGTGTTTTTTCATCTTTTTTTCAGCGGAGGAAGGTTTCCTTACATTGAGAGGCTAGTGAGGAAGGCCCTTGAGCCTTATTGTAGCATTTGGCACCAGGCCAATTGATCATTTTCCCCTACAACGTAGTTTCTATCTTGGTCTGTGTTATTTTTAGGGAGGAGTTGCAAGGGTGGTTTCAGTACACCATTTGGAGAGGAGTTTTTCTAGTGAAGGGATCAACTTTTCATCTAGAGGATACATTTGAGGAGGCTACATTATTTTTCATATCGGATCAACCACATATTTCCAGCAATAGTGTTGCAGTGAATCTTTATCCCTAGCGCTTTTATTCCTATCTTGTATATTGGTGTATTGCTGAAAACCCTTTTGGGTTCTTTGTTGGAGGTTGTATAGAGCCTAGATCTACATTTTTTGTATATTTTGAGGCATATAACAAAAATATATATTTTTTTTATTCATTTGCTGTAGCAGTGCACCTATGACTACACTGTAGTAGTATTTCAACATTTTGATATAGTAGCAACACCTCATTCTTGAGGTTTTTCTTTATTGGAGGTTTGTTCTATCTCATATTATGGTTTTTGGTCCATTATATTACACATTTTTGCTATTTTTATAATGAATAAAGAAGCTCCATATTGGTCTCATATTTTGATGTGATGTTTTACACTACTATTCAAGCATTTTTCACTCCCATTTGGGAATATTACAGTGGTATTAGAGCATAATCTTGGCTCAACCTGGGAATCCTAAGCCAATATGTCATCAGAAGAAGGATATCCTCTCACAGATAGAGAGAAGATCTATCTCAGAAGAAGAAACTGGAAGTTATATTATACAAATGATAAAGAAGACAAGGGTAAAACCCCTTTATCAGGAGAATATGAGGAGAAGAAGTATCCAAAGCTTCTTCTTCGAACTATGAAAGATATTGCTAGGGAAATAAAGGAGATGAGGGTGGATAGATAAAAATAATCCCCTAAAGGGTTTCTACATGGTGAAGTATCCGACATTTCTCATCACTAGAGTGATCAACTAGTGAAGTAGCAGCAATTTTCCCAACGTTCTACAATGACTACATTATTAGTAGTGGGAAATGAAGGGTTTCAAGAATAATAAAATCTTGAAGACTATTTCATGGAGTATGAGTCTCAATCTTAGATATTCGAGGATCACTTGAGTTTTCAAGAATTTTTTCATATCAAGGACAATAGGAGACCCAAGCATCACAACATAGGTGGAGGATTCATACAAAATCATGATCTACACCGAACTATGGGCAGATTTTTCTTACCCAACTTTGATGCATCATCTCAATTCACTACCAAATAATGGTTAGAGAAGCTAGACATCCACTTCCAGCTGAAAAAAGTACCAGAGATGGAGGCCATAAAGATAGAAGCATTGCACCTTTAGGGTGAGGCTCATGATTGGTGGTTTCATGGCTTGTCTACATTAGGTCATGCCAATGTGACTGTATATTCAGAGTTCACAAGGAGGTTGGTGGAGAGGTTTTATCGAAGAGAAATAGAGGCACCATTCATGGGGCTAGCAAAAATCAAACAATCGAGTAATCCATAAACTTTTATTTCTGAATTTCTAAAACTTTTTGTTATGGTTCCTGATTTATTTGCAGTAAGAAGGGTCTATATGTTTATTTATGGGTTAGTATAACCTCTTCATGGGTTGTTTAAGTATACCAAGCCCACTACCCTTCAATATGTCATTCAAATGGCTAGATATCTACAAGATGCCTTGCTAAAAGCAAAGGCAACATTTCAGTAGAAGCCCACTTTTCCAACCAAGGGAATAGATGAGAAGGCTCCTCTTTCAAAGGAGAGCCAAAGTAAAGTAGCTCTTAGTGAAAGGATGAATGAAGAATCATGGGCACCCAGACATAGATGTGTAATAGGAAATACACACTATATAGAGGTATTTTCAGTTAATGATGAGGAAGAAGAAGAAGACTGAGAAGGAGGTTAAAATGCTAGAAAAGAAGGAGATGATACACCACCACCAAAAGGTCAGAAGGGAGCATTTGCTACAATTGGAGGGACTCTTGCATCATTGAGAGTAGTAACAAAGTATCTGAACACTTCCACACAAAAAACAGGGTTGGATTTGCACAGTGGAAGCAAGGACTTAATAGTCCCATCTATTATGCATATGACTTTGGTCCATGAGACATCACTATTTTGTGGCAAACCACCTGGGAGTCCACCTGACCAAGAGTTGATAAGGGATGTATCACAACATGTTGCACCACTTATAGACCTAGGAGGAGTGGGAGCATTGGGAAGTCATTGTACATTGCAGAGAGTCTTGGGGCTCAAGGAGGAGGGAGACATTCTCTCACTATCATCATTACCCACTCTCACACCTCATCTTGCACTGAGAGAGCATGCTACAGGGATGGAAGATGGCACCATCATGGTGGAAGGTGACTATTACTTGACTTTTGAGGCCCAGAAGATGTTCTCACTTGGGGATAAATCTTCCACACATGGTAGATAATGGTGGCCACTCATGCATGCTTTGGCCAAACTCAGGAAGTTTTTGATAGGTGATAGCTTCCAATGGAAGACCAACCTCCAAAAGCTTCAAACTTTACTTGAGCATGAGCAGCTACAGGAGGAGCAGTAGAGGAAGGATAACAACATCCTAGTATGTGAATTTGGCATAGGAGATGTCAAAGAGAAGGTCAACCACATGACAGATGTTTTGCATGACAGATCATCAACATTGTCATTTTGGAGGATAGATCCATATTGGAAACCCCAGCTGTTGGTGGATTATTCCAAGGATATTTTCACTTGTATGATACTTTATGACAAGCTATTAGAGGAGGGATATTCAGTCAAATATCAGGTCATCTACTATCATGGTAGGATCTTCTTGTATAAAGCTTCCAAGCTCAAGTAGAAGTTACTACATGCAACACATCGAGATTTTCTCTTCAGCCATACTTATTCCATGAGAGAATATCACACCATCATGGAGGGTTATACTTGGGAAGGATTTGAAGAGGAGATGTATCAGAATTTGAGGAGATGCATGGATCATGTGGAGATGGAGGAAATACATAACTCTTTGATGGATTTATCACAACCACCTCTTTCCTCTTTTGGAATGAGAAGAGGTCTATATATGAGCTACTCCATTAGTATGATGGAATTATATGGTAAGGATCATCATTATATGTATAATGATTTATATGATGAATATGTGGATTCCTTAACCACACATGTGCAGGCCACTGCTCCAAGTGGGAGTATTCTGCCTTACAAACTTCATGGCCAACTTTGGGCCATAAACATTGTTGAGCATGGCCACTCTCTAGGAGGATATAGGTAGATGATTTACCATTTAGGGTGCACTCCAAAGGCACCAAATTTGTTTCACCTTCTCAAAGCATGTGAGAATAATATGGAAGCTAGTAAGTGGTAGGGAAACCACTTACCATATCATTATCTGAGGAATTCAGGAGATATACTGTGTTGGTTCCACATTTGGGACTATGATCCACCTCCATTTTTTCATATTGATGTTTATGTACACTTGGTTTTGATCCCATACATTGATGATGTTCTTATTATTTTTATGGGAATGAATGGAGGAAGGATGGAAGGATTGGATGTGCCCTTTGGGAGAGATATTCTCCATGTTTCTTATGTTACATGTTTTAGGAAGAAGATTGGGCAAACCATGATTTCTTTAATGGTTATTTTTCTTCCTTATGGGATGAGTCATTTGCATCTCATGAGAACTTGGGAGGGGCATGTCATGGAGGGATGGGTTGGGAGACACTTGGCTTATGAGGAGAGATTATCACATGAAGGAGTCACCAATGGAGGAGTAGAAGATTTGGACCATTCACCTTTACAGTTTCTTGAGGAAAAGAAACATTTGGAAGGGGAGGACTATAATATTCCCAATTAGCCATGAGCTAGTTGGAATATTAAGTTTTATTTTTTCTTCCTTGTTTGATGAATAAAAAGGTATGGAGACTCTCCCTAATATGAATAAAACCACTGCTAATGTGAAGGGAGATCACATTAGAGGCTTAATAAAAAACCCTTATGTGTGAAAATGGGTTGGAACACATAGACTGGGTCAACCTTGATAAAATCAACAACGCTATCATGGAGGAGTGGCAATCATTATGAGACAATGCAGTTTGGGATGGAGACTCCATGCATGGAAATAGTGCCTTTAATGAGTGAGGCCAAGGGTGAGGAAGCTCACCACTTATATAATGAGGAGTATGGTAGCCATGGATCATTCATGTTTATGTCTTGATATTGATTTATGGTCTATTTAGACTTTTTTCTCTCTTTAGCTGTTTAGCTAAGATTGCAGTGTTGTTTAGCATAGGGTGTTCGGAAGCAGGAATCCCACCTCTATCCTTGAGGAGTCTCAAAGGAACAATATTTCACTACCATTCCACATTAAGGTATTAGACCAAAGATTTAGTATTGTGGTATAATGCAATGACTATTGAGAAATGTGCTGAGTTTGACGGTGTAGCAGTGGAGAATACATTCAGGTGTTTTCTGATATGTTTTTTAGTGGTGGAAGGTTTCCTTCCATTGGGAGGCTAGTGAGAAAGGCCCTTGAGACTTATTGTAGCATTTGGCACCATTCCACTTGATAATTTTCCCCTACAATGCATTTTTCTATCTTGGAATGAATTATTTTAGGGAGGAGTTGCACGGGTGGTTTCAATACACATTTTGAGGAGGAGGTTTTCTAGTGAACGGATCAACCTTTCATCTAGAGGATCCATTGGAGGAGGCTACATTGTTTTTCATATCAGATCAGCCACATATTTCCAGGTGTAGTGTTGTAGTGAATCTTCAGCCCTAGGGCTTTGATTCCTATCTTGTATATTGGTGTATTGCTAAAAAACCTTTTGGGTTCTTTATTGGAGGTTGTATAGAGCCTAGATCTACATTTGTTGTATCTTTTGAGGCATATAACATCTGTATATCTTTTAAGTATTCATTTTTTTGTAGCAGTGCACCTATGACTGTGTTGTATCATTCTTCTGGCATTTTGATATAATAGAAGCACCTCATTCTTGAGGGTTTTCTTTATTGGAGGCTTGTTCTATATTGTATTATGGTTTGTGGCCCATTATATTACACATGTTTGTTGATATTATAATAAATAAAGAAGCTCCATATTTGTCTCATACTTTGATGTGATGTTTTAGATTTCTATTCAAGCATTTTGCACTATATTCCTACTTTTCCCATTTTGGAATATTACACTTATTGACCTCCCACGTTATCCAAGATTTCATCAGAGAATGGTGTAGGTAAGTGATCATGTACGCAAGCATCAATTAGCTTGCACAGGTCTATGGAGATCCTTATCTCTCCTTTTTTTTTATTCTCTTAGACTACCATTGGGCTTACCCAATCAAACTGTTATGTGGGCTCAATGAGACCTACGGCCACCATCTTATATAACTCGTCCTTGACCTTCTTCTTATATTTAGGGTTCAGCCGATAGGGTTGCTGCTTGACAGGAAGTGCATCTAGCTTCAAGGTGATCCTCATAACACCTAGATCTCCTAGAATTCCCTTGAGCTCATATAACTTCGTAGGAAATATATCTTGATATTCGGTTAGCAGCTTTGAAATCTTTCCAAAAATATCATCGTCCCAGTAATCCCCAATTTTGGCCAACTTGGGCTACTCTTCGATCCCAATGTTGACTTCCTTCAACTTCAATGATTTGGTAATGTCCACGCTCTGCAATGAGGGTCCTGCGACTACACGTTCTCCTTCTGTTTATGGGATTGTAATATTCCTAGGATATTTGTCACTGTCCTTTTCTGAAAAATTCCTACAATTGAAAATATCTTCCATCTATGCATCCCACGCTAGTGCAACACATTCCTTCCGAGGCAAGGACTCATCAAAGACAAAATCATCTATATACTGTAGGACTTCATCCAATTTCTTCGTCCCTCCAACTAAGCCAAACGTCGCCACGAAATCCTCTGCCATGGCATCCCATTGGCGAGTGCATTGGTGAAGCTTCCCATCTAAATACCAAGTGGTGGGGACCAGCCCTAACGAATGAATAAACATATGGACCCACTCATTCCAGGTCCTTTCATTCCATATGTCCATCCACATAGCCAAGCGCTTGCACATATCACCACAACCTGAAAGGAGCTCCATAGGTGTGTTGAATGGAGGTTCAAAGCACAGGATCATCATTTTTCAACATTCCTCCTAGTCCTAGAAAGCCCCCTTGTGTGTTTCCCACCAATGCACAGGGGTTGCGCCCATATCCAAGTCAAGTTCCCAGAATCTCTATTCCTTAGGGACATATTTTTCCAATGCTTTAATAAAGTGATTAACACTAACACAACCATCAAATTAAGGCATTTATCTTACCTCTAAGGAGATGCACCAAAATCTCTTTGTGATCTTGAGACAACACAACGTAGATATGTCTTGCAACCATTTCTATCAATTTTCCATCTCGCAATCCAAATCTAAGAAACACGAGCTATATTTTTCCCAATTTAACATGCCATAAACTATAGGGTTGATCCAATAATCATCCCATGTAGTCAGTTTGTAAAGATGCTCAACATCCTCCTCATTGTGTGTCGGCTCTATATATCATTCGCCTTCTACTGGGTCCAGAGGGACTATTACCCACGTACCATCATTCTCAATGACCATTCTCCTCCCTTTCAGGTTGATGATACCTCCCATGTCAATAGCCCAATCCATTCCTAATAGTACAGGGTAAGGGTCTGCATATCCACAATCTAGATTACTTCGAAATCTGCATATAATTTAACTCCCACAATGTCTACCACAACCTTAGGCAACCTTCCCAGTGGAATGATATTTTTCTAGTTAGCCATACGTAGTTGAATGGTGGACCACTCCAATTTGGGTTCTCCCATCCTTTGCTAGGTTTTTTTGGGCAAGAAATTGGCCTCAGATCCCAGATCCAAGATGACTTGATCCATTTCGTTCTCTCTAATCTGCGCAGTCATACGCATCTTCTGACCAGTCCTCTTCTTGTTCTTATAAATCTTGTCAATAGCCTTAATCTCAAATCAAGGGGCTTCCTTTTCTGTGTAGATATCTATCAATGATTTGATATTCTCTACTTCCTTCTGGTTGGGCAGTAACTTCAGACAGGCTTGAAGGAATGGTTTTACTGCTTCGTCAACTTTTGGATCCATGGCAACTTTAGATGTTGATGCTCCCATCGTAAAAAAAAATCTTCTAGCTTCTATAAAAATTTCCTTATCTTTTCTCAGGTCTACGCCTTCCTTCTTGTCGGATGCCTTTCTAATCCAAGATTCTACAATAGCTTGCTCTGCAGGTCCTCTAGTGGTCGTACCACTACATTTTATTGCATTTACACTAGGGCCATCATCGCGTGGCTCATATTTGATCATTTTCATGTTCTGCGTAGGTGTATGCTAACTTTTGGATCCATGGAAACTTTAGATGTTGATGCTTCCGTCGTAAAAAAATATCTTCTAGCTTCTATAAAAATTTCCTTATCTTTTTTCAGGTCTATGCCTTCCTTCTTGTCCGATGCCTTTCTGATCCATGATTCTGCAACAGCTTTCTCCGTAGGTCCTCTAGTGGTTGCACCACTATGTTTTATTGGATTTACACTAGGACCATCATCACGTGGCTCATATTTGATAATTTTCATGTTCTGCGTAGGTGTATTCTAATTTTTGTGCATCTTAGCTATCAGAATGTGACTTTCCTCAATTACGTGTTCAAATTTCCTACATTACCTGCAGGACTTCCACATAGGGTTAGGGAAATCACGTGCGTAATGTCCTAAATCTCCATATCTATAGAAGATCAATTTCCCTCTTCCTCAACCTACACCTCCACCTCTCCCCCCTCCCCTTCCTCTTACTGGGGATCTTCCACATCTAGAGGGAGATGCTCGAGAAGAGGTTTTGACCTACACTCTGTACATGTTCTCATTTTCTATCATCAACTCATATCTACAAGAGTGGTGTTCATGATGACCAACTGAAGAACAAAGTTTGTAATATTGTTGCTTCAATTCTGGCACATAGGCTCCTAGCCATGGCCAGTGGTCAGTATCATGTTGGCCAGCTTCCTGGAAATCAACGTACAATAGGGTGGGGTTGCTAGGCCTTGCAACCTCCCTAGGATGCAGTGGATTTGGTCCTCTAGCTTTCAAGTAATTCATAAACATGGGGCATTGATATTTTTTGTGGCCTAATCATTTGTAACAAATGCACCAGACATCTGCACCAACCTCTTTACCCTTCTCTCTTCGTAGGTTCTATATCTCTAAGTGCATAGCTTCAAACTGAATTTGAATTTGCAAAGTCCCAAGGGGAATATCATCTAGCATGACATCCAACTTCATAGCGATATCCATGGCTTCAGCCTAAGTAGAAATATTTTGTTGTCCCATACGACCGTGTATATGGGGTAAAAAAATGGCGATGAACCATTCCTTATGCTGGTCATCATCGTAAACAAATCCTCCATCACTGATAATTTTCTTCAGTTGCTGATCAACTTCCCAAACTAATTATTTTGCTCCTTGTTTGAAATATTTTAGCTCTACCACTAACTATGCGTAGGAATTCGAATTTTTGAACTGTTGCTTCAGTTCCTGCTGCTTCAGTTCCTCATTCCATGCACCCATAAAGATGGGTAGCTTCATGTGCACAACCATATCGTCTGCAGGTGGGGGTGGCAGCAGGGTAGGAGATGTCTAAGTCCTATGTGAATTTGAGTGTGGTGAAGCAGGAGGGATACCTGCAACATGTGTAGCCTCAGTTTCTTCTATATCTGGTGAGTCCCTTAGAGGGTTGTTTGTAGATCTTTCCCCTCTCTGATTGATCTGATAATACTTCCCGCTGCGCATGGTGCTTTCAATCTATTCGTAGTTCATTCACTCGGTGTGGCTGCACATAACACTTTTTTCACTCAATATCATCTTAATCAGTAAGGGAAATTTTCACAATAATTTACCTCTCAAACCCCAGAAAAATATTATTTCAAATTTAGAGTATGACAAAAACTGATCTACTAAAAATTTTGTCACAGATTCACCCAAGATACTATCAACCCAGTGATCTATGGTCTGAGTGATTTTTTTATTAGTCTTTTCCAATTGTTGGATAAATTTGAGGGTCCACTGTGTAACCCTATTTTCCTTCCAACAGGTCTGGAACTTCACTAATATCGACAACCACTCCTAAAAATCATGCAAAAATGTCATGAAGAAGATCTCGTGCACCTCTGTGAAGATATACTTATTCTTCCACTTTTCAGTAGACAAATGTAATATCCCCAAATAGGGACTACTCAACCATGCATGCATAAAAAAATGAATTTTCAGAAATGTATTATATAAATAATGATATCAAATCTTGGATCCATTATATCAGCCAATATACAACCTAAATCCAAGAATAGAGCTGAAAAAAATCAAACTAGGTGGGTTAAACAATCCTCCCACACCTAGGATAGCTAAAAAAGGCTAAAACCCCAAACAATGCAACACAGAAATTACTGCAAAGTATAATGAGGGTTTGTACACATAAATAGAAGAGACAAATATATCTGATATTATATTAAATAATATGACTCAAGAACAGAGATCTAGTCTCCTTATTACAAAATCTAGAGAACCCGAAAAGGGTTTCTAGGAATACACCCTGAATACAAATGGTAATTTTCAGCAATATGACTGAATAATCACTAAAAAATAAAGCACAGGATTATATAACATTGTAAGAATATATATCTGATGCAGATCTGATCAAAGGTCTTCCCCGATGGAAGAATCAACCCTGCAATCACAAGAAAACTCCCCGAAAGAGCCACAAAAGACAGTGCTGAAACTGCCCTCTAGAAATAACAAAATTATAGACTGGAATAAGGTTGTAGGTGATGGAAATGTGTTGGCCCGCTGCTAAATATCCGAAATCAGCACAAGGACCCTTCAAACTGATCCTCCAATAGAAGGAAACCTCCCTCGTATGCAAAACCAACTCAGAAAGTGGGTTTCTCTACGCTCCATTGCAACACCCTGCAACTCAACACAACCTCCTGCATAAATTACACTGAAACTGAAGACTAAAGCTTGGCACCAATTCCATATGTGTGGAATGAAATATCAGGTCTCTCCCAAGAGCTACTCAAAGGGAAGAGAAGGAATTCCTAAACAGGAATACCTTAGTGCTAAACAACACCGACAATCTTATCTAAACAACGAAAGAGAGAAAAAGTCTAAGAAGACATAAAAATATCATTCATAAGCTAACCAAAAATGGATATGATACTATTTATTATAAAATAAGTGAGCCTTCTCACCTTGGGTCCCACTCAATAGGGTTTCCACCATCACACAAACAATCTCCCTCAAAAACTGTGTTGTACCTTCATTAGAGCCACTCCTCTAAACTACGTTGTTTGATTTGGTCAAGGTTGACCTCTTCAACCTGCTTCAACCCTTCTCACACCTAAGGGTCTTCAATCCAGCTCACATATAGCTTTCTAGGCTGAATTTCATTCATATTGAGCTATTTTTATTGTTGATCCACTCCTCCTACATTTATGCTATTGACTTGGTCAAACTTGACCTTGTCCACATGCAAACATCCCTTTCCACACATTAGAGTGCTAGATCTAGTTATTTTTATGATCCCTTTCCACATCAAGAGGGATTTTATTTCCATTTCTAAAATGTATGGGTCTCCTTACCCATTTATTAATCTCCTAAGTGCAAACAACAAAAATCAATATTCCAATTAGTTTTATGCTAATTTTGGAGTATTACAACAAATTCTTACTTCTATTTTATTTTAGAGCTAACTTCTGGATCTGCTTTTCGAACCACTCATCAATTCGAGAATTTTTTGGGTTCCACAAACCCTTACTCATCACCTAGTATCTCTCTCAAAATTCTCCCGGTCCCGACAACGAAACCATTTTTTGGGTTGAGGGGTCTTAACCCAAGTTCAAATTTGAGGTTAACCAACAAACCCCTGTACTACTGACGCTTTCAAAAACGGCCTACTTGTGAAATTCAAGCTCTCACCTAAATTAGTGTGGGAGAGTGCTGGAACCAAGTTTCCACACCTTCAGAGAGAGATTTTAATGATGTGGGTACCTTTAGATCTTGAACAGGTTTTCACAGAGAAAGGCCTAGTCAGAAACCCCTAGCAATATAACTTAACAAAATTCCTTGTATGCAGCCTATAACTCATAAGATAATAAATTAACAAGAGAAATATAACCCAATATCACCATATCTATGCATTCATTGTTATTTTAAGAATGTAGTACATGTGCGCAATTGATTACTAACAATATCTAATAACACATAAATAACATGGAAATAACATGCATCACAACTCATAACATATCGCAGAGACATTTAATATCAGCAAAACATCCTTATATTCATAAAATAGGTCAAGTTCCTCTTACATGCTCTTTTACATACTAGTGCACACAGCCAGCGGGGTCCGCACACAACAAGACTCATCCTAGACTCTTATTGATACTTTTAGCCTGCGCTATACTAGGGTCTGCAAACCATGGTTTGCTACCGCTAGATCTACCCTTTTCTCCCATTACAATGCATGAGGGACTTTGGCCCGACCCAAAGTCCCTTAACTTGTACTGTGCACGACTAAAATACTCAAAATATTCCAAAAATATATCCCAAAATTGCAATCAGGGGGCCCCGCACCAACAAATTCAATTTCTTGTAAATCATAGTAAAACTATAAATTTCATTAGAATTGTTACTTTAAGTTTTTCATAAATAATGAATACATGCACCATTAAAGTATAGAAAACAAGGTTTACATATAAATAAGTCTAAATATGAATGTGAAAAATTCATGAGAGGTATGAGATAGTTCATATTCCAACTCCAGTAAGCATGATACTATAGAAACTTAAAATTTCCATGAAAACATGTTAATAATATTGTTATAAAACTATAGATCATGATGAATTTACAAATACAAATCCTTAAATGAACAATGAGATTAGGCGTCTAAATTAATTATTTTCAAAATATATGCTCACCTGGAAAATTTCAACATTTAGTACTATTAAAAAATTATAGTAATAAATTGTGTTCAAAAATTAAATTCACACACTATTCATGGTGGAACATGTATAGGGTCTCCCGGATATGAACTCCCAATTAGGCCTCACATATTTTGGTGTAGCCCCATCAAGATATTAGGCCTCACATCTTTTGGTGCAACCCCATGAAGATATTAGTCCTCAAATATTTTGGTGTAGCCCCATCAAGATATTAGGCCTAACCACCATTGTGTGAGATATTAGACTTATACCTTGGCTATTGTTGAAAGTGCTTGATCCCACCAACACACAATGGGTCTCCTCAATATGAAGTCCCAATTAGGCCTCACATTGTTTCATATAGGAGCCCCTTATGAATATATGGCCCCAATTCCATTGTTCTTACAGGTTTTCCTTGGTTGCAATAGTTAACATAAGAGAAAAATACACGTACTTTTGAATGAGAAAATAAGTATGCCTTGTGAAATGTTAAATTAAAAAAATTATTAAGGTTCTCTCAATGAAAGGAAAAAAAATTTAGTGTTTAGGAGAAATATAATATTACTATTCTATTAAGGACACACACACATACACATGAAAGAATCAATAATCAGCTAGAGAAATAATTCACATAAAAGTAATGATCATTAAAAATTTTACAACACACATTCAATTATATGAGCACATAATCAAATAGAATAGGTGAATTTATTTAGTGCATAAGAACTCGAACATATACCGCAAACATTCAAAGATAGTATTACAACATTTATGATATATGCATGAAAGCGTGTTGGCTTAATAAGCTTCAAGTATTACGTGAAAGTTCCAAGATACATTGATAAAATGAAAACCACTAGTTCCAATAGTGGAGCACTAATTCACTACTCGCTCTCCAAAAGAACTATCTTCCTCTCTAATTCCTAGTTGGAGAAGCCAAGGTGAAAAGTACCTTGCTTGAGTAATGAGGCTTCTTTTATAACAAGAGGAATGATCTTTCATATCCTGAGGACTTGTGAACTTCCCTCATGACTCTTAGACTTAGAGTGTGACCTTTGGACTTCTACATGAAATTCAGACTTCTCCATGTGACTCTTTTGTCCATATGTGACTCTTGGAATTCCACATATTTATATTTACAATATTTTCCAAAATTACATCATCATCTTGTGACAACAACATCACCAATCATTTACATTGATGACTTGGACTCATGTCCACTTGTACATAAAGCTATTTGATAAGTGAGGACATTTTCACTTTGTCTTCAATCTTGTAACAAATATTGCATTGTGATTACTCTCTACCCTCATATGGCTCTTGAGAGATTATGCAGTCTTCATGAGTCACTTTTATCATTGAAATCAATTTTCTTACAACTATTACATAATGGTGTTATTGTATTGAAAGTGATTCCTTGGGAAACTTCTCTTGAAATGTATCCTTAAAAATATTTCCCACACTTTATTGAATACCTGTAAGTATAGATCACTCATGGAAAGAAAAAATCAACCCAAAAAAACCCATTCTATCATGCTTTATGCAAACCCTTTGATTGTGGATCAACACTGTGCAAGGCAGAGATAGAGAGATACTTTCTAGGCATAGGGATGCACTTGCAAGAGATAGGAGGGGCTTCAATGATATTTGAGATTGCATAGTTGATTAGAAACTGAATTGGGGGAATTTTTTTCTAAAACATGAAAGTGATCAGAATCATTTAGAACCCGAAAAAACTGATAGGTATCATCGCCCTAACTCCGACGCACTTCATTTAATCCAAAACTGACTTCGTATGAGAACGTTAGAGCGCTCTGATCGCTTGGCTAAACACACAAATTTTGGTAACATGGACGTTGACTAGGCATACATACAACCCAATTAGAAAAAAAAAAAATTCCAAGGAATATTTGTAGAATATTCCCCACATGTGGACTTGTCAGCTGCTGCCAATTGTCATTACGAGATTGGTTAGATTTGTTAGTTTTAATTGGTTTTGGTTCCTCCAATTGGGTGTCGACACATGGCTATCCCATAGGTCACCATGTGCCCCTCCAAGGTTGAAATTTGTCAGAGGTGGGTCAAAATCCAATTTTGTGTGGTCAAGAAAAATTTTATATGGTGGAGGGGTGGACGTTAGGATCGACACTGCAACCTCCCCCACACTTACAGCATGCCATACTAAGTCTGTTATACAATGTTTCTTACTATCCAATGTCATTCAAATGTATTTGCATTTAAAAAAGGTTTGCAACAGGGGTAAGCAGGGGCAACCCTGAAGGGCCAGCCCCATTCCATATGACCTATGGCCGTGACTGTGCTGGAGGCTAGGATTTAAATGTGAAGATTAACCATTAAACACGGGTTACTTAACCCCTAATCTACATATTATTTCCTAATCCATTTTCTTAATGTAGATTAATTAAATCACGACATTAGCGCTTAACTATGCCTTCAAATATTATTATCCTTAATTACACCAATCTTATCGATGGAATTCAGTTTGGCGGAGTTCACCATTTTCGACGGAACTCCACATTTGGCAGAGTTAACTAGAGTTTCTCCAGATTCAGAGGAGCTTTCCTAGGAGAAATTGAAGAAGCAATAACTTCAACATTTTTAGACCAAATTAGGCTAAAAAAGAGTCAATACTAGATGATTTGGATGCTATAAGTATGATGGTGTAGGTTGCAGAGGGATAGGAGAAATTACGTAAGTGATTTTTCCACTTTAAAGATTAAATATGCCGAGGGTCACTAGGAGGGCAGGCCATGTCTATTTCACCTAAAGACCATTTGCAGAGACATAAGAGGCTACTTAGTGGTTTTTGGGTCGTTTGAATCCAATTGATAAGGTTGGAGAGACATTGGGGCACTGTACATGCATGTAATAAAATAATTTACCATTAATCCAAAGAGGGCCAAGCCATTGAAGCAGGTCCATGGAGATGTAGCCCAGGAGGGGTGAACTCTATTATCAACTCTTTGTTATGTGTTTGCTGTGTATTATTATCGACAATTTACTTGATGCATATGTGATTTTAAAGCTAATTTACCTCATGCATTCATCATAAAAGACACATAAACCCTCTTATAACTTGTTTTTTGAGATTATCCTTGAGCACACTTTTATTTAAAAATGATGAGGAAGATAGCATAAAAAAACCAGTTTGTCAATATTCAGATCAAGTTTTTATCAAAGCACAATTTAGCTCATTTTAGCCCAATTTTATCATATTCTTTTCCAAAGTTAGCTATTGTTTTTTCATTTGTGCAAGGAGAATTTAACTGTGTGCAATTTTATGTGTATCTTCTCTCTTCAGGAGAAGGTCAAGATTGAGGACTGAGCTCTGAAATCACAACAAAGAAGCTTTTTATGCATTACAAGTGTGATGGAAGCTTCATCAAATGATGTTTCTAATCCATCTTTCTTAGCAAGTCTCTTTGATGAAATTTTTTTGCAAAATCTCTTCATCGTGAGAGATATGGTGCAAGAGATGGTTGAAGATAGGAAGGAGAGTACTATACTTCAAGAAAAGTTGATGCTATGAGGGAAGAGAAGCAAGAGCTTCTTGAAAATATGCATGAGATGGAGACTCAACTCTATATTGCAAATGAAAACCTAGCAAGGTAGAATGAGATGGAGACTCAACTCCATGATGCTAAAGAAAATTTAGCCAAGTATGTGCATGAAAAAGAGGTACATAATTAAATTTAATATTCTATTTATTCTAAAAAATAATGTGTAGGTTCTTTCTAAAGACACACTAGAGGAATAGGGTCCAAATTATTGATGGAGAAGGGCTATGAAGGTAAAGGATTGGGAAAACATGCACAAGGCATAGTTTATCTAATTATTGTTGAGGAAAGTCCTATGTATTTGGGTCTTGGTTATGGAGAACATGATGGAGAATGCTTCAAAGCCAAGGAGGCACATGAAGGTGTTCCAAGAAGGACTTTCATTATATTTTCATTACCTCAAGCTTGTTAGGTTTGTGTTCATGAGGAATGCAAAAGTTTTACACCCACTTTGCAAGAAGATGCTCATAAGCATGCAACTAATAGAAATGGCAAACAAGAGGTTCTTGAAAGCTCTAAAGTCATTGAAGCCATTGTTGGTATTCCAAATAGAGCCACTACCTCATCAAATGCACCTCCTCAATATGGCGACAAAGGTGAATGTAAAAGGTATAAATCTTCCTTTAATCAAGTTTCTTTTCATTATGATAAACATGGAAAATATTCACATAAGATTTGGTGAAAGTTTAAATTTTCCTTTTGTTGTTTGAATAACCATACTATTTTGAGGTGTTCAAAAAATATAGCCATATACATGAAACTTTCAAAACATAGGTGACATAAAGTCAAAGGTATAATGTACAATGCAAGCCATCCTGAAAAGAAGATGCAATTATTTTTCACTCATTTTTCATAATCAGGGTCATCTTGTAGACAAATGTTGGACTTTGTGTGCAACAAGTCATCCATGACATTTAAAGAAGGTGGAAAGAGATCTTGACAAGAATGGAAAAGAGGATTCCATAATTGATGTGCATTAGGATGATTCACATGATGAAGTGCGATTGAAAGAAGCACCATTGAAATGGTTTGAAAGACATGGATAGATTTCTTAAGCAATTAAGGCCTTGCATTTCTTTTGATTTTTGATGAAAACCTTGCCTTATTGATGCATTTCTTTGCCAATTGAATAAATTTTTTTCTCTTGAAATTATGTTGCATGTTGCACAAAGTAAGATGTTGCAAATGTAGAGTTATGCTGATTCACTTGGATGTAACAAAGATGGAAATTTGTAGTTGCATTTTGCATCTGAAAGAATTTATTTTTCTCTAGAATGAATGTCACATGTTTATGCTAGGACAGTGTTTGAAAGCAGAGTATGTTGACTCACTTTATTGTAGCAAATTTGATCATTTCAACTCTTTAAGTACTCGTTCATACCAATGGGATTCTTGTACTTGTGATTGTACTTTTGAGAGAGTTGAGAATTGTATACATGCATGAGATTTTGTGTGTGTGAACAGTGGAATTTTAGATAGTTTTAGTGTTCTTGGACATGCATGAATGATTGAATTGTGTTGGTTGATTGCTTTTTTTATCATGTATGTTTATCAACTTGAGGATGTTGATCATTTGAACATGCATGTGTGTCGACTTGTGCTGGTCAATTTTGTGTTAAATGCATGTCTTATCGAATTGGAAGAGTTTACTTAGTCTCCAAATATGACAAGGAGATGTTGACGAATTGATTCAGGAGATGTGAAATTCTTTTTTTTTTAAGAAAGAACCACCAAGTTGTTGTACATGCTTTTGTTTGACTTGAGAGTCAATGGTTTGATGATGCATGTTTTGTGGAAACCCATCGAAAAATGACACAAATGTTTTTTTTGTACACCAACATGTAAGAATGCATGGAAATGTTTCAAAGATGTTACATTTGTTATTGTGAAGGAGGAAAAGGAATAGGTCCTTAAGTTGTGTATCTTGCATGACGTGTTTTTGAAGATTGATGGTTGTGCTTGTGACAAGATGTCACAGGATTTTGGAAGTTCCACTCTTGAGCGAGAGGCTCATGATTAGCCTTCATTCTCAAATAATGGAATGAGAAACATGTCAATACTAGAGTATGATGGAATCAGAAAGAAAAAAGTGGACAAGATGCTAAAAACGTTTGTAGCCAAAACAACCACCATTGTAGACCATTTGATGTGTTGATTCCAAGAAGCGAAAGAGATGGCGAATGCATTCTTTTAGATGTGGAATTTGGAACAATGGAGGTAAAAACAATAGTCATTTATTTTCCTCAGATTATTAATATTGGAACTCATTCTTGTAGTTCACTCAGATGGGCTTAACTTGGAAAAATGGTTTCCAAGGAGAAGCTTGCATCGAATGCATGTGTGTGCAAAGGAGGAACAAAATTCTCAGTGGGAAAGCCATCAGTCAGATTTCTAAGCACTAAGGGATCGATTTGGTGCAACAATGTGTTATTCAGTCAACAAGAAACCAAAAAGTGTTGGATTGGGTCAGCAACAAAAAGAGGACATTGGTTGAAGTGCCAAGCCATTTGCAAGGAAATGCATGTCAGTGAACCCAAGTGGTTTTCTTGGACATTTTTTAAATAAAATCAAGTTGATAGAGATTGGAAAAGATAAGATTATTAAACTCTCATCAGGTAATGAAATTTTGTGGGTCCAAAAGCCTATCAGTGGGAAGGAGTGATCAGAAAATAAATTTAGGGAAAAAATTTACTAAAAAATGAAAGTTCTAAGAATCATGCGGAACCTTGATGAACAAATAGTTCTCATTGCCTTGATTTTGATGCACTTTGTTTTATCAAAAAATAACTTCGTATGAGAAAGATATAGTGTTATGATCGCTTAGCTAAATAGGTAAACTTTGGTGACATGGATGCTGACAAGGCATGTGTACAAACTAGTTAGAAAAAACAATATTCCAAGGAATATTCCTAGAATATTCCTCCTAGGTGGACCAATGAGCTGCTGCCAAGTGTCATTAATAGGATGGTTGGATTTGTTAGTTTTTGATTGGTTTTGGTTCCTCCAATTGTGTGTCGTAATGTGGCTAGCCCGGAGGCCACCACGTTCTCCTCCAAGGTTGAAATTGGTCAAAGTTTGGTCAAAATCTAATTTTATATGGTTGGAAATATTTTATATGGTGGACGAGTGGAGGTTGGGCTAGACCCCGCGACCTCCCCCACACAAAAAACATACTATACCAAGTCCACTATACAATTTTTCTTACTATAAAATTCCATTCAAATGTATTTGATTTTAACAAAGGTTTGCAATGGGGATAAGTGTGGCCAGCCCTGAAGGGCCATCCCTATCGCATATGACCTATGGCATTGACCATGGCAGAGGCCAGGATTTAAATGCAGATATTAGCCATTAAATGTAGGTTACTTAACCCCTAATCCACAAATTAACACCTAGTCCATTTTGTTAATGCAGATTAATTAAATTTGTCCATTAGCGCTTAACTGTTCTTTAAACTTTGCTTATCCTTAATTAAACCAATATTTTCACTGGTCGTCAATTTGGGGTATTCCTTATTTTTTGGCAGAACTTGACATTTGGTGGAATTAACTGGAGTTTCTCCAAATTTAAAGGAGCTTTCCAAGGAGAAACTAAAGAAGCCATAAATTTGGCCTTTTTTGACAAAATTAGGCTAAAAAATAGTCAACCCTAGATCATTTGGATGCTCTAAGCATGATGGTGTAGGTTTTAGAGGAAGAAGAGCACTTTTGTAAGTGATTTTTCCACTTTGACGATTAAATATGCCAACAAGGGCCACCAAGAGGGGAGACCATGTCTATCTCACATGAAGACCATTTGTAGAGCCATAAGAGGCAACTTGGGGGTTTTTGGGTCTTCCAAATCCAATGGAGAAGGTCGTGGATCCATTGGAGCACTGTAGGTGCATGTAATAAGAGAATTTACCATTAATGCAAAGAGGGCCAAGCCATTGAAGCATGTCCATGGTGATGTAGCCCAGGAGGGGTGAACTCCATTATCGACTCTGTGTTATGTGTATGCTATGTATTATTTCTCTACAATTTATGTGTATGCTCTGATTTTAAAGATAATTTCCCTCGTGAATTCATTATAAAAGACACATAAATTTGACACATAAACCATCTTTTAAATTTCTATTTGAGACGATCCTTCAGCACACTTTTATTTAATACTAATCAGGAAGCTAGCACAACAAAACTAGTTTGTCCATATTCACATCAAGCTGGTATCATAGCAAAATTTAGCTCATTTTAGCCCAAGTTTATCTCTGGCTTTACAAAATTTAGCTAGATAGATAGCTATTGGTTTTTCATTTGTGCAAGGAGAATTTAACTGTGTGCAAGTTTATGTGTATCGTCTCTCTTCTCTCAAATCACAACAAAGAATATTTTTATGTCATCTTGCAGACAAGTGTTGGAATTTATATCCAACAACTCATCCATGACATTTTAAGAATGTGGAAAGCGATCCTGAAAATAATGGAAAGGAGGATTCCATAATTAATGTGGGTCAGGATGATTCAGATGATGAAGTGCGGCTGAAATAAGTGCCATTGAAATGGTTTGGAAAGAGAAGGTTAATTTTGTTAACCAATTAAGGGCGTGAATTTATTTTGATGATTCATGAAAATCTTGCCTTATTAATGCATTTATTTTCCAATTGAATGGATTTATTTTATCTTGAAAGTATGATGCATGTTGCATGAAGAAAGATGTTGGAAAAGTAGAGTTATGTTGACTCACTTTGATGCAGATAAGTTGGAAATTTGTAGTTGCAATTTTCATGTGAATGAATTTATTTTTCTTTAGAATGCATGTCACATTTTTACACTAGGAAGGTGTTTCAAAGCCAAGTATGTTGACTCACTTTGTTGTAGAAAATTTGGTCATTTCATCTCTTTAAGTACTCGTACATAAAAATGGGATTCTCGTACTTGTGATTGTACTTGGTAGAGAGTTGAGCATTTTATACATGCATGAGATTTTTGTATGTGAACAATGGAATTTTTGATAGTTTGATTATGCTTGAACATGCATGAGTGATTGACTTGTATTGGTTGATTGCCTTGTTTATCATGTATTTTTTTCAACTTGAAAATGTTAATCATTTGTACATGCATGACAGTCGACTTGTGTTGGTCGATTGCGTGTTACATGCATGTCTTATCGAATTGGAAGAGTTGATTTAGTCTCCAAAGATGAAAGGGATATGTTGACGAATTGTTTCATGAGATGTGAAATTATTGTTGTTTTGAGAAAAGTATCGTGAAGTTTTTGTACATTTTTTTGTTTGAATTGAGATTCAATGGTTTGAAGACGCATGTTTTGTCAAAATCCATCGACAAATTACGTAGATGGTTTGTTTGTACACCAATATGTAAGAATGCATGGTGATGTTCAGAAGATGTGAACTTTTTTGCTTTGAAGGAGCAAAAGGAAGAGGTCGTCAACTTGTGTTTCTTGCATGATATGTTTTTAAAGATTAATGGTTGTGCTTGTGACAATATGTCATAGGATCTTGGAAGGTCCACCCTTGATCGAGAGGTTGATGATTAGCATTCATTCTCAAATCATGGCACAAGCAGCATGTCAATACTAGAGGATCATGGAATAAAAAAAGAGGAAAGTGGACAAGATACTAAAAAAATTTGCAACCAAAGCAACAACCATTGTAGAAAATTTGTTTTGTTAATGCCAAGGAGTAAAAGGGATGGTGAATGCATTCTTCCAGATGTGGAATTTGGAACCGTCGAGGTAAAAAGAATGGTCATTTCTTTTCTTGTGATTATTGATATTGGAACTCATTTTTGTAGTCCACTTACATCGGCTTAACTTGGAAAATGGTTTACATGGAGAAGCTTGCATATAACGCATGTGCGTGCAAAGGAGGAACATGATTCTCAATGGGAAGGCCATGAGTCAACTTTTCAAGCATCAAGGGATCACTTTGGTACAAGGTGTTAATCAGTCAGCAAGCATCTAGCAAGTGTTGGATTGGGTCAGCAGCAAAAGGAGGACATTGGTTGAAGTGCCAAGCCATTTGCAAGCCAAGGCATGCTAGTGAACCCAAGTGGTTGTCATGGATATTTTTCAAGTAGAAACAAGTTGATAGAACTTGGAAAAGAGAAGAGTGTTAAACTCTCATCATATAACCAACTTTTGTGGGTCCAAAAGCCTGTCAATTGGAAGGAGTGATCAGAAACATAATTTGTGGGGGGGGAGGGGGGGGAATTGCTAAAAAATGAAAGTGCTCATAATAATTTAGAACCTAAATGACCGAATATGTCTCGTCGCCCTAATTCTGGTGCTCTTTGTTTCATAAAAAATCGATGCCATACGAGAAAGTTAGAGCGTTCCGATCACTTGGATAAATAGGTAAATTATGGTGACAGGGATGCCAACTAGGCATCCATACAACTGCATTAGAAAAAAGAAAATTTCAAGGAATATTCCAAAGATATTCCCCCCAGGTGGACCAGTGCGCTGCTATCAAGTGTCATTACCAGATTGGTAGGATTTGCTAGTTTTTGATTGGTTATGGGTCCTCTGTTTGGGTGTCGACACATTGCTAGCCCAGAGGCCACCACATGCCCCTACAAGTCCAAAGTTGGTCAAAGTTTGGTTGAAATCCAATTTTATATGGTTAGGAAAATTTTTATATGGTGGATGGACAGAGGTCAGGCTCGACCGCTATACAATGTTTCTTACTATACAATGCCATTCAAATGTATTTTTGTTTACGAAGGTTTGTGGTGAAGGTAAGTGGGGAAAACCCCATCGCACATGACCTATGGCCATGACCGTCACCGAGGCTAGGATTTAAATGTGGTGATTGACCATTAAACATGGATTACTTAACCCCTAATTCGTAGATTAGTGCCTAATCCATTTTGTTAATGTTGATTAATTAAATCCATCCATTAGCACTTAACATTGCCTTAAACTTTGCCTACCCTTACTGAACCAATATTATCACTCATGGTATGTTTTGCAGAGTCTTCCATTTTCGACGAAGCTCCATATTTGGCTAAGTTAACTGGAGTTTTGTGAGATTTAGATGAGCTTTCCTAGGAGAAACTGAAGAAGCCATAACTTTGGCATTTTTCGACCAAATTAGGCTCATAAAGAGTCAATCCTTGATGATTTGGATGGTTTGAGCATGATGGTGTAGGTTTCAAAGTTAGAGGAGCACTTAAGTAACATATTTTTCTACTTTTAATATTAAATATACGAAGGGCCATAAGGAGGGGAGGCCATGTCTAGTTGACGTGACGACCATTTGAAGAGCCAGAAGTGACTACTTAAGGGTTTTTTGGTCTTATTAATCCAATGGAGTAGGATGTTGAGCCATGGGTGCATTGTAGGTGCATGTAATCATATAATGACCATTGATCCAAAAAGGGCCAAGCCATTAAAGCAAGTCGGTTAAAATTTAGCCCAGGAGGGTTCAACTCTGTTATCAGCTCTGTGTTATGTGTTTGTTATGTATTATTTCTTTCCAATTTTCTTGATATATATGTGATTTTAAAGTTAATTTACCTCATGAATTCATCATAAAAGACACATAAAGTTGACACATAAATCCTCTTATAAATTTCCATTTGAGACGATCCTTAAGCACACATTTATTTATTATTAATGAGGAAGCTAGCACATCAAAACTAGTTTCTCCATATTTAAATCAATAGTGCATAACTATGGAGGATGAGGCCTCATGGAGGGTGTAGGCTAAAATTACAAGGGACAAGGAAACATGACTGCTCATCGAGGGTGCATTGTGAGCGTGGAGGGAGAGACAAGGCAACAAGGATGACACAAGGTGCATTCTCAAGGCATAAGAAGGAGAATTTCTTCCCAATAAGAGTGTCTAGTGCACTCAACTTGGAGACAGATGCAATTCTAGCTCACTGAGCGAAGAGAGGTAGGGTTTGTTGACTAGGAGTGTGTTTTATGCATGGGAGGAAGGGAGAATCCTCTTTGTGGCTATATTGCACTAATCCTTAAGAATGTGTAGTGCACTCTCCCTAGCTTGTTTAGTACCTCGGAGGAGTCAATACAAGAACACAATAATTTATTCAATGTTACCGCACTTATTCAGTACCCTGGCAAAGTTACTTGCTTCACCTACCTGCGCATGATGCCTTTATATTTTTCACCTTTTATTTATTCTAGTATATATATATATATATATATATATATATATATATATATATATATATTTAGGAATTTATTATTTCATTAGGTGTAAGAGGGATCGCAACTTATTGAGATAAGAATAGTTTGTTCCTTTTGATATAGTTACATATGCCCCTCATAATGGTTTTCTCACTCTTGGTTTTTTGATTGACATGTAGAAAACCAATTTAAGGAATAAGGATGCTAGAATGGATGTTGGTGTCATGGTTCTACCCAATATTTCCTCTTGAATGTATTTATTTTCCATATGGACATTACTTTACTTAAGGAATTCCCCAAACAAATAACAAGAACTAATAGATAATCAAGTGTTTCGGTTATCATCTCGCCACATAGTCTTTTGGGTCATACATACACTCTCACAGAAGGTATACTTTATGGACACTAAGCAAAAAAAAGAAAATGAATAAGACATGCTGAAGAAAAAAACACGAGACAAGGAAATAAAAGTGCACAAAGGAGGAATGCAACCTATGACTACTATTATAAGGAATGATTTCGGTCTCAACTATTGATGAGTAGAGGATGAGTCCTTCCATATAAATATTTCAATATATAAGAGTCTATTCAAATATCTTTAATGATGGTATTATACCAAATCCATAGAGACTGAAACTTCGTATGTTTTCCCTTTCCATCATGGGATTTTTCCGACTTCAGTACTAGGTCACCAACACCAAAGTTTTTGTTGCGTGCAAATATTTTATCAAACCAGCGCTTGATTATATTACGAAGTATGGGAAAATTTTCTTTTGATTTGATCCTTTCTTCCTCAATTTTAATAAGAGTGTTTATCCACCTTTGAATAAGGATATATGGTTTTCCTTGAGATTCCTGAGAAATCCACAAGGCAGGAAGGTATATGTTTGGAGGAAGGATAACTTCCTTTTTGTACACAAGGAATTATGGAGATGTTTTTAGATATGGTTTGGGAGTGACATGGTCAACCGACAATGTATTCATGAAAGCATTATGCTAGTTCTTCTGTTAATATAAAATGCCTTTCTTGATGGTACAAATCATATTTTTGTTTGTTGACTCAGCCAAACCATTACGCATAGATATGGTTTGGGAGTGACATGGTCAACCGACAATGTATTCATGAAAGCATTATGCTAGTTCTTCTGTTAATATAAAATGGCTTTCTTGATGGTACAAATCATATTTTTGTTTGTTGACTCAGCCAAACCATTTCCCTATGGGTAATGGTTTGATGCATTCTTTAAAACAATACCATTATCTAATGAAAACTCATAAAGTTTTAACAAAAGAAAAATAAGTTGCATTGTCAAAGACAAGAAATGTAGAAATTCCAAACCTAGTTATGATGTTCTATTTAAGAAATTGGATGATTTCCTAATCATTAAATTGCGTTAAAGGAACTCATTCAGTCCATCAAGTAGAATAATTTGTTGCAGTTAGAATTTTTCAGTGTTTCTTCAATGAATGAGGATATATTTTACCGATAAGATCTAATCCCCATTGTTAGAATGGTTATTCAACTATTATCGGTAGAAACAGGGCCTCTGAATTGTGATCATGCTTTACACACCTTTGACATATTGGTCACTTTCAGGCATAGGCATGGGTGTCCTTTAATAATGCCGAACAATAGTAACCAACCCTCATTACCTTATGAGAAGTAGTATTTCTCACAAATTTTCCACATTTTGGTCCATTGTGAAGATATTTCAACACCCTTTCTGAATTTGGAGGCTATAGGCATCTAAGCAGGACACCATTGTGGTGCTCGTGGGAAAGAACACCATGCACAAGTTGGTAAGATAAATATTTAAGGTGTATTACCCTAAATTTTTATTCAATAAATGTGAAGGCCAGGTGCCATGCTCTAAATTTTTTTATATGTCTGGATACCAAGACTTAGTTGCACTTGTGGGAGTAATTTACTTAACATTATTCATCTCTATTTCATGCTCCCACCCAGAAGGTTCTTCTGCTAGTGAATCCATTACTTTGGATGCTAGCCAACAGAGATCATGGCCTTGGACGGTGTGAACTAGCTTGAACAAGATCATATTCTTATATAATAATTTCATCCATTTTTCCTTCCTTTCACTCAAATCTTGTTGTACAAAGAGTGTCCTAGATGATGGCTTAGTAATATAGATAATTATGTGATCTTTTAGGAGGTAAGGCCTGAAATGTTAAACCATATTGTAAATTTCATATGATTTCTTATACTTTAATTCCACTCTTTTCAATGATGTGCCCTAAAATATTACATTTAGACACATCTGTTGGGTGTAGTAAATGTTTGACTAATGGAACAACATTTAATTATCAATCAAGGGTCTGTGCATTTCGATATGCAACAATATAAATGCTAGAGAAATAATTCAAGAACTTAAAAAAAAACCCCAATTTTACTTGCAAGCAACCAACATTACCCCACTCTAATCTTTCAATCAAAAGCACTCATGAGAAATAAAACCCTAAGTATTGCAAACACCAATCCTAGTGTTTTATCAGCATTTGAAAGCAAACCCTAATTACTAACAAATAAAATGTAAAAACCAATTGATAATTGCAAGGAAATAAAAACCCTAGATACTATAAACTTGAGCATTAACTCATTAACTAAATGAGAAAATAAAGCATAAATATTTCTTTTAGAAAATCCAAGAAAATTAATGTACTTCTCAAGCCAAATAGAATATTAAATCCAAAGAAAATAATAAACCCTAGCTAGAAATCCAGCACTCTTGTTCTTTCTTCACTCAATTCTTTCTATAAACAATGCAATTAAATATCTACCTAAAGAGAAATCAACACAATCTCTTGCATAAACTATACGAACAAACATTGTGTACATGAATAGGAAATAAACATTATCTGTCCCTTGCATCCACTCTCGAATAAATGCCTTGTCTTCCAAATGAGATCTTGATGCTTAAATTGTTTAAGTTATTAATTTTGTTATAGGAAAGACAACTTGAAGCAAACAAAAACTTTCTAATATTATATTTACAAGCCAATTTCCTACATATAATCATCCAAAACAAATTTACGTGTATATTGTTTAAATGATCAAAACATCATTCATCCAATAGTCTTTTATGCAATCATTGTTCATCAAATATTATAACTCAATAAGTTTAAACAAATATTCCAACAATTACAAGTGGAGTTTTTGTAAGTCAAATTAATGGAAAGAACATGAAAAATTGATAAAACAAGTAGTGACAATAATAAATTATGCAGATTTTCTTCTTAGAATAATACAAAATGAATCAAATATTGTATCACAGTTTTCATTCAAAATCCAATATCAACTATTGGTTCCAAGTCACCTTGACTCTACACCATGGTTTTATTTTACCAATCAAGTCTTGGTACAATAGATGCAAATAAACTCACTACGCTTTTCAAGAGTTGTTAACTAATTCAATAGTAAATTAAGATCATGTTAAATTCGTCTAAACCATAAGCACAATATTCAACAAGAGGTTTTGAATATCAAAGATCTATTGTAGCTATATTATGACACAATACTTAAAGGATATAATTGATATATAACTCTAGAATAAAAAATACCAAGATCTGAGTATGAAGCAAACACAAATCAACGAGTTATGAAAATAGTAGGAAAACGTAATATAGAGCTCAAGAAAAAACCATAGATCATGAAACCTTCAAAAGAAATTACAATACTTGACACACCAAGATATAAAATATTCAATTGAATAGTAGATAAAGAAACTACTCAAATGAAGAGATAGAAAGAGAGGTGTCGAGCTCATTGGCAGACCCAACAAATCTAGCTCACACCCTCTACAAACTAATTAAAGCATAGAGTCAATATGTACATCACATTCACTTTAAAATAAGGAAAGAACCATGAATAGAGGATTTAAATTAAAATGATTGATCAGTCTCCTTTACATTACAAACCAAATGCTCGCAAACTCGTCAACCACTAGGGGGTGGACACTAAAACTTAGTCCGACAACAAAAGATCGTGAAAAATACGAAATTGCTAACTAGGCTTGGAGCCACAACTTTGTTTATATATATTTTTAAATTACAAACTAAATTCAAAATAAAATAAATGAGTACATAAATAGTTTTATATTGATGGAAATTTGGTGCAACCATAGTCCAAACAACGAGTTTGAGATACGGTGCACGAGGAGCTGAAAAATATTCATTTTCTTCAAATCTAGAAATGATTTGGAAATATGGAAAAAATTGTTTTTTTTTAACAATTATGCCTCAAATAGCCCTTCATATCCTCCAAACCATGGTGAATTCTAGAAAAGAACATACTTCTTATTGAATTTTATATACCGGGAGAAAGACCCACGTCCCAAAATTTTGATATTTTCCTTCATATGCACACAAATCAAGGAGGAAGTTGGAAGTTTGAAAACTATGTAAATTTAGGGTTGAATTATTAAGTATTTTCTAAAAATCAATCCATATGATCTGGGTATGTTCTAGCTCATGCCAGAGCATTAAAAAATCATTATAGACATAGAGAATTTCTCGAGTTTCCCATGTAAGTGCGCTAATAGGTCAAACCCCAAATTGGTGTAGGAATTTTACTTGGTGTGTGAACTGTACTAGCTACAATTTTTTTGAGGGAACTTGACCTTACATAATCATGAATAAGTCATCCATTAAACACGTCCACATAGAGATCCCTGTACGCATCAATCAAACGTATGACCTCATCTTTTGATTGGAGGACCTTGTGTAGGAACTAAAGTAGCTGCAATTTTTTTGAGCACACTTACCTCACGTAATTTTGTAAAATTCATCCATTAAATAGGTCCACATGATTATCCTTATACCCATCAATCACTCGTATGACCTCCTCTTTTTATTGTAGGACCTGATGTAGGATCTTCGATACCTAGGCACAATTAAGCCTTAATTAATGATAATTTCATGTGATTCTTACTGAAATAAAGGAAATATGATAAATAATAAACATTTATCCTATCATGCCCGAATTTAAGGTTACTAACCAAGGAATGAACAAAATGATGATGGCAGTAACTAGAAAATTTAATTAAAAGCATAAGGGATTTCAGAGCAAAAAGTTGTATAAATTAGGCAAAATGGAAGCCTAAAATCCCCCCTTACCAATCATCTTGTATGTCATCATGCAAGAAAAACCTTTGAACAAATATCAAGACTTGTAAAGCTATAGTTTTTCCTATTAGAGACTTATTGAATTGGCCACAATATCCTTAAATTATAGGGTTAATTGAGTGAGAGCATGTCGGTAAGTGTCATATGATGTCAACTTTATTCACATGAATAAGATAGGAAATACCTATGACCATATATTTAGTGATGTCAGGGTTGATATTTATTAGTTTCCAAAAGAGTAACTAATTCCATAGATGCCATAGGAATGTTAAAAATGTTTTTATTGTAAGGATAAAGTGTAATCATGAAATAGCTAGCCATCAAAATTTCCCCAAAGCATCTCATGAGCAACCCTAGTCATTAGTTCTTCACTTTAATGTCCTCATTACAAATAAATTTGATATAATTTTAAAGCCATGGAATTAAATATGGATGGAAATAAAGAAACATGACAAAATTATACATTCCGAGGATGATAATCTTACCATTATCAAAGTGTATAAGAAAATATCCTCTTATTCAAGAAAAATGAATCATCTACACTAAGGGTTCCATGACCATAAAAAATTGCTTATTTTCAATCTAAAGAAAAAAAACCTAAAAAATCTTAGATCCATTCTCTCAGTGATACATAGTGCACTTCCTACCTTCAATTCTAATGATATATTCTTCAGAATGTGAGCCATGGTGTTTTAGTTTTAGGCGTGCCAAAATTTTTGTCCCATCTCTGTTACTTAACATAGCCTCGCTACCAGAAGGCCTATTTAGTACCTCGATGGGTTTGCCTTTGTACCATACAAGCATAACCATGTTTCTAGTAGGCTAATTCATCACCCTAACGAGTTTTCTTGTACTTCCTAATACTTAATATATATCACTCAAAATATTTCCAATAATTTATATTGTTTATTGATATATTTTATAGTGCAAGGAAGGTGGGTGGTACGAGAGTATGATAGATTTACTAAGAACATAATTAAATATTTATTTATTCCTTGGGAAACATCATTCACAATAATCCTAAATATTAACTACTAAATGTATAACAAGCATCTCATATAATGACTAAAATATTCCGTGAGTTAATCATGCTAGGGTTCTCATGAAAGTCTATTTAGGGCTTTATAGGATTGGTCCATCGTAGGAGCATTTTCAAAAATACCTTCTAAGATCATTTCAATTTTTTTTTTTTAATAGTAGCTAGTTCAAGTGGCTAGGTTAGGATTATGGTTTTGGTCTTACGAATGGAAAGTGTAATGAAAAACCCCCCTGACTGACCCAATAGATCATCATGGGCATGTGACATGGCCAAAAACTGGTCAATTATCAATCAAAGTCACTTTACCAAGTATGATGCATTAGAAGTGAATCAGATCTGATAAGACTTACCACAAGAGTGCTCAATAGAAGTTTCAATAGTTGTGCCTTAGGGAATTGTAGTTTCAAGAGTGTTTTTGTAACTATCTTCTTTTGGATGGCATATTTATTTGTCACTATAAAATTTCATTAAGAATGGTATGTTCTATGATTTTCACAATTACTTCAATCTTCCTTTAGCATCCCAAAGAAAATTCCAAATCTATTTTTCCAATAGCAATCACATTAACAATAACTGTAGATAGAACATGTAATAAAAAATGAAGAAGACAAACAAAGAAAAAAGGACACCAAATTTGGTGGAAATTAAGGAAAAACCCCAAGATGGGTAAAACCTTTTGATCAATTCCTCTTATTATTATATCAAATGTTCAATAGAGAGAGAGTACAAAAATTCAAAGTTGAATTTCCAAATTAAAGTCAAAATAGTCGTGTCAAATCTGCACTCAACTGCAGTCAAATTTAGCCCTGACTAGAAATTCAATGCTAGTCAGAGTAGCAGAAAAATGTCCTTAAAGCATCTCGGTCATACCCAGTCAAATGCAACCTAAATATGATCTCTAAGTCAACCTAATATAGTTCCAAAGTCAACAGTTAAATTTGGTCAAAATTTGTCATAAATTGTACGGTCAAATTGCAATTTATCCACAGAGTCAAAGTGCTCAAAACACCTCGATTTTGTTCCAAAGAGTGTAGCCTGCCCAAAAAGAAAACTTTCCAAAAGATCGAACTAAAAAAAGACCAAACTCAAAATCTGCCTGGAAATTCAAAGTCAACATTGGTCAACGTTGGTCAAACTGTAGGAAAGACTGAATTTTGTGGCCGGACAATTCTATCTAAAATTCATCCTTGTTACCACACGTAGGAGAGAAACAATATGCCCAATAGTTCTAAGAAGCAATGAGAGAAGGAGAGATAAGAATGTGTGACTGCTGATGATGCCAAATGAGGTGAGAGGTCACTTATATTTATACAATCCATTGAGGGTCAAGCGACATGTCTCTTGGGCTTCATGATCCTACATGATGATGTGGCCAACCTTGATAATTTACACATTAGTGGGGATAAATTCAAAAAAACATTTCTTCTTGTCCAAATTTGATGATCTTTAGATATGTTTTGGTCCTATAGAAAAGAGGAATCAATGAAATCATCATATCCATGAAATGAGTTGTCTGAAGTGGAATTTGGCCCTAGTTTCAAATTTTAACACTCCCTCTCAATAAGTGATAATTTCACCTACCAATCCAAAAATAACCATCGATCATGATGCCAACATATCTTCATGTACCATTCTTATATCACATCTCTTCTCTGTTGGAAACTGATATACATAATGAAAAAGAATCAATCGAGAGTGAGTCATAAGACCTTGCCACTCTCCACTAACAAAAGTCAGTACAGAGGTAGAAACTCAATCAGAATCGATCCTAGATCAAGTTGTTGAACACCATGCATCCTAGACATAGGAAGTATGAAAACACACAATGCAACCATATCTAGTTCTATGGTACCCATCCAATTTTCCCAACTCATTTGATAAATGAGAGGTACTTCCCATGAGTCCCAGACTACATCTGTATGATGTATACTAGGGAATCAATAGGAGAAGGTGAGCCACCAGTCATGATAATATGCCATAGGATAACATGAACCACTCATCCTATTCATATATCAATTGAAGGGGAAGGTGAACCACTCACCCAAAACAAATGTGTCATTAACCATAGGGGAAGGTGAAGCACTCGACATACACACATGTCAGCCATCATGGGGTATCATAGGGAAAGGTGAACCACTCATCCTATACATGGTGCACCAATAGGTGAAGGTGAACCATTATCCTTATGGTGGCTCATAGCTCCAAGAAGTACCTAAGCCTCTTGAAGATACCATAGCTCGATGTCAAAATCAAGCGGGAACCTCCTATGAGAAAGTCTTTCCATGACTCCAAGTCTCCATCAGAAGGCTGAGAATTTGACTTCCCCTAAGGGCTTCATGAGGATGTCTATGACATGCTCAACAATATTGATGTGTTTGAGCCTTATTGTTCTCCATTGTACCATATCCTGGATAAAGTGGTACCTGATATCAATGTGCTTGGAGTGGTCGTGGAACATAAGATTCTATGAAAGATGAACCCCACTCTAGTTGTTGTAGAATATCATGGTGGTATCCAACACATGCTTAAATAGCTCACTAAATAGCTTCCTCAACCAAACAACCTTACAACACGCCATACTACTTGCAGTGTATTCGACCTCGGTGGTTCTTAGAGAAATGGATTTTTGCTTCCTACTCATCCAATAAATTGAAGTAGACCCCAATTAGAAGAAACATCCATACATGATTTTTTGATCCACCACATCTCTAGCCCAATCGACATCAATATATCCATCTAGCCTTAAATTCTCTATAGTGTATGTTAATCCATATTTGATTGTTCCATGGATATATCACAAGATATTCCTAGAAGTAGTCCAATGTATGTGATGAGTATCGACCATAAATTGACTGAATGTATTCAAAATGAAGAATATATCTAGATGAGAGTTTACTAACAACATTAGGGCCCCCACAAGTTGTCTATATTCAAAAGGGTTTGCTAATTCGAGAAAATAAACATTTCTACATATCTTTTTAAAGTTGAATTCCATCAGGGTAGACAAAAAATTGCAATCCACCATACCATATCTCTTAAGCATCTTCACAATGTATTTCTTTGAGAAAGCAAAATTATTAATTAGATTTTGCTAGAGCTCTAGGCATATGAAGTAGACCATCAAAACTAGGTCCTTCATCTCAAATGCGGAAGCAAACTCCCTCTTGCATTGATAAATGAGAGGGTCTACACCTGTCAGAAAGAGATCATGTACATAAAAGACCGAAATGAGAGGCATGCAATTTTCAATATTGAAGTATATTCTAGGATCAATATCAATCCTTTTAAATCCCATCTTCATAAGATAACTATCAATCGTCTCATACCAAGCCCCAAGGGCTTGCTTCAACCCATAGAGGGCTTCCATCTAACAACATTCATGTGTCCTTTGATCTTGTACTTTGAACCCCTAAGCTTGTTCCATGCATACTTCCTCCTTAAGAGATCCATGCAATACAATATTCTTAATGTCCATTTGATGTAGGATCCATCCTTGATAGGAAGTAAGATAAATAATAGATCAGATAGTGGTATATCGAGTAACTGATGAAAATATCTCGTCATAGTCCACTCCTTTTTAAGAGAAGCCTTGAGTAACGAACCTAGACTTAAAATTTTTAGAACTCCCATAAAATCCATGTTTAAATTTGTATAGCCATTCTGAGGTTACTATGAAATTGTCCTTGGGTCTAGGAACAACTTCCAAGACATCATTCTTCATGATATATTCTTATTCCTCATTCATCACATGCTTCCATACTTGGTGCTTTATGGCTTCTTCGAATGTGCATGGTTTATCTTGAACAAAGTACTCATAGCAACTAATTACCCTTGATACATGTTGAACTTCTTACTTTTGCAAAATGTCCCTCTTGGAGCAGTATGTTTTTCAGCATCTTCAAGAGTATATTTGAGCCACAAAGGTATTTTCCTTAAGGTAAAGGGATTAGTAGGAGGTGGATCAATCGGATCCATCCGGCCTTCAACATCGGTAATAGACTCATCTATTCGAGGCTTATGCTAATTTTCCACAACATCATCATTTTCCTTCCTTGGGATAAGGATATTTCTAGCTTTCCCAAGGGAATTATATTCATTGAAGGTGACATCATGGCTTACATCCACATCTCTTTGAATATGCACATAGATTCTATATTCCTTTAAATTTTCACTGTAGCCCACAAATATACCTTTATTCCCAGATGCTTCCAACTTGTTTATTTTCTCTTTAGGAACATGAAAATATGCAAGATAGCTAGATATCCTAAAATTAGAAACATCAGGTTTCTTGCGAGTGAAAATATATTTTCGTGTCTTGAAATACAATTCTTATGTGGGCTCCTATCTTGAACATACACGACACTGTTGGAAACTTCTCCACATAAGAACATTGGTAGACCTTGATCATGTATCATGCCATGGGTGGCTTCCATGATTGTTGAATTCCTCATTTTAACAACACCATTTTTCTCAGGAGTGCATGGAACGATTTTCTCGCTCCTAATATTAGCCTCTTTACAAAAGTAATTGAATTCATTTGATTCATATTTGGTTCCATTTTCTGCCCCCAATATATTATTCTTCTTCCCTATTTCATTTTTCACCAATGTTTTTAAATAAAAAAACCATTTGAACACTTATCCTTCTCCTTCAAGAAATAGATCCATGTTATGCATGAGAAGTCATCCACAAATATTGTATAGTATATGTATCCTCCCAATGGTGTTAGATGCAACATAGTAGATAGGTCAAAATGGACCAATTGAATAATATCAATAGTTTGTCTTTGAATATAAGGGAATGGATCCCTTGTAAGTTTCCTATATGCACAACCCTAACAAAATACTTCATGATTCATGTTCATCTCAGACATTCCTGTGGGCATATTCCTTACCCCAAGTAAGGCTTTGCAATGAAGGTGGAAAAATATCTGGTGTCAAAATTCATATTGAAGATAGGTATCACAATTTAAGGCTCCAAAAGGGCTTCCTCCAACTTCATAGATACCATTAACCATAAATCCAGTTGTGAGTGCATCTCTTGGTCTTCTTTTCCAAATACGTACATTTCCATCAAAGAATGCTACCTTTAATCCTTTATCTTTCATCATAGAAAGATACACCAGGTTCTTCTTCAAATAGGGCACATACAACACTTATTATAGATGAATGGTTTTAACTTGATTCATGTGAAGAGTGATAATACCTATCCCTTACACAGGGCAGGTGGCATTATCTCCAAGTATGATCTCCAAATTCTTCTTCTTTTCACTCAAATTTTAGAGGGACTCATTGTACCCAGTGAAGTGCCTTGAGGCTCCAGTATCAATCAACCAATGATCTAAAGCATCTGAAGGAGAGACAGTATATAGAGCTTAGATAAGATCAAAATATTTTTTTTCTACAAAATTAATTTCCTCATACCTGAAATTTCTCATCCTTTTGGGAGGTCTACCATTTCCATATCGAGAAGTGAGAGCATTCCTCTTTCCTTTATTTTTGGACATGTTGTTCCTTTTATTTACATTTCCTTTGAAATTTTTGTTGTTTTTTTCTTCATCGATTGGATTATTCTTCTTGTGAGGACACTCTCTAACATAGTGGTCGAACGTGTTACAATTGCAACACCTTCCTTGTATTCCTTATTTGAATACTTGCTTGAATCCTTGATCATGTCTCCTTGGAACAACATTATTTTCCCTATTAGAATGAGCAGGGAAAGTAGTAGGTTCATTTAGACTTTAAGTCTTGTATCTCTCTGTCATCCTTGTCTCTTCTTGAGCGCATCTATCAAATAATTCATCGAAACTAGGACTCCCATCATTGTTGAGAATTGGGGTGTTAAACACATCTCATGCTCTTCAAAGACCTCCAAATGAAATGAGAGTGAGCTCCCTATTAGAAATAAATTTTCCAATAGATAGTAGGTCATTCTTGATTTATGTTATTCTCACAAAATAGGTTTGGATAGACTTCCCTTTATCCATCTTGATGTCCTTCAACTTGTTTTAGAGGAAGAGGATTTGATTTGTATTATCTACTTTGAACATCCCAACCAACTTATCATACATCTCCTTAGGTGTTCCAAACTTAAAAATATAGGCAAACCAATTCTTTTGAATGGTATCTACGATAATTATATTAGCTTTGACCTCACCTTTATTATACTTCATCTTTGCAGCAGGATGTGCATTTAATGGAGGGTCCACCACTCTTCCTTGCACATAGTCCATGGAATCATACTCTTCCAAAGTAAATTCCAAATTCATCTTCCATGAATGACTTTTAGATTTTTCCTTGATATTATCCTCATATTTGAAGTAAGATGTAGTATCCATTCAAGCTAGTCCAATAATCTTGTCTAGGAGATCTCCCTTAGTGATTTTTTTTTCCCCTCTTGATTGGGATTTGTCATCACTTGTTCCCTGAAACCATGTTAAATTTAGCTAAAGATGGTACGTTCCCTTCTTTGCACAATTACTTCAATGTTCCTTTAGCAGCCCAAAGTAATTTTCCAATTTATTTTTCCAATAACAATAACATTAACAGTGACTGTAAATAGAACATGAAATAACAAAATGCAGAAGACAAACCAAGGCTGTATAGTCTTTACTGTCGGATGTTGAGAAAAACCTAATAGAGGAAACGCATTTTATTTTTATAGTGTATATATATATATATATATATATATATATATATATATATATATATATATATATATATATATATATATATATATATATATATATATATATATATATATATAGATATATATAGATATATATATATCTATATATATATATATATATATATATATATATATATATATGTACACATAAACCCCCCATAATATATATATTATATATATATATATATATATATATATATATAATATATATATATATATATATATAGATATATATAGATATATATATATCTATATATATATATATATATATAGATATATATATATATATATATATATATATATATATATATATATATATATATATATATATATAATATTTGAAAGTATAAAAATTCAAAGTTTACTTGTCAAATTGAAGTAAAAAAAACCCTATCAAATATGGAAATCAACCGTGAAGCAAATTCAACCTAACTAGAGGTTAACCATAATAAAGTAGAAAAAAATGTCCTTAAAGAGGATCGACCATACCCAGTTAAACTTAGTCGGAACAAGAGGTCAAATTTAGCCTAATTCAATCCCAAATTCAACAGTTTAAACTTGGTCAAACTCTGTCCTAAATTCTGCGGTCAACCTACAATTTATCTCTGTAGTCAAACTACTCATAACACTCAATTTTCTGTGCCAAAGAGTGCAGCTCGACCAAAAAAACAATCTCCCAAATGATCGAACTCAAAACATGCCTAAAAATTCAAAGTGAACACTAGTCAAACTACCAAAAATACTGAAATTTTCGGCCCTGTAATTCTATTTGAATTTTTTCCTCCTTACAACATGTGTGAGGGAAAGAATATGCCCAATAGTTGCACGAACCAATGAGATAAGGATATTTAGGAATATGCTAGTGATGATTATTCCAAACGAGGTGAGAGGTCAATTATATTTATACAAGTCATTGAGGTTGAAGTTACATGTATCTTGGGATTCATGAGCCTACATGATGATGTGCTCGACCTTGACAATTTACATGTGTGGGAATAAATTCAAAAATGCATTTATGTTTGTCCAAATTTGATGATATTTAGATCAATTTTGGTGCTCTCAAAAAGCAGAATTCAATGCAATCATCATATCCATCAAATGAGATGTCTAAAGTGGAATTTGGCCCTAGTTTCCAGTTTTAACAATCACTCTTATACTACTATACCCTAATTTCGAGATAGGATGTCTCCTTCTACTGTAGAAGTACTTCAAGTGTAACTAAGTGGGCGAGGTGAAGATGTCCCTGTAATCCTCCAGGATATTTTCCATATGCCATTGTCATGTAGAGGAAACCTGTTTGGAGGCTTTGGAAGTGGCGAAAATATTACTCTTGTTATGAGGGAAAATCATAAGGAAGGAAAATTTCCTGGTGTAATAAATGATCTTACTAAATCTTTTAGCAAAGATCAAAGAAAATTAGGTAAGGATTTTTACCTTTGGTATCCTGTATAACTTATGACCCGAAGTAATACTAAGAGAATGAGGCCTAGATTCATATACATCATGACGTTTCCATAGTTATGGCTTACCTAATATAATATCAAAGACTTCAAGAGGAGAAACGTCGCACAATACCTCATTTTCAAAGGATTTGATTCTATAAGCAAAGTCCCACTGTTGACTGATGTGGATATCTCGCCCTTGGTGGAGCAACCCCATGGTGTACGGATGTGGGTGCAATGATGTTGGTAGCTTCAATCTCTTAACGACCTTAGCTTATATTATATTCTTCTAGTTCCCACTATTAATGATGAAATACACCGACGAACCCTTTACCCACATCTTCCCGTCGAAGAGGCACTCCCCCTCCTTTAGATCCTCAGGTTCCAACTTTTGGAGCTTGGTCGTTGATACCATTGCAGTTAGTTTTTCATCAATTATCTACTTTTCCTTGTCATGTTCTGGCACATAATCAAAGCATGCATCCATGTTTGAGTCTTTTAACTTGACCCCTAGTGACTGCTTTGCGTGAAAATAATTTTTTTTTGTTAGCGGGAGTTTTATGGAGCTCACACCACTTATCGGTGTCCTTCTTAACCTTCCCATTATTATTAGCTTACAAGTTTGAGGAGTTTTCCTTGCGGGTTATGACCTAAACCTCCCCTTTACTATGTGGCTTAGGGAAGCCTTTGTTTTGATTTGGGTTCACAAATCCAAAGTCTTAATTCTTCTACTTGAATTTCTACTCAATATTGGAAGCATAGTGATATGTTGCACGAATCAAGGAGATGTATAGCAACACTATTTACTCTTGAATTTATTTTTGTAAGAAACGGTGGTAGTGAGCACCAGATGTTCTTACGAATCTTTGATACCCAACTTTGTGTTCACGATATGCACATATTTCTGCCTTTAATTCTACAACGCCATCCATTGTATGTACTTTTCATAACAGATCCCCAAGCGGGAATACTATTCCTTGATGGAATATCAGAAATAATTCCAAGTGGGTGCAGTTGAAAACGGTGAGGTTTATCTCTCATCCATTTGTTCATAGTAGGTTTCCCACTAGTTATTGGCATGGGGGGCGGCTTTGATGAGTGTAAAAGTAATATTTTCCTGATTGGAAAAATAATGAACTGAAAAATATCCTTCCAACAGATTTAACCATCTATATATGGTATCTACATCCATCTGGCCTTCAAATATGGGAATGTCAAAGTTGACTTGTACCTTGAAGGAGTGGCAGGTACAAAGTGGATGTCGGATGGATATGTATCATCTGTGGGCATCTATCAAAGGATCTAGGTGAAGGTTTACATCATCACATTTATTTGTTACTCGAGGACTTCTTTGAGAAATATTTCAAAAGTATCTCCTACTCCCTCTTCTTCATTTTCTTCTACCATAGGAGGTTGTCACAGTTTGTGAGGCTTTTCTTACAAAGGTTCAACCAGTTTAAGCCCTAACTCCTTATACTCGACCTTGTTGGGGACATACAAAGAAAAATAGAGAAATAGAAA
This sequence comes from Pinus albicaulis, assembly GCA_034641835.2. Classification (NCBI taxonomy): domain Eukaryota; kingdom Viridiplantae; phylum Streptophyta; class Pinopsida; order Pinales; family Pinaceae; genus Pinus; species Pinus albicaulis. The sequence continues at coordinate 1,114,744,290 of CM076580.1, forward strand.
ACCACACTAATAACATTTATATATAAGTATGCATGAATGCAAAAGATACATAAATAAACATAAATGCAAAGATGCGACAAAAATAATCCCTCATTTCGTTAATATCAAATAGTTGTAATATTATTACATATAGAATAGAAGTAACTAGCTTGGTTGATGGTCGCTTATCTATGAGTAGAAATGTGGCAACTACATGCCTCCGAACTATGTTACAATGAGGCTCAACGATCTTTTTGTTATTAAAAATCAAGGGGAAACACTAAACAACCAAAAAAATAACCCTAGGAGATGGAAAGGCAAGAGTTTCTGAGCCCCATTTGGGTTAGTTGCGTATCCAACTTCCTGAGATCGTAACTTGGTCATGATTTTATTTTAGTGCATATAATACCTTTTCATAAATATCTCTCTAAGTACTAAAATATTTGCGGCATGCCCTTGCCTATGGTTATGGGCATGCTGCGGACCTCAAAAAAATGATGTTTAGGGGGTCGAAACAAATCTTCAAGTTTGAGACCTGAAAAGCTATTGAAATAGTAAAATGTGATATAAACAAGGAAAGTAATGAAACTAACTAGAGGTCCATGTGGAATAGGTAGGTGACCACTGATATCTACTTGGAACAATTTTATATAAAAATGAATATCCAGAAAAGGTAGAATTCCCTATATGCAAAGAGAAGAGATATCGTACAAATGTACAAGTTCCTATAGTTTAAAACAATGTTTTAGGGCACATTCTAATTATACCTATACTTCAACAAATTTTTCTTTCAAAGTCATTTAGGAGTAAATATGGATTCATGTGAATTATAACTGAATCAAAAGCAATGAAGCGCATATATAAAAAATGTTCAAGAAAGATAAAAGATGACCCTCGTAGTATTAGGTTTTTTCATGCAATTGATGGAGTGTGCACATTCTCTTTCCCAAGCTTAAATTGTAGTGTTTGGAAAGTAAAATTGATGGTATGCAATATCCCCCCATGGATGAGTGCTGTAAAGGATCACCTTTTGTTGGATGTCATTGTTCTAGGAAAACATCAAGTAAAAAAAATGGGTGTTTTTCTTGCACTTTGTATTGATGAGATAAAACTACTATGGAAATGGATATGAATGTATGACATATCCAGTCATCAATCAAATTGGTCTTCCATGTTGTTTGGTGTGCTATGTTGGACTATTCGTGATTTCCCAGGACTTGGTGTTTGTTCTAGAAATATAGAATATCTACATGTTTACACTCGTAATTTATCTTCATCCAAACTTCCATGCTTACATTTATACTAATATTTGATGTTATTAACATTATTTATTGAATTGTAGGGCTTTAAAAAAAGGGGATATTTTCATGTCCAAGATGTGAAGAACAATTTTGTCAATGTTATTATAAATATATATGTAAATTTATTTCTACAAACAACATGGTTTTTCTTCCACGAGATCATAATTTTATAAATCATGAAAAGAATCAATTTGATGGAAATTTTGAAAATAGAGGCCCTCCCATTTTTATGGGTCCAGGTGATTAGATTAATTGGTATGCATATTTTGAATTGAAAACATGGGAGTATTTTTTTTTATCGGGGTGATTCAATTGAAGAACCCAAACAACTTGTAGTTAGTATGCCATTAGTAGTGAAAAAAAATCCATATCTTATGAGCTCCCTTGCCAGAAGGATCTATTAATAGTTTACCTATGAGATCCTATGCACATTTTAAAAAGTACCCCAAATTCTATATTTCAACATATTTCAGGCAAAGAGAATAACAACTTGTCTTCATGGAGATATGTTTCTATTTCGCACACCAAATTCGATAGAATACATATGTGGACAAACTGGAAAAATGAAACATATGAAGAAGAAACATGGATTTAAAAAAAAAAAGAGACCTAGAGCAACTACAGAAGTTCATCTACTCAATGAGGACACGTATTGACTATGGGTCATCATTGGAAAACTATGTTATAGTTGATGGACATGTGATAGGATTTAAACCACACGATTTTTATAATTTCATGAAGGTATTATCAATATTTAACTTTTACTCGTAACATTGATTAAGTACAAAATATATTTTGGTATTGTGTTATATTATAAAAAATACTAATGAGTTTTGAGAAATTTGTTTGACGACATATCATGCCATTGGAAATTTGGGGGTTTCATGTCCAATGTTTGAATTAATGAATTCCATAAGTTAACTTTCAGTATTTGCAAGGTATTTGATATGAAATGTTCGTGTGTGAGAGACATAGAGATATTATATTTATTTTTAAATTTTGACTAAAAGCTCATACAAATTTTCTATTCTTTTCTTATGTGGGAAACTGCATGGAAGAAGGAAACTGTATAAAGTGTATGTGTATTTGAGAAGGATCTCCCTACAAGTACATTTACGGATACTCCAATTTAATGGCATTGAATTGGAGGGTGTCATATCAACAAGGTGGATGCTTTTCTTTGAGAGGTATATGAAAAATATAAAAAGATATGTCTAAAAAAAGGCACATCCTGAGGGTTGCATGACTTGAGAGTATGTATTGAATGAAGTTTTTTTCCTGTGTGAATTCATTAGTAAGGATTTTGAATATGGGCCATGCTTCTAGGATGAAGAACGAGCATAAGATATTATTGATGGAGAAAACCCAAAATCTAATGTTGTTGAAAGTAAATTCACGACCATTGTGGTTTTTTTCCTTGCAGTCGTTATTTTCCTATATAATCTATTTTTCAAATATACAACATGAAATTTGGAGTTTGAAATAAACATTTCGATATGTAATAGGTGCAGTCAAAAGTGCTATATTCGACAAGTTCATTCTATACCACATGCAATTTATGAAAAAATGGATATATTTATATGATAAAAGGAGATAAGAATTGTTTGAAATAAGGAGACATTTTAAGGGGTTGAACCCAAGTAATACTCATCTTCGCACTAATCTAATTAGGAAATGGGGAAAATATTGCACACAAAAATGGGTTACTAAATAAATTCAAAATCAAATAGATGATGCAAGTAGAGACTCGAACATAAAATAAGCTTAAATAAACATGTGTAGAGGGGTTGTGATCTTATTGGTTGGACTCTCATTGAACTAGGATGAAGAGGCTATTGAATAACAATATATTAAATATGAAATTGTTAAAAAATATAATTGCATATATTGTATATGTAAAACAATGTAAATACAAACCATTAGGTTACATGTATGAAAAGTTAGTTCATTAATTTATATTATAAAACAAATTGAAATATTTCACTAAGCCTAAGAAAAATTATTTTTGATTGGAAAAATTAGAAAAAAATAATTGTATATATTTTCTTTATGAGTAAAAAAATACTCTCCAGGTCAAATAATTAAATTTGGCCATGTAATGATGATTGGACATGCATTTCTGTCAAGCAGCCCGAAATTTCCTTACATCACTAAAATGCATGCTCAAGATTCATTTCATGGCCAATATGGTTGATTCAAATTTTACATTGTTTATTTACTAAGTAAAGACGTTAACTGTTTTCCTTGATACTTTGGAATGTTTGAGCTAGAGTTCATAATTTGTTGACTTGAAACCCTTATTTTTGTACTATTTTGTTAATCTTAGAAGGATATTTTTCTGGTGAGATATGGGTATGTGGAGTATATTCGATGTGATTTTGATAAATACGATATTATTATGCAACTATTTTGTTTTCATGCTGCTAAATTTGTATCTCATGTAAGCTTTATGAAATTTTCCTATTAATAAAAAAACCATGCTCGATAATAATGGAGAGATCGTTCAAGGGATCCTAAATATCGACATGATCAGTTGAGGCAGTACTAATCCCTCATGCATAAGACAATGTTCTTTTACCACTATTGTTAAAAATTACACCTTGAGCTCCGACAGCCCCCATATTTCATTTTGAGGCACCCTATGGTAAATGTTTCCATCTGATAAACTAATCATATTGTAGATTTGTTATACAATGAAAAGAAGACATATTTTCTATTTCAAATAGAAATTTAGTACATTCCATAATGAAAAATTTCTGAGTTCAATAATGTATTAGCTTATAAAATTTCATTACATTGTCAAAAAATAAAAGAGTAACTAGATCTCAGTGAGACCACAACGAGATAAAATATTCTCGAAGGAGACATAAAAGGAAGTCCTGAAAAAAATATGAAATTTATTTAAAAATGAACGTTAACATAAAAAAAATACACAGACACACACATACACACATTACATGTTGAAATGTTTCTACATAGATACAACCCCTAAATTTTTCTATTACAAAACTCGAGGATGCTTGGGATGATTCTGCAAGCCCTCCTCTAAAGAAGAATAATATCTCTTTCGTTCTATGGAAAATTTTGATTATTCAAGTGCTACAAAAGACACATCCTTTGATCCTTATTTAAGGTGTATAATTATTGTTTCATAATATTCTCTCATATCGAGATTTTATTTTATCGGCTTTTTCAATAATCCACCTTATTCTTATATTTTTTGTTGTTTCTTAGTCACATTTCTTTCAATATATTCCTTTGTATATTTCAGGTGATATATACATTTTCCCAATTCTCTAGTGAGTTTTTATACTTCATACTCAAGGTTTTTTTCCCATGATGGTTGTTGATTTGTTTGTTGTTGTTGTTTTTCCCTCTCCAAAAGTACTCTCAATTTCTTTATCTCCATGTCACATCCCAAATTGTCTGCTTTTAGGCCACTTAGGAGATTATTGTGTAGTTATTTAATTATTTCTCTCTCTCAACTACCATATACTTAAATTATTGAACAACTATTTGTGAGAATTACATATCACCTAGAAATTTGATGGTTAAGAAAGTGGTCTCTAAAACCTTCACTAGTTCTTTAGCTTGGATTTCTCCAAGTCCTGTAAAGTAAATTTTTTTCTCTTGTATCCTAGCTTATACATTTACCCTCACCATTACCCTTATCCCCAGTCTTTGTACCACCTTCCAAAAAATAGCATTATTTTTCCATTTTAAGTTTTTTAATCTACTATTTTTCCAGGGAAATTTCCACGTATCTCTTTTCAACATATTATCTTTCCTATGATAGGTTTTCTCAAACTTAGTTACTCTTTTTGTATATTATTCAACCTTTGATTCATGATTTTGTCATTCCTGATCTATAGATTTATTTCAAATTTGAGCCTTTAAATATTCAATCAATTTATGTTTTTCATTCAATAGCTTGAATAATTTAGCCTCATAAGTATCTGAAATTTCCAATGGAGGAATATTGAGAACCTCTAAATTTCTTCCCAACTCCTCTTCAAGCTCACTAATTTTTTCATCATACACAACCTAATTTTTTTTGAAATTTTCATGTAGTTTATATATCTCCCTGATACCTCCATTTCTCATTCTGGATAATTCATTATGAAATTCATCAATACTTTTATCCTTGATGTTTATGTCATTCACTAATTTTTTGTTTGTTGCAGAATTGTCAATGACAACATTGTAATCTTATTCATGAATTAAACAATATCCTTCTCCTTTAGTTTATACTTTTCCTTCCAATTTTATATAGAGGAAGAATATTCCATTAAAACTTTTTTTGTAATGGATCATTCTATCATACACTAAGAAAACAAATCTTTTATCGAAATTGTATATTGGACTGTGCACATTTAAACTTGGAGATGTAGATGTTGAATCACCCATCGAAGTGAAATTATGTTGAGGTGACAACTATTAAGAAGGAATAATGTCTATTATAGAAACATTATCATTACATGTTTCCATATAATGGTCCATACCTTCCTTCTCCTCATCTTCATCCACATAGACATGTCATTTTTCTAGGATTCTAGTAGCTATATCTTCAGCATGGAAAATTGAATCAAAAAAAATTTAGACACCATTAACCTGAGTTTGTATAGGTTATTACTCAATTTTTTATTTTTTTTTAATTTCCTAATGTAAGTAAGACAAATATTTTCAACATCAGGTCGAAAAAAATTAATAATTTTTTGCAATGTTTCGAGGAAACTAAATTTAACCTTGTTCATTTTACTTTCTTGTAGGGAATAATGTAATTTTTTAGAAACAAAATGAGGGACATCTATGGTCGTTCCTTAAACCCAATGAATACATAGGCTCATCCAATCACCAAAAATATCAAGCTTGTGATGATTCATAATTATCTTAAGGAAAAATTAAATCAAGGATTTCTATATTCATTTGGGAACATCTTGCATTTTAATCCTTTACTCGGATTAGATACTTCTTTCCCACATATCTTACTAGCCATTTAAATATTTTCTACCTTCGGGGTTTTCTTGGAGTTAAAATCCCCCCCCCCCCCTCTCGATGAAATTTTTGTCTCTCTTACAATCATATCGGGGTCCAACTTAATCATCTTCACAAATATTTTTAATTCCATGGATTTATCCTCATAATTTTCTATGACCCCATATACCTAATAATTTTGGAAATAGAACTATTCAAATATAGAATTATAAACATGTGTTCTTATGAGGATAGCTATAATGTGTTGTGGAAAATTATTTGTATCTTTGCATGAATCATCGCACTCGTTGAATTTTTTGATTGTGAACTTCTCTTAGGAGACCCATGTGTCAACTTTTTAAGGAGAAGAGGATGATGTTGTTTCAATTCAAGACATCATTGTTCAGGGTCAAGGTGCACTAGTTGAATGCAAGAATAAACACTACATAGACAATGAGGAATGCATGTTAAAGGAAAGAATGCACATTGAATAAACCGTGATGAATGTATGGTAAAAGGAGAATTGTTTAATGAATAATGTCACATACATATTTTATTTTTCTTTCTACTAATTCTCTCTCAGAGGTCTATGTGTCACTTTCCTATAATTTCATAAGGGATGGTTTTTCTTATTAAGTTTATCCCACTAGGGAACCCCTTTAAGCATATCTAAACATCTAATTTGATACCTTACCTATGTTTTTTTATGTATTATTGACCCCTCTAAGTAATCGAGGATAAAGTTGAAATACCGTCCCCATTAGATTTAAGGTTAGTCTAACCTTGGAATACATTAAACATGGTTTATATCTCCATTTCAACAACCATTAAAAATATTAACTATTAGTTCTTGATTTATCTATTTTACTTACACTTTAGGGTCATAACTCATAGTAGTACTCCTCCATGGAGGTATGCTCTACTCATAAGTTTCCAATGACGCATGGTCCATGTGACCCATCATGCCCTCCATGTGATAGGGTTGGTTTCCAAGGTAAGTCAAGAGGTGGTTGGTATCTACCAAGTGGAGGGCTAAGGTTCATGCTGGGTATAGATTGATGGTCATGAGTGTGCTAGTCAAAGTCCAGGATTTCAATCTCTATTTAATTTTTGTTCTTCTCTATTTCTTCTCTCGAGGGATTTGGAGTAGGGATGGTGGAGGGTGTGTAACCCACACAGATCTTGAGCAGCTCCTTCTCTCCCTGATCATTTGCAACCCTTGCTTACTAGCCACTTGAGTCTGAGTCTTATTTGATAACACGGTGGTCCAGTTTTATCCCACTTACGGGTATGGATTTTCTCACGTATTTCTATATTTATTTCATTGAATTTGTGACTACCAAGTTTTGTTAATTATACTGATAAAATGACTATTTTTATGGTTGCAGGGGTGTTTTCATGGCACACCCATAGTGCCTTTCGTGCAGTTGGACTGAAGAATGTATTCACGATTAGCCCTGGAGCGTACATCAAGGTAATGTGTTATTCTCTTTCCATTATTGTTATATGTCAATTTGGGAATCATCCCTAAGACCATTATGAATAGGGTCTATCATCCCCTAATTCAGTTGCTACATGCCCTAGAGAAGTTATTCCTGTTAGCCACCCATAAAATTCTGTTATATCATATGGTGGCTAAATGATGTTGGATAGCCTTCAAGAAACAATTTCATTACTAAAATTGCTGATACTTGAAGAATTTTGATAATATCCTATCCTTGGATAATATTCACTACTGTTTCCCTTCAAGACTCAGAGATCCTGGTGATTTCCAAAGCCAAAACACTGCTGCAATCCCATTTTTCCCTTTTTTTTCCTTCCCATACTAACCTCATTTTCTATTTTCCCATTCCCCATGAAAATCCCATAATTTCATGTTTTCTTCCCTTCCCCTTTCATAAAAATCCATTTCATAAGGTCTAAGACCCCTTCTTAGCCTTATCGGAACCCTCTATTTCCATTAAAAAACCACTAAAAATCATGAAAATACATAGTTTTTATGTATTGGGCTTAAGCCCCCTCGGGCTTAAGTTTTTAACCCTTGTCGTCCATGCGCCCGAGCGCCCGAACCGACTGCTAAACCTCTCGAGCACTTATCGCTTTCAAATTATATTTCCCCGCAGGAACATATAAAACCTTTGTTTTTTGTAAAAACCCGTCATTTTATTATTTTTATTAAAAACCCGCCCGTGTAATTGTGGAGCGATCTTCACCGTCGATCTGCTCCGCAGATCGGACGGTGCGGACTCTGCCCTACCATGTGGTCCCCGCCGTTCGAATCTTTAATCGCCACCGTTGATCTGCTCCGCAGATCGGACGGTGCGGACTCCGCCCTACCATGTGGTCCCCGCCGTTCGAATCTTTAATCACCACCGTTGATATGCTCCGCAGATCAACAAGGCGGAATGCGCCTTTCTTGTGGACCCCCCCCCCCCGGACCCTGCGCTGTTTTCCAAACCCGCCCGGTATATTTCGCACCGCCTTCAGGCAAAGGTGGTTTTCTCCCAACGGCCAGCGATTCCATACACTGCCTGACACGCGTCCCATGCACTGTTTGAAAATCGCCACGTAACCATCGTCCCCCGCGTTATAGTCTGGACCATGGATGCCCAGCGAAATGAATATCCGCCATCCGATCTGGGCCCACTGATCCAACGATGAGCGCTCGCCAATGTTGTTCGATGTATAACCAAGGTGCCCGCGTGATAAACCAGTTTCCGTGCAATGGAAATCTCATCTCCGTCGTCGATCTGATCTGCAGATCGACAGTCCAAAATCCATCGCTCAATTCCTCCATTTGAATTTCAAACCTCGCTTCCTCCGCGCCTTCCAAAGCAGTCAAAACCTATAAAAGCAGGATTTTTTAACATTTCGTTTGTATAGTGCAGGGTTTTAAATCATTTTCGTGGTTTTCAAAGAAGATCCAGAGAAGGAGGGTGACGATCCTCCTGTTTCGATTCGTCAAAGAAAATCACCCGCAGAGTTAAAATGCATGTTTCATCGATGTTTTCTCAGGCACATATGCCTTATGAACCCTGCACAGCCCTGCATGACAACAAGAAAACCATGAAACAGGCACAGAGAAAGAGTATGAGTACTGAAGACCAGGAAATTATCAGAGCAGAGGATTAATGGATTGTTTACAAGGATTATGGCCCAAAGGATCATTATAAACCTAATCCCCGATCTAAAACACAGCTTAAAGGAAAACGTAAAGGGTTTAATCTTCCACCGCCACAAATGGAGGCAAATTTATTCCTTCCAGTGACTAAAGCGCCACCTGTGCCTCAAAGTATTCAATCAGGAGTTGGATTTATTGCTCAAAATCAGATTTTTGCCTCGACATAATCGAAGAAGTTATTTCTGCCAGGAACATCAATGCAAAGAATATCTACAGAGTTACTTCGACACCTCACAATGCCTCAAAGGTCAAAAAATACTCCTACCCAGCTTAAATCATGAGTGCAAATCAATTAATATGGTGAACACCTCTTCTGTTTCTTCATTGAGCATCCCAAGGGCCAATGGGCCATTTAAATCCTGTATTAATTGTAATTGAGATCTTTTTCAGATCTCACCTCCTCGTCTTTCTATATATACCACCAGCAGAGATGAGGGTTGGTTGGTTGTTGTTTGATCACAAGTTGTAAACATTGAAGCTCTCGGAAATAAATATACTAGTCTGTTGAAGTTGAAAAACAAATTGAAGCCCAGAGGTTTGATGATGTTGTTGCATGCCCGTTCCTGAGAAGGCTCTATCATTGGATTCATGAGCTTGGTTGTCAGTGAAGTATTCTAACTGTTAAATGTTTTCTCCTGTTTTCATTATGTTCCATTATTTCTTACTACAATAGGCTGAAAGTTTTAGGCTAAGAAATGTCCCCTGGAAGCACCTTAGACCTATTCACCCTTCACTGTTTTATGTTTTCTTCTCGCTGAAGTATTTTAAGAGGCTTTTAAACTTTTTCAGTCCATTCTTTTTGCTTCCTTACTAAATAAAATAGTTGATTTCAAGATTTATAGGCTTTCCGCTTGCCTATCATCACTTGAAAGTCATGATGAAGTCCCCTTGAAGTACCATTGCTTTAAGTTAATCAAAGAGGTCATTTTGATCTTGCCTTGCCATTGCTTTGGAATGGGGCTTGTGTCTTGAAGGTCTTTATAGTTGCAAGCATAGATGTTATTAGGGTGTTCCCTCTTCTATGACTGCAATTATCAGTGAATCTTTTATGTTTTCTAAGTCCTTTAAAATAAAATCTTTGAGGAAATAGGGAGTTCCCCGAATCTTAGATTTCATTTTAAAAGTTGTCTTGAAGTCATTATTTGCTTAAAGAATGTCTATGGAATTTATTGTTAGCCCTGTCTATCAAATATCTCTTTATTGTTAAGTTATGTTTTCAAGTTCCCTTTGTTGAGAATTAAGTTTCTCTTTCCAAATCATTAATGTCCATCTCATTCCAAAACAAAGGATCCTGTGGCCAACTTAGATTTCCCCTTTGATATCCCATATCCCTTGAAGAGTTTGTCGTGAACTTATTTTGACTCCATTGCCCAATGAACCAGATATTTCCTCTTTCTGTCTATCTTTCCTAGACTTTTCATATTCTGTTGTATCAGCTCAACCCAACCAAACAAACATATGTACTTAAATAACTAGTCGAAAATCCATAATCAAAGCAGACAAGATAAACCTTTGCAAACAAATATTTGAGAGATCCCTCTCTGAGAATAGGAGGACTAGATCCTGGAACTCTAATGATTGGTTCTGATGTTGCCTTGTCTTTTGATTTTCCAAACTGTCAAAACACGGGAGACCAACATAATGGCAATCACGGTGGGACCTCTGAGTTAGTAAAAATCTAAATACCCCTTAAGACTCTAGAAATCCTTTATTTTCAAGAATATCCAGTGATTATTAGCCACCTCATCGCCACCAACATAATGGCGATCACGGTGGGAACCTGATTTCATAGTTGCCTAGCAAGCTCTTTTAAACTCATTAATCTTTCAAACAACCAAATAAACTTAGAAAAACCCAAAAATATTTAGTTTGGCTTCATAATAAACATGGTGGTGGAACCATAAAACATTTTATCCTTAAAAAAACTAAAAATTTTCCACCTGGTGACTCCACTGGCCTCCAGTAGGCCTATTACCCTTCCAGTCCTTGCAGACTCCCTTAGGAATGCATTAAGCAAACCCAATCATGCTATTGGTGGACAGGAAATTTCAAAATCTTCCACCTGGCGACTCCGAAATCCCCAAAAGACCTAATAAATCCATTGGCAGAAGACTCTGAACTGGTTATAAAGATACAGTGACCTTAAACACAAAACTCAACCATTACAAGACCTAGACAATGAGCAAGATTATAGAGAAAATAATAAAGAAAAATTACTGATAGTGATGGAGAAAATGGTGTACATACTTAGGAAAATATTTGAAAGGTAGGAGGCCAATTTAAATATTGATGATCTAGAGCAGCCCATGCTCCTTTCAAATTAGGAACAAACCCAAAAACTACAAAATATGTATGATGAACAAGATTACAATGAGAGCAATGAAGAAGGTTGTCAGGAAACTCCTGATTGCCTACCTATTTCTTGTATTATGCTATTAAGAGAACTCCATAACCAGATTGCAAAAGCTCATAGTGAGCAGTGCCTTGAGGAAAAAATAAGCCATTTTGAACCAACAAAATCTGAAATAGGAGAAGAGACAGCACAACCAGAGTCTTTTCCTTTATGTTACCAATCATTTCAGATTATTAAAAGACAATGGCATCTTGATAATATGCTTGAAACAACTCATGAACCTTATAGTCAAAGTGACTGCCACGAAAATCATGAGGAGTTGTTTGAAATTGAGACATATCAGGAAAAGGAAGAGAATCCTCAAAATTCCCCTATGAGCACAAGTAATCATTCCCTAGAAGAGGCTCAAGAAGACATCCATCCTCAACACCAATTAACACAAGAGGGAGAAGATTGTTGTTCTTCTGTCCAAAGAAAAGAGAAAATTCCTTCTCTTTTTACAGAGGAAGAAATTGATCAGATATTAAATAAACAGTCAGCCCTAAATTCTTTATTAGAACAAAACACTTATGCTCATTTTCCTACTAAATGTTGTTGTCTTGAAATAGAAAATAAACTTGTAGGTCAGCTAAAAGAACAAAATGATAACCCAATATGTTTGAATGGTGAAATTGTGTATACTAATGACTTTTCAACTTCTGATCAATCTAATGATGATGATGAGCTCTATTGTACATATCAACCCCTACATTTATTTTGTGGTCATTAGCTCCTCCATTCAAGTTTTTAACTTGCAGATCTGTTTAAATCTGCTTAAATCCCCCGTCGTGGCCATAAAACCCCATTTTCTGCCTATCGCTACCCTTTTCCGCCAGAAAAATACACTCTACAAAGGTTAAGATCCGCATTTAAAAACATATCGGGCCTAACCCCTATAGTATTAGCCCCTTTGTTTTTATTCTCACATGACCTGAGCGCAAAACTGTGTGCCAGGCAGGCAGGAGCTTATCGTCAAAGATTTCGGGCGTGTCTGGAGCCGTCCAATCAAAAACAAATCGACGGAGTGGAGCCGTGCTTACTGTGGTGGTCCCCGCGCCCGTACCCGTTGCGAAACCGACGGTTTCATTCTGCACCACCATTATTGAGAGGGCGGTATTCTCCACGGGGCCGGCAATTCCATAGATAACATGACAAGTGTCCTCATGTACGATTCCCGAAACCGCCCATTTCGTGCATTATTGTTCAGTCAAAAGTCGGGCAGCGGAATCATCGTCAGCCATCAAATCTCAAGTCCTCCATCCAACGGTGGCTATCCTACGGAGCTGTACATGTTTTAACCCACGTCTATTGCGTCCCTGGCCCACCATTTCATTTTCCTCTGATTCGTTAAAACCGTCGATCTCATCCAATGATCATGTGGCCAATATCATCCTCTTGACCACCTGTTGACCGAGCCTCCCACCATGACAGTGTTACACGTGTTCACCGTCCCATCCTCCGCCATGCATATATATGTTTCATTCATATATACATTCCATTGTCTTTCCCTGGTCAACCCGTCCACCTCCATCATCGTCCCCCTGTGTTTTTCGCCACCCTGCATCGTTTCATCATCCTCTCAGACCTATACCACCATCTCCATTAACCCCACCATGTCCACCATCCTTGTGATTGGTTTTATTTAACGAGTTTTTGTTTTTGCAGGTTTATCGTGGCTAATAATTATCATGATTCATCACTCCCTTTACAGAGGCCAAGAATGCACAGCAGGACCATGTTTCAGGAGTAAAATTGGTGGGAAAAGATCCAGGAGCTGCTATGATGTGACCACCATTAAAGAAAGCAAGGATTTGCAATTGTAGAACCCTCCAGAGAAAATCAAAGGGCAGATTTGGGTAGGCGAAAACATTAATGGGGCCGCATGAAATATCAGTGAAAGATCGAGAAATACAATGCCTTGCATTAAAGATCTGGGATTTTAATTCAAAGGTAGAGGGCCAAGAGTACCATGCACAAAAACAAGCAACCTCAAGGTTTTATTGCAGCAGATTTTTCTCTTCCCGCCAAGTACAGAACATGTGTATATTTTATTCTTTATGTCTTGTTCATGAGGAGATTTTCATCCTCAGCATTTATTTCATGAAGTAGTAGCAGAGTACTTGCACCAGTTCAGCACCGCCAAACAGCATAGGCGGGTTTTTCTTTCAAATTTGTTTTAAATTAGATCATTAAATGTATATCACCTACCTCACTCTCTAGAGCTTTCTGTTTCTCTTATAAAAATGAGGAAGAAAGACATTGTAAAGGTTCCATATTTCTATCAGCAAACTGTGCAGTGAGAAGTTCTTGTATACATCTTGTAAAGATTTTGTGTAAAGGCTCAGAGCCCGTAGGGTCTCAGTGAGGAGGAGTTATATCTGTAATGAGGATTCTGGTCTTTGGTATCCCACAGTATGTAATCTTTTCTTATGTGTTAATATAATATATCATTTCATGCTATTTATCTTCTTGTATCATGTTCTAGAATGCGAGTGACTCACTGGTCTTAAGTAAGGATTCATCCTAGTTGGTGCCCATACTTGGATTAGTCAAGCACTTTAAATAGGCCTAGTCATGATATACTGTTCCATGTTCATTTCATCCATATTTTCTGCTATATTAGTTACTTGAGGAGGGTGATTTTAAAACGCCATTGTCATGTATGAATTCTTAGTTGGATAAGCCCATATGTGGTTTTGTTGTGTATCCGGGTATCAGCCTCATGCTAACTAGTATCTTCTTCATGTTTCTTCACTGCATCCACTTTCTGATATTTTATTTCTGTGGCATATTATTTGAACTGGCCCTCTTTGCAGTAAGTTGTCTCTTAACTGTCTGGTGCTTTTGTATTGGAGTTTTGCATGCTGTTCCTACATTAGTCTTATCTTTGTATCAGCTTCTGAGAGAGTTTGGTTCCATTTAAACTAATTTCCTTGTCTTACAAGTGATAGTAAGAGAGATTTTGGATTGACAACCCAAGCTATATTATGAGCTCCTTGCTATGCTAAGATGTCCTAGGAACTGGTCTATAGAAACTCTAGGTTGTCTCTAGGGTAGACAATAATTGTCGACAACATCTTTCTGGCGCCATTGCCGGGGACGGATTTAAGAAAATCAATTTCCCTGGGCCTCGAAAAATCATATTCACTCTCTAATCAGGTGAGCACAGAGAGTTGAAGAGTTGTGTATCTCTCACCTTGGCGACTCCACGATTGGTTTTTATTTGATAAATCTATTGGCAGTCCTGGCTTCTCGTAAGCCACATTTGAGATCAGACACATCACAGCAAAAAACGCCTGTGTCTGACCCAGAGAAGATCATACACAGAAGAGGTTGGAAAGAAAAGAAATCAGTTCGTGCTGAAATCCTTGAATTTTCTGAAGAATATTATCCGTCCCCTTCTTCTCAAGAAATCCAAGTAGAAAATCCCGACTCCACTGGGGAAGAGACAAACGGCTTTGATTTGGTAAATCACTGTGGTGGACAGTAAGATCTTAAACCATTCACCTGGCGACTCCACAGTTCCTAAATGATTAAAAGACTCCACTAGTGATCAGTAGGCTACTGATTATCTTGGTTTCACGAGACTCTACTGGGAAACCATGTCACAGTACAACATCAACCATGCTAAAGACCAAGCCACTTCATCATTGGAAGACTTTGAACAGTTTGCAGAAATGCATCAAAGTTTCATAGAAGAGTGTCATTCTAGCTTGGCAAGAATGAAAGTGGAGGACCTTCCACAGGTTATTCTTCTCAGCTCAAGTTTCCCACCAGTACTTGAGAAGATCTCACTAAAATTAGTGGTTGAAATATATGAAGCTGAGATTGAATTTTTGAACTCACAAGAAAAATCATATCAGTTCATAGACTTGAGAACCTTTTTGGAAAGTCCCCCTCCCCCTGAAAAATAAGAGATTCCACTGACTGTCGAAGTACAAGGGGAAGATGATCTGGTTCTCAAGAGCCACATTGAAGACGCAGTGGAAGATGTAGAAATCAAAGTTGCCCAGGATGAAAATAGCCTACCATTTATGGCAGGCCAGAAAGAAGAAAAATATATGGAGGCTCTGATTAGCCCAAATTCTCCAACAGCGCAAAACATGTCAGAGCTCCAAGAGGACTCAGAATCAATGTGTGATGAGTCCTCTAGTTCAGAAGATGATGGAGAAACTCTACCCCAAGAGAGTCTTCTTCTCCATCCAATGGAAAAAAGAAGAGATCCCACTGCCTTTTGAAATACAAAAAGAAGGTGGTCAGGCTTTCAAGAGTCACTCTGAAGATGCAGTGGAAGATGCAGTAATCAGAACTGCCTAGGACACAGACAGCCTGCCAATCATGGAAGGCCTAAAAGAAAAGAGTGTACACCATTTGTTTATTGATCCTGTGGAAGAATATATGGAGGCCCTGATTAGCTCAAATTTTCCAGCATTAATCTTTCAACAGGGCCAGATTCATCATGAATGGTCACCATTGATGATGACCGCATTTTTGAAGAACCACATGCAGAGCACCCTATGGTTATCTCTGGCAGGCAGTCAGTGCTCCTTTACCTTTTTGTTACTGCTTGACTAGCTGCACTGGCATTATTGTATCACCTAGAGCATCAGAGTTTTCCAGAGTAGAGTAGGGTAGGTAGGAAAAGCTGAATAAAGCTCAGCCTATGAGCATGTAGGTAGTTGTTCTGATTTCTGCAAAGTCCAACGAGCCAGGTAGTCTAATTTTGGCTCGGCTATTTTTAGTTTTTGTTTCTATCTTTGTTTGAATAATGTGGGTGCTGTAATGAATTATCAAGTGAAAAGTGAGAAGTGCTGGGGGGCAGAGTGTGCACAGAAGATGATCAGGAGGTCTGCAGGTTCTTGACATGTCCAAGGATGAACATGCCGTCCGCAGATGGAGCCGATGTTGTACATATCAACCCATACATTTATTTTGTGGTCATTAGCTCCTTCATTCAAGTTTTTAACTTGCAGATCTGTTTAAATCTGTTTAAATCCCCCGTCGTGGCCATAAAACCCCATTTTCTGCCTATCGCTACCCTTTTCCGCCCGAAAAATACACTCTGCAAAGGTTAAGATCCGCATTTAAAAACATATCAGGCCTAGACCCTACAGTCTTAGCCCCTTTGTTTTGATTCTCACATGACCCGGGCGCAAAACCGTGTGTCGGACAGGTAGGAGCTTATCTTCAAAGATTTCGAGCGTGTCTGGAGCCGTCCGATCAAAAACAAATTGACGGAGCAGAGCCGTGCTTACCGTGGTGGTCCCTGCGCCCGTACCCGTTGCGAAACCGACGATTTCATTCTGCACCACCATTGCTGAGAGGGCGGTATTCTCCGCGGGGCCAGCGATTCCATAGATCGCATGACAAGTTTCCTCATGTACGATTCCCGAAACCGCCCATTTCGTGCATTATTGTTCAGTCAAAAGTCGGGCAGCGAAATCATCGTCAGCCATCAGATCTCAAGTCCTCCATCCAACGGTGGCTATCCTCCAGAGATGCACATGTTTTAACCCATGTCTATTGTGTCCCTGGCCCACCATTTCATTGTCCTCCGATGCGTTAAAACCTTTGATCTCATCCAATGATCATGTGGCCCATATCATCCGCTTGACCACCTGCTGACCGAGCCTCCCACCACGAAAGCATTACACGTGTTCACCGTCCCATCCTCCGCCATGCATATATATGTTTCATTCATATATACATTCCATTGTCTTTCCCTGGTCAACCCGTCCACCTCCATCATCGTCCCCCTGTGTTTTTCGCCACCCTGCATCGTTTCATCATCCTCTCAGACCTATACCACCATCTCCATTAACCCCACCATGTCCACCATCCTTGTGATTGGTTTTATTTAACGAGATTTTGCTTTTGCAGGTTTATCGTGGCTAAGAATTATCATGATTCGTCACTCCCATTACAGAGGACACGAATGCACAACAGGACCATGTTTCAGGAGTAAAATTGGTGGGAAAAGATCCAGGAGCTGCTATGATGTGACCACCATTAAAGAAAGCAAGGATTTGCAATTGTAGAACCCTCCAGAGAAAATCAAAGGGCAGATTTGGGTAGGAAAAAACATTAATGGGGCCGCATGAAATATCAGTGAAAGATCGAGAAATACAACGCCCTTCATTAAAGATCTGGGATTTTAATTCAAAGGTAGAGGGCCAAGAGTACCATGCACAAAAACAAGCAACCTCAAGGTTTATTGCAGTAGATTTTTCTCTTCCTGCCAAGTACAGAACATGTGTATATTTTATTCTTTATGTCTTGTTCATGAGGATATTTTCATCCTCAGCATTTATTTCATGAAGTAGTAGCAGAGTACTTGCACCAGTTCAGCACCGCCAAACAGCATACGTGGGTTTTTCTTTCAAATTTGTTTTAAATTAGATCATTAAATGTATATCACCTACCTCACTCTCTAGAGCTTTCTGTTTCTCTTATAAAAATGAGGAAGAAAGACATTGTAAAGGTTCCAGATTTCTATCAGCAAACTGTGCAGTGAGAAGTTCTTGTATACATCTTGTAAAGCTTTTGTGTAAAGGCTCAGAGCCCGTAGGGTCTCAGTGAGGAGGAGTTATAACTGTAATGAGGATTCTGGTCTTTGGTATCTCACAGTATGTAATTTTCTCTTATGTGTTAATATAAAATCTCATTCCATGCTATTTATCTTCTTGTATCATGTTCTAGAATGCGAGTGGCTCACTGGTCTTAAGTAAGGATTCATTCTAGTTGGTGCCCATACTTGGATTAGTCAAGCGCTTTAAATAGGCCTAGTCATGATATACTGTTCCATGTTCATTTCATCCATATTTTCTGCTATATTAGTTACTTGAGGAGGGTGCTTTTAAAACGCCATTTTCATGTATGGATTCTTAGTTGGATAAGCCCATATGTGGTTTTGTTGTGTATCTGGGTATCAGCCGCATGCTAACTATTATCTTCTTCATGTTTCTTCATTGCATCCACTTTCTGATATTTGATTTCTGTGGAATATTATTTGAACTGGCCCTCTTTGCAGTAAGTTGTCTCTTAACTGTCTGATGCTTTTGTATTGGAGTTTTGCATGATGTTCCTACATTATTCTTATTTTTCTATCAGCTTCTGAGAGAGTTTGGTTCCATTTAAACTAATTTCCTTGTTTTACAAGTGATAGTAAGAGAGATTTTGGATTGAAAACCCAAGCTATATTATGAGCTCCTTGCTATGCTAAGATGTCCTAGGCACTGGTCTATAGCTACTCTAGGCTGTCTCTAGGGTAGACAATAATTGTCGACAACGAGCTCCAAACAGAAAATAATCATGCAGGGAAACCAACAGTGGATTAGTGTCATGAAATTCATTATCATCAGCTTGAAAGCAGCAATCAGCCAGTCCCATTCATCAGGAATAATTTTCACATAATTGGGAATCAACTGTCTATTAGTTGTAATGTTGGGGTTGAGAATAAAGAGGAATTTCTTGAACATGATGCATATGAGGAGCATCCTCCTGAAAGGGTTGAGGTAATAAAAGATACCCCTACTCAAGAGCAAGATGATCTCTTCACAGAGCACAGTCGACTGAATCAGAGCATACCAGGACTACAAGAAGACAACACTGTAATATATGATGAATCCTCTAGTTCAGATAACAATGAAGATGAGGATGTTTTTCTTCGTCATAAGAATCTTTACCTTAAGCCAGTGGAGAAAGAAGAAATGATCCTGGTTGAAACAGTTCTTCCAAACACTCACAACCAAGTATTGTTTCAAGATCCTTATGCTCATTTCTTGAAAATATTTGAAAATGGGATAAAGGTTATTAGGAGCAGTATATTACCAAAAGCAAGAGGATTATTTAGCACTGTTGCTAAAAAACAAAAAGAATGGGAGTGGCCCTGTTTTTCCAGCCTGCCCAAGGAGATGAGGAAGTACCAATCATGGAATCATTTGCTGGGTTGGTTGTACTGGAAAAGAGAGTTCATCAGCTAAAGCATGTAAATGTTCCAAATTAGATTAGGTTAGATAGGAAAGCAATAAAGCTCAGCTTTGAGCATTTAGTTAGTTGTTGATTTTTGTCTTGTAAGAAAAAGAAAAATACAAAAAACAATAGAAAGAAAGAAAAGAGGGCAGAAATGAAAACAAGAAAGGCAAAGCCCCATGCCAAAAAAGAGAAATAAATCTGAAAGTGTGCAAGCTCAAATGCCACTCCTCAAAGACACACTTCTAGCTAGTCAAACTGTTTAAACTTGACTAATTAGCTTTAAATTTTTTCTGCTGATAGGATAGTGAATTTGATTTGCCTAAATGTTCAATCTTGGCTTATCAGTAGATAGATTAGGATAGAAATTTAAGGTTCAAACAAACTCAAAATCTGAACCAAAGTTTCCAAAAAGGAGAGGACTCAAAGCTATGTTAAAATCTGAGTCAAAGAAATGTAAAGATATGGTTCTAACCAAATTAAAACCTGAACCAGAAGAGAAGCAAAGACAGCTCAGAACAAGTTTAAAAAAAGAGCTGTAAAAAGAGAAGGCAGCACTTTGAGTTTTCAGACCTTAAGCCTTCTATTTTTAGATTTAATTTTTTTGCAAATAATAATCTATGAGCAGCTTGTTTTTATGCCATAGATCACAGCAAGTCAAACAGCTTAACCTTGACTTGAATGTTTTTAAATTTATGTTATAGAATTTAGAGAATGAAAGTCTGTTGGACAGTTTAATCCCAATAGACAATAGATTAGGTAGAGAATCATATGGATCCAACTGTTTAATCTGGATCCATGAAGAAATAAGAAGTAGAACTAGATTAGATTTCTATTTTTCAAAAAGAATAAAATGTTGTAAGAGATTTTTCTAATCCAAGTGCACTCTGATGAAGAAAAAATGTTAGACCAGTAGGATTGGGTAGGTAGAAGGTTTGTTGTTGAGAGTTCCATTGTTTTTCAATGGCTGATAACTTGTTTCCATAGGCAAAATAAGATCATTCAAGCAGAAGAAAACAGCCCAATGGATGAGGCAACTGATCAGCCTCCTAGAGAATACAAATCTACAGTTCTTGATGCCTTCAAAAAGGCACCATCCCCAAGTGGAGCCACTGTTAGCCACCCATAAAATTCTGTTATATCAGATGGTGGCTAAATGATGTTGGATAGCCTTCAAGAAACAATTTCATTACTAAAATTGCTGATACTTGAAGAATTTTGATAATATCCTATCCTTGGATAATATTCACTACTGTTTCCCTTCAAGACTTAGAGATCCTGCTGATTTCCAAAGCCAAAACACTGCTACAATCCCATTTTCCCCTTTTTTTTCCTTCCCATACTAACCTCATTTTCTATTTGCCCATTCCCCATGAAAATCCCATAATTTCATGTTTTCTTCCCTTCCCCTTTCATAAAAATCCATTTCATAAGGTCTAAGACCCCTTCTTAGCCTTATCGGAACCCTCTATTTCCATTAAAAAACCACTAAAAATCATGAAAATACATAGTTTTTATGTATTGGGCTTAAGCCCCCTCGGGCTTAAGTTTTTAACCCTTGTCGTCCATGCGCCCGAGCGCCCGAACCGACTGCTAAACCTCTCGAGCGCTTATCCCTTTCAAATTATATTTCCCCGCAGGAACATATAAAACCTTTGTTTCTTGTAAAAACCCATCATTTTATTATTTTTATTAAAAACCCGCCCGTGCAATTGTGGAGCGATCTCCACCGTCGATCTGCTCCGCAGATCGGATGGTGCGGACTTCGCCTTACCATGTGGTCCCCGCCGTTCGAATCTTTAATCACCACCGTTGATCTGCTCCACAGATCAACAAAGCAGAGCACGCCTTTACTGTGGACCCCCCCCCCCCTCCCCCCCCGACCCTGCGCTGTTTTCCAAACCCGCGCGGTATATTTCACACCGCCTTCGGGCAAAGGCGGTTTTCTCCCAACGGCTAGCGATTCCATACACCGCCTGACACGCGTCCCATGCACTGTTTGAAAACTGCCACGTAACCATCATCTCCCGCGCGTTATAGTCTGGACCATGGATTCCCAGCGAAATGAATATCCATCGTCCAATCTGGGCCCACTGATCCAACGGTGAGTGCTCGCCAATGTTGTCCGATGTATAACCAAGGTGCCCGTGCGATAAACCAATTTTCGTGCAACGGAAATCGCATCTCCTTCATCGATCTGATCTGCAGATCGACAGTCCAAAATCCATCGCTCAATTCCTCCGTTTGACTTTCAAACCTCCACCCTCGGCCGTCGATCACGCGCGATCGACGGTTCAGATTTAATCTCTCTTCTGCCTTCTCCGATTAACCCCGGCCGTTGGATGATGCCATCCAACGGCCTCGCTTCCTCCGCACCTTCCAAAGCAGTCAAAACCTATAAAAAATTTTAACATTTCGTTTGTATTGTGCAGGGTTTTAAATAATTTTTGTGGTTTTCGAAGAAGATCCAGAGAAGGAGGGTGACGATCCTCCTGTTTCGATTCGTCAAAGAAAATCACCCGCAGAGTTAAAATGCACATTTCATCGATGTTTTCTCAGGAACAGATGCCTTATGAACCCTGCACAGCCCTGCATGACAACAAGAAAACCATGAAACAGGCACAGAGAAAGAGTATCAGTACTGAAGACCAGGAAATTATCAGAGCAGAGGATTAATGGATTGTTTACAAGGATTATGGCCCAAAGGATCATTATAAACCTAATCCCCGATCTAAAACACAGCTTAAAGGAAAACCTAAAGTGTTTAATCTTCCACCGCCACAAATGGAGGCAAATTGATTCCTTCCAGTGACTAAAGCGCCACCTGTGCCTCAAAGTATTCAATCAGGAGTTGGATTTATTGCTCAAAATCAGATTTTTGCCTCGACACAGTCGAAGAAGTTATTTCTGCCAGGAACATCAATGCAAAGAATATCTGCAGAGTTACTTCGACACCTCACAATGCCTCAAAGGTCAACAAATACTCCTACCTAGCTTAAATCATGAGTTCAAATCAATTAATACGGTGAACACCTCTTATGTTTCTTCATTGAGCATCCCAAGGGCCAATGGGCCATTTAAATCCTGTATTAATTGTAATTGAGATCTTTTTCAGATCTCACCTCCTCGTCTTTCTATATATACCACAACAGAGATAAGTGAAGTGTTGGTTGGTTGTTGGTTGTTGTTTGATCACAAGTTGTAACATTGAAACTCTCGGAAATAAATATACAATTCTGTTGAAGTTGAAAAACAAATTGAAGTCTTGGATGTCTTGATGATGTTGTTGCATGCCCGTTCCTGAGAAGGCTCTATCATTGGATTCATGAGCTTGGTTGTCAGTGAAGTATTCTAACTGTTTAATGTTTTCTCCTATTTTCATTATGTTTCATAATCTCTTACTATAGTAGGCTGAAAGTTTTAGGCTAAGAAATGACTCCTAGAAGCACCTTAGACCTGTTCACCCTTCACTGTTTTATGTTTTCTTCTGCTGAAGTATTTTAGAGGCTTTAAACTTTCTCTTTAGTCTTCATGCTTGTTTATTTCCTTAATAGCTCAAATAGTTGATTTCAGCATGATTTATGGTTTTCCCTGCTTGCCTACTATCACTTGAAAGCTGTTATTGAAGTCTCCCTTTGAAGTACCATTGTTTTAAGTTAATCAAAGAGGTCGGTTTTGATCTTGCCCTTTGCCATTGCTTGAACAGTTGTTTTTAAGGTCTTTATAGTTGTAAGCATAGATGTTATTTAGGTGTTCCCTCTTCTATGACTGCAATTATCAGTGAATATTTTATGTTTTCTAAGTCCTTTAAAATAAAATCTTTGAGGAAATAGGGAGTTCCCCGAATCTTAGATTTCATTTTAAAAGTGGTCTTGAAGTCATTATTTGCTTAAAGAATGTCTGTGGAATTTATGGTTAGCCCTGTCTATCAAATATCTCTTTATTGTTAAGTTATGTTTTCAAGTTCCCTTTGTTGAGAATTAAGTTTCTCTTTCCAAATCATTAATGTCCATCTCATTCCAAAACAAAGGATCCTGTGGCCAAGTTAGATTTGCCCTTTGATATCCCATATCCCTTGAAGAGTTTGTTGTGACCTTATTTTGACTCCATTGCCCAATGAACTAGATATTTCCTCTTTCTTTCTATCTTTCCTAGACCTTTCAGATTCTGCTGTATCAACTCAACCCAACCAAACAAACATCTGTACTTAAATAACTAGTCTAAAATCCATAATCAAAGCAAACAAGATAAACCTTTGCAAACAAATATTTGAGAGATCCCTCTCTGAGAACAGGAGGACTAGATCTTTGAACTCTAAAGATTGGTTCTGATGTTGCCTTGTCTTTTGATTTTCCAAACTGTCAAAACACGAGAGACCAACAATTCCAATGATGGCTTTAATTCATAAGAGTTTGAATTTTTGAAGTATAGTTAAAATGACCCATTGAATCATCAATTCTCCTCTAAATGGGCCTAAGTGTGTTGCATAGCACATACCCCCATGCAAGAGTGATCTGCAAAGCACTTCCTGACACTTTAGGGTCTATTGGTATCCTAGGAGCGAAATCATCAATGTTCTAGGAATATCCACATGTCCAGTGCCTTATAGAAGGGATCATAGGTGTAATACTTCGAATAAATTTGTTCATACATCACCATTGAACCCAGAAACATGTCTCCTAAACTATTAGAAAGCCTTTCAATATCATTTATTGAGAAAATACCTACAATTTCTCTATAAATTTAACACTCATCTAAGTGCAAGGGAGGAAGAAATTTGTTTAGTGTTATGCTGTTGGATTCTGAATTCTTGGAGACCTGAAGTAATGTGATGCTACTATATTGATGATTGGTGTGATGAGGATAGGATGAAGTTGGAGCATCTTGAGAACGAACTTATCGACTGGTTGTAATATATTCCTCCTAATACTGTAATAAAGATATTTGTTCTTTCTCTCATATTTCGATTATATTTTGTGAATGTATTCTAAATATGTGCATGTATTCTCAGATTTAGTCGGTTCAATCTAGTTATGATAGATAGATATTATATATTTGTTAGCAATATGTCTCTTAAATCCTATCATATTGAATTTATTGTCCTTGATGGAAACTATCGCATCAGTCAAGGAGCAGAGGAAGCAATATTTTGTAGCAGAGGCACAGAGGCAATAAAGAGAGGTAGCAAGGTAGCATAGAAGGAATTGCATCGAGCAGTAGAGGTAGAGGCTGAGGCGATATTCTGAGGTTTACTACCCCAGCTGGTTGATACACTAAATAAGTACATTCTGGGAATCGTAACCCAGGCCAGAGACTCTTATCACATCGGAGCATATAAGGCCAGCAGAACAAGTTAACAAGAGGTTGCAAGTGCGATTGAAGCACGAAACCGATGGGTGTATAAACCAGGATTAATAAGTGTTTGAGTTCCAGTTTTGATATCATCGAAGAAAAACTGTGCAGCGGAGTGTTTATTAAAAGACTTGCAATTGCGAGGAAAATTCAGACCCGATGGATCAATGAACTATATTTGAAATATGGTTTAATTCCGTGAGCAGGTTTACGAAGCCAGATTGCCCATATCGCACCACCTTTCGGAGATAAGTGGTTTTTTTGAGTTGGGGAGCGATTCCATAGAACGAGCGACACGTGTCCCTGTACGACTCCACAAAACCGCTTGTCACTGCGTGCCATCGCACGTTATTGTTCGACCCAGGATGCCCAGCGAAATTGTTGAGCGTCGTTGATCTGGGAAAGAGTCATCAGACGGTGATTGCTTGATGAAGATGTGTGAATATTAACCAAAGTACAGAGCAGAAATTTGATTGGGTCGCTGATCATATATGTGGGCCCAGCTCAAATTATATTAATTGGGCCTTTTCAAATTAATATTTGCAGTTTTAACCAAGGTTGTTTAAATTAAATATAAATTATGACGAAAAGCGATTGGGCCATCACTTTTACTCCAAAGTTGGTGGAACGTGTAAACCTAGGGGTCGACATATGAAGGTCTAAAAGGTATGCTGAGGGTTTTTCATTACTAAAGGAGAAATTTGGATTAATATCTCAATCTCAGATTGAGATATTAAAAAGCCTTAGATTAATTATCTAATTGCGAAAACCAAGGAAATAAAACAATGAGAAATTTTTTGGGGGCTTGGGTAGACCCCACTGGATTATCTAATTGATCCTGTCCAGGAATACCATCAGCAGTTGGGTGGTTTTGAGTCATGGTATTAATAAAGGCAAAACTATATAAGGAGAAGTGCATTATGGTTCATGGTATGCAGATTGAGGGGTTGTTAATGAATAAATGTTTTAAGAGATATCTGCATGATTGAACTCTGTCTCTGATGAATTTGAATCTATGATGCACCTATGAATATGATCTCTAGATCTAGAAATGATGAATCTCGAGGAAGATCTGAAAATGAAGTCATGAAGATCTTATGCAAATCTGATGAAGAAATGAAGAGAAAGTTGGTAGATCTTAGAGTTGAAGCCTTCAGTGCGAAAGTGAAAGCTTTCTACAAATTGGTGTTAAATCAGGGGGTTGGAGCTCCCTTCCAGTGGTGACTGGAAAATGAGAGAAGGTGGTAGCCTTCTACTGGTGGGTGCCTACGTGCTAGTATAAGTCTGCACCAGCATAAAATTGTAAGAATTTTTCTTTATAATAAATATTGAAGACTGAGATAACAACAGCGGTGGTTTTCCCCCGAATTGTGTTTCCACCTTAAATACTGGTGTTCATATGTGTTGCTTATGTTTGATGGTTTTTTCTGTTATTTCTGTTCATGCTTACTGCTTACTAAACATCTGATGAATGAATGATGCAATGATCTAAGTAAAGACATAATAAGATCTCTGAACATACAAGTTGGAGTCTGTAAAGTAGCATATCATTTTAAGAAAGAAAAATTAAAAGTTCTCAGTTAGCTCTAAATAATGATTCACCCCCCCTCCTCTCAGTATTTATTCCAACAATTGGTATCAGAGCAGGTCCTTCTGAAAAGCTTATCCGCTAGAAGGAAGATCAATCAATATGAGCAATCAAGATGGAATAGCATCTATCAGGCCGCCGCTATTCAACGGAAACAATTTAATCTTCTGGAAAACAAGGATGGGATCCTATCTTCAGTCTCTAGGTGCAGATGTATGGGCTATTGTTGAAGTAGGATATCAATATCCAGCCGCAATACCAACGGATCCAATGGAAAGAAAGAATTATGAAACAAATGCAAAGGCGGTTAATGCTCTATTGGGAAGTCTAACTGAATCAGAATTTGTCAAAGTCATGCAGTTGAATACAGTAAAGGCAATATGGGCCAAAATCATTCTAAGCTATGAAGGTGATGCAAAGGTAAAAAGTGCTAAACTCCAAACTCTCAGAATTCAATATGAGAACCTAAAAATGCATAATGAGGAGAGCATTGCTAATTTATTTTTACGACTTTATGATATTGTAAATCGTATGAGAAATCTGGGAGAAACAATAACCAAATCTACTTTGGTTGAGAATGTTTTAAGATCACTAACGACAAAATTTGAGTCAAAAGTGTCTTCTGTTGAAGAAAAGCAGGATCTTCAAAATCTTACTGTGGTGCAACTTCATGGCATACTAACTTCATATGAAATGAGAAGAGGAGGACCATATGAAGTCAAAGAAGCCGTCTTTAGAGCTTCTACAAAAGGGAAAGAAGTACAAGAGACAGAAGGATGAGGGTATATCTCAGAAGAAGATGAGGTAAATTTTGTAAAGAAACTCCAACTTGGTACAGGACGGTTCAGAGGTAAGCTTCCTTTCAAATGTTTTACTTGTGGAAGAGTTGGTCATTATGCTGTTAAGTGTCCTCACAAAGAAGCACATGAAAAAGGAAAGGAAGTAGCAAGAAGGAATAAGAATCGGTTTAGCACTAGAAAAAGTTACTATACTCATGAAGACAGTGATGGGTTATCAGACAATGAGGAAGAATGTGAACAAGATCTTAGACTTCTCATGGCATTTGAAAAGGAGTCTAGAGAAGAAAAGGATACTTTTATGGATGCTTTAGAGGACAATGATTTTCTTGATGAAATCAATCAACTCAAAATATGCTTAGAAGAAAGTAAAATAACCATAGAGACTCTGAAAAACCAGCTTCAAGAAAAGGAGAAACATAATGAGAAATTAGAATGTGAAATAGTAAGTCTAAGAAAATAAATTGAGAAAGTAAAGACTTTGAATCTTAGATTTGCTAAAGGATCTGAAACCTTAGATGAGATTATCAAGATACAACGTTCTCCTCTTCTAAATACAGGTCTTGGATATATCGGAGAATCTTCTTAGGCTTCAGCACCAAATTATCTAAAAGCAGCTACAACCAGTACACAACATTCTGCCCCTCAGCAAGGGAATAAAGAATCTTTACAGATAAAGCATGACCATCTCAATTCAAAGAACACTAACAGGAGTACCTTTCAAAGAAACACCAATCAACAGGTAAATTCAAGTAGAATATTTTATAATCGCAAAAATTTCTTCTTCAATGGACAATGTTTCTCATGTCACAATTTTGGTCATAAAGCTGTTCAATGTGTTGCATATAAAACCATCATGAAAAGAGAAGAAAGAAAGAAAAGGATTGATATTGGAACAAAGAAGAATACCTATAACAACTTTTCTCCTCTTCAAAAAGAAGTTGAATGTGCTTATTGCAATAACTTTGGCCATGAAGAATCTGAATGCGGGAGCAAAGTCCAGCCAAAAGAGCATTTTCCTTCAAGCTCCAAAGTGTGGAAAAAGAAGGAATTATAGGTTGAAAATTGTGGCATAGCTTTATTTGCAGAAGGTGAAGAAAATCAATGGTACATTGATAGTGGATGCTCAAAACACATGACAGGTGACAAAAAAAAACTTCTTGCATATAGTGCTCTAGAAAAGGAAAATAATGTTACATTTGGAAATGATACTCCTGCTGTCATTAAGGGAAAAGGGTCTGTTTTTCTAAAAGAAAAGGTGAAAGCTAATAATTTCATGTATGTGGATGGATTAAATCATAACCTGTTAAGTGTAAGTCAAATGTGTGATCAAGGAACTGAAGTTGTCTTTAGTTCAAAAGAATGTATGGTACGTGATCTTGATACAGGTAAAACAATTATAAAAGGAAAAAGAACTCCAAGCAACCTGTATGTATTGAAGAACTGCAAAGAACAATGTTACTTGAGTAAATATTCAGAAAAATGGCTATGGCATAGAAGGTTGGGGCATCTGAGCTTCTCTCAAATCAACAAATCAAGCGGACTTAAAGTTGTTCGTGATCTTCCCAATATTACTCTACCTGAAAATATCATATGCAAATCTTGCCAATTCGGTAAGCAAACCAAAGTACAATTTAATGCCAAGGAAGGATCATCAAGTAAGCCTCTTGAACTCATTCATACTGACATATGTGGACCTGTGAAGAAAAATTCACCACGTGGTGAACAATACTATATCCTATTTATTGATGATTTCTCTAGAATGTGTTGGATTGGGCTGCTTAAACACAAAGATGAAGCATTTGAGAAATTTCAGATCTTCAAAGCACTAGTTGAGAATGAATTAGATCTAAAAGTCAAGTGTCTCAGATCTGATCGAGGAGGAGAATATACATCAGATGAATTCCTTGAATTTTGTGAACAACATGGCATAAAAAGACAGTTTTCTGTAGCTGGCACTCCACAACAAAATGGTGTAGCAGAAAGAATGAATAGAACAGTTCAACAAATGGCTAGAGCTATTCTTGATGATTTCGAAACACTTGACACATTTTGGGGAGAAGCCGTACATACAACAGTAAACATTCTCAACATGGCACATGTTCGTGTAAATAGTGATAAAAATCCATATGAACTCTGGTATGGTAATCCTCCCACTGTAAAGCATTTTAGAATTTTTGGAAGCAAATGCTTTGTCAAAAATAATGATTAAAAGCTTCGCAAGTTTGAACCCAGAGCAGATGAAGGAATACTTCTTGGTTACTCCTCTAGGAGTAAAGCATATAAATGTTACAATAAAAGACTTCGGAAGATTGTTGAATGTATTGATGTTGTTATTGATGAGTCTCCTGTAGCTCCAAAAGAAGAAAAACAAACAACAGATGAAGATGATGATGACATATATCCTTCTACATCAAATAGGAATGATATAGATAGTGAACCCAATGAAGAACCCAAAGATGATTTATCTGAAAAAGCTCCATCCAGATATGTTCAAAAGAATCATCCAGAATCTCAAATTTTGGGAGAAAAGGGATTAGGTGTACAAACAAGAAGGACTCTTGTGGGATCTTCTAGCAATCTGGCATTTATGTCCTCTATTGAACCTCACAATGTCAGTCAAGCTAGCGAAGATGAATGTTGGATTCAAGCCATGAATGAAGAAATTGATCAAATTGAAAAGAATCACACTTGGGAATTAGTACCAAGACCTCATGACAAAAATGTCATTGGAACTAAATGGATATTCAAAAACAAGTTAAATGAGAATGGGGATGTTATAAGAAATAAAGCTAGACTTGTTTGCAAGGGGTACGCTCAACAAGAAGGTATAGACTTTGAAGAAACTTTTGCCCCTGTAGCTAGACTTGAAGCCATAAGAATGTTTCTTGCTTTTTCAAGCTTCCAACAAATCAAAGTTTATCAAATGGATGTTAAATCTGCTTTTCTCAATGGTGGTCTAGAAGAAGAAGTCTATATAGAACAACCTGAAGGATTCATTTTGGGAAATGATGAAAATCTTGTTTGTAGACTTAAAAAGGCTCTATATGGTCTCAAACAAGCTCCAAGGGCATGGTACTATCGTCCTGACAAATATCTCCATCAACAAGGATTTTCTAAGGGGTCTGTTGATAGCAACTTATACATAAAAACTGAAAATGATAAACTACTGATTGTGGTTGTGTATGTTGATGATATCATTTTTGGAAGTAATGAAGAGTCTATGAGTCAAAAATTTTCTTCTGATATGCAACAAGAATTTGAAATGTCTTTACTTGGGGAACTAACATTATTTATTGGTTTGCAAGTGCAACAAACAACAGAAGGCATATTCTTATCACAAGAAAAATATCTTAAGAAAATATTGAAAAAGTATGGCATGGAAGATTGCAAACCTGTAAGTACACCAATGATAACTAGATGTAATCTCAGTTCTAATGATGATTCCCCCACGGTGAATCAACCAGAATACAGATCTATGATAGGAAGTCTACTTTATCTCACTGGGACAAGACCAGACATTATGCATGCAATTGGGATTGTTGGACGATTCCAAGCTAATCCAAAAGAGTCTCACCTTCAGGCTGTGAAAAGAATATTCAAATATCTACAAGGAACTCAAGACTTTGGACTATGGTATCCAAAGAATGTTGATCTTACTCTTCATGCTTATACTGATGCAGATTGGGCTAGAAATGTTGATGATCGGAAAAGCACAAGTGGTGGTGCATTCTATATGGGGCCCCGGTTGGTATCTTGGTTCAGCAAGAAGCAAAGCTCTATTTCCTTATCTACAGCAGAAGCAGAATATGTGGCTGCCGCATCATGTTGCACTCAACTTCTTTGGATGATGCAAACCTTACAAGATATTCAAATCAAATGTTCACCTCCTATCTCCATTATGTGTGATAATACAAGTGCCATCAGTATCTCAAAGAATCATGTTATGCATTCCAAGACCAAGCACATTCCCATCAAGTATCACTTATTACGTGAACAAGTGCTTGAACAAAAGGTGAAGTTGGAGTATGTTCCCTCCAAAGAACAAGTTGCTAATATATTTACCAAACCTTTACCCAGGGAAGCGTTCGAATATCTCAGACAGAAGCTGGGAGTAGTCTCTGCCATGCAGAAGATCAGATCTACTTAAATTTAGAAGATTAAATTGGTTTGAAAGTCTTTGTTGGGTATCTGGATACACGGGCAGGGAGCATTGGTCATATGGAAAGGATGCATTGTTGGCATTCCAATTAATTTTTGTAGTCTGATCTCATCTTTGATCTTGTTTGTATAAGTCATTTTTTTTATATTATGTTTGAAGATGCAACATGATCTCAGGGGGAGCATGGTTTTGTCGGTATAAAGTTTTTTGATCTACCATTTTCCCTTGATGTCAAAGGGGGAGAATGTTGTTGTCTAAATGTATTTCTGGTCATGGTTGCCATCAAGTCCAAAGGGGGATATTGTTAGCAATATGTCTCTTAAATCCTATCATATTGAATTGATTGTCCTTGATGGCAACTATCACATCATTCAAGGAGCAGAGGAAGTAATGTTTTGTAGCAGAGGGACAAAGGCAGTAAAGAGAGGTAGCAAGGCAGCATAGAAGGAATTGCATCGAGCAGCAGAGACAGAGGATGAGGCGTTATTTCGAGGTTTACTACCCTAGCTGGTTGATACACTAAATAAGTACATTCCAGGAATCGTAACCCAGGCCAGAGACTCTTATCGCATCAGAGCATATAAGGCCAGTAGAACAAGTTAACAAGAGGTTTTGAGTGCGATTGAAGCCCAGACCCGATGGGCGTATAAACTAGGATTAATAAGTGTTTGAGTTCCAGTTTTGATCGCATCGGAGAAAAATTGTGCAGTGGAGTGTTTATTAAAAGACTTGCGATTGCGAGGAAAATCCGGACCCGATGGATCAATGAACTATATTTGAAATATGGTTGAATTCTGATAGAACACTATTCGGAAATAGCGAGCGGGTTTATGAAGCCAGATTTCCCATATCGCACCACCTTTCGGAGATAAGTGGTTTTTTCGAGTTAGGGAGCGATTCCATAGAACGAGTGACATGTGTCCCTATACGACTCCATAAAACCGCTTGTCACTGTGCACCATCGTGCGTTATTTTTCGACCCAGGATGCCCAGCGAAATTGTTGAGCGTCGTTGATCTGGGAAAGAGTCATCGGATGGTGATCACTTGATGAAGATGTGCGAAGATTAAACAAAGTACGGAGTAGAAATTTGATTGGGTCGCTGATCATATATGTGGGCCCAGTTTAAATTATATTGATTGGGCCTTTTCAAATTAATATTTGCGGGTTTAACCAAGGTTGTTTAAATTAAATATAAATTATGACGAAAAGCGATTGGGCCATCATTTTTACTCCAAAGTTGGTGGAACGTATAAACCTGGGGGTCGACATATGAAGGTCTAAAAGGTATGCTAAGGGTTTTTCATTACTAAAGGAGAAATTTGGATTAATATCTCAATCTCATATTGAGATATTAAAAAGCCTTAGATTAATTATCTAATTGCCAAAACCAAGGAAATAAAACAATGAGAAATTGTTTGGGGGCTTGGGTAGACCCCGTTGGATTATCTAATTGATCCCGTCCAGGAATACCATCAGCAGTTGGGTGGTTTTGACTCATGGTATTAATAATGGCAAAAATATATAAGGAGAAGTGCATTATGGTTCATGGTGTGCAGATTGAGGGGTTGTTAATGAATAAATATTTTAAGAGATATCTGCATGATCGAACTCTGTCTCTGATGAATTTGAATCTATGATGCACCTATGGATATGATCTCTAGATCTAGAAATGATGAATCTCTAGGAAGATCTGAAAATGAAGTCATGAAGATCTGACGCAAATCTGATGAAGAAATTAAGAAAAAGTTGGTAGATCTGAGGGTTGAAGCCTTCAGTGAAAAATTGAAAGCTTTCTACAAACTGGTGTTAAATTAGGGGGTTGGAGCTCCCTTCCAGTGGTGACTGGAAAACGAGAGAAGGTGGTAGCCTTCTACAGGTGGGTGCCTGCGTGCTGGTATAAGTCCGCGCTATCATAAAATTGTAAGAAGTTTTCTTTATAATAAATATTGAACACTGAGATAACAACAACGGTGGTTTTCTCCCGAATTGGGTTTCCACCTTACATACTGGTGTTCATATGTGTTGCTTATGTTTGATGGTTTGTGCTGTTATTTATGTTCATGCTTACTGCTTACTAAACATATGATGAATGAATGATGCAATGATCTAAGTAAAGACATAATAAGATCTCTGAACATACAAGTTGGATTCAGTAAAGTAGCATATGGTTTTAAGAAAGAAAAATTAAAAGTTCTCAGTCAGCTCTAAATACTGATTCACCGCCCCCCCCCCCCCCTCTCAGTATTTATTCCAACAATATTTGCATCATGATTTCTTGTCTTTTGGTTTTAATTGCAGGTATTGATCTGGCGAGTTTAGTTGGATCGAGAGCGACAATAGTGACAAAAGAAGAAGAACAAGAGAAAAAGATCAAAAGTAAGTATCTTCATCTTTTGTTTATCTTTTTATCTTAGATAGAAAATCATTTACCTTTCCTCTATTGTTCTTAGTGAAGAAACGCCACACTCAAGTAATACTAGCTTATCTGTAGATTAGAATTCATCATAACAATTTGGTGACTCCACTGGGGATAAATCCATCATTCCTGGTGTTTCTATCCTTTTTAAACATCATCACTAGAATTTACTTCATCTATTAAGTCATTTTAATTTACTTTTTTCCTTAGAAGTGTATTTAGCCTACTTGATCTTCAAGCTTCACTGTGCCTATGCACCGTTGGTCAGGGTACAATGCTCTGCATAGCACTGTCTCCCATTCAAAGGTGCTCTGCAACGCACTGTCTACCCTTAAGGGGTATGATTCCTCTCAGCCAACCAAATTCTATCATACTTTGTCTTTTCCATTCAATTTCAACCTATTTCTTGTTGTATTCTTAGATGCATGTTTGAACTTAGAGACCAGTAAACGTGTTCAGTTCTTCCTCCTTTGGATAGTTGTTTGTTCAATGTTTCATTAGCTATTTTATTTATCATTGTCAAATTAAATCCAAAGTTTTAAATTTTTCATTAGATCAATGCTCTGTTTTAAAAAGGAAAATTTTCTTTTTAGTCTTCATTTCCTAATAGAAAAATTTTGTTTCAATCCTCATTTCTCAAAAAAGAAAACATTGTTTGATTGATTTATTTCTTCTTAATGATTCATATTAAAGGAAACTAAAAAGAAAAACATGCATATGCATTTTGAGATTGTGAGTGTTCCATAGCAATAGATTAGGGAAATATGCATTTAGTTTTTTCTCTTTAATCTATGCTAAAAAATCGGATTGCTTTATCCCTTTAGTAGATAAGGTTTTCATTGAAAAACTAAATTGAAAAGATTGTTTCTCATTTAGTTTTCATTTTAGGAATTTCCCATTACCTCTCATGGTGAACTTGAAAGATAAGTTGTTAATAAATATCAACATAAAATTCACCTCAATCAACCTAAGAAAGCACTGTAACATTAACGATAACAATTAGAAGGTCTATTCTAGAGATGTGTTCTGACGTCGTTAAGCATAGCAGATGTCACTAACTTTTTTGTGATAAATTTTGAGTGTGAAATCCCACTCCATGTATGTAACTATATTGGAGTTCGTCCACTTACCTTTGGGTATATAGGGTGGTTTTCTAGTGCGAAAATTATAAGGGGGTGTTCTCACCATGTGGTTTCACATTAGACAACGCTATTGCAGACTTCGGCCTCGATGAACCTTCGGATATATTTGGGAGGAAAAATTTAAGTCACTTAACATACGTAGGTAACTGAGTCATATACCTTGTAACTTGTGATACACCGAACACAACATTCGGGGAGATTTCCTGCTTGTACTTCTTGGTTCACCAGGAGGTATTCTGCGGTTCACAATTACTTGCTAATCATTTTTCCTAGTACCACACTTTTATTTGTTTTTTTTTTTTTTAATAAAATCAATCATTCATTGTGGAGTAAGAGCAACCCATTCCCCTTTTTTCACGTAGAATATCCCTTCAACCACCTTTACCACCAGAAGCTATTTCTAGTGGAATAAGGTGACCTCGCTCTACCGAATCCAGTACCATCAGTACCTTTCGTGCATCATCTTCATCGCATATACTAGAGATGTCTCAAGTAGTTTCTACACATCCTGGCTTATCTAATGTCATTGAAACAAAGTCCTCATCACTACCTGTGGATACTGAAATTCCAATCAATACGACTATACATCCAAAACTCGACGTTGTTCAACTCAAAGTTGATCTAGATCCCATTGTTCTTTCACCAGAACATCTAGATCCAGAAGTCAAATGAAAAGAAGTTGTTCTTGTATCGGTAACTCCTGATTCATTCATAGCCATTGAGTCTTCCCTTCTATCACACAGTCAAGAACGTGAAATATATCTTTGACCTGACGATGAAATTCTTCCACCTGGTTTGATCTTGATTGAGGAAGAACCTTAATAATAAGAAATAACTTAAACTCCAACTCATTTTGGGTTAGTGCTTTATATTTACGAGTCTTTTCCTTGATTAAATTACACTACTTCAGTTGATCCTGTTTCAATCCAGTTCCCATAGATCCTATAGGGTATTCATTGGGTCATTTGAACATGGCTGAGTCAACATCTCCAGCTTTACCATCCGTTATAGTTGCAACATCATCTATTGTTGCTACTCTGTCGATGTTTACCACGTCACTTGATTCACATATTTATGATGGACCGTCCGTCCCACCGGGTTACGAATAATTATCTGGAACCTACTCTGGTGCCTCCTCAAATACATTGACTTCACCAATTTCATCCTCTGATATCTTATTTGTTACATCTATAATTTATACACATCTTTAGTTCAGCATCAAGTCGTTCCATCTGAGTACCTTCCGTCCAGTTCAATCTCGACTTGACTCCCACCATTTGGAGATAAATATAGTGCATCTTATTATACTCCTCATGCTATGGGGCAACCTATGGTTACCCATTTTGATAGTACTCCATCATTTTATGGTCACCTAAATGTTGGAATCACTATTTGTCAGTGCCAACCTATCTTGCCCGTTCAACCACAAATGGTTGTGCATTCATACCAACCAGTTCAACCTGTTGTGCCTACATCTAACCCACATGTTAATACTTCATTACCCCATTTACAGGCTTATTTGGTTGTACCTCAACTGCTTCAGGCGGTTCCTTCAACCCATTACCCTCAAGTCTTGGGCCTCCATAATCCACTTCCTTCGGCTGGTTTTCAACAACCACTTGTATCTGGAATCTTACAACCACATACTAGATTACACTTTTATGGGATCTCACAAGCTCCTACCAGTCTTAATTATTCACAAACGAGTCCAATATATTTTTGTTTTGGCTATAATATTGGTGGGAAATAACCTTGGCAGCCACAACCTCAAATTCCACAATGACAATTCCAACAACAAGCTTATCTAGGTCTTGGTCAACAAATCCCTCAAGCATTTGGTCATGAAAATAACCCATATATGGGTTACCAGCAGAAAATTCCTTATGTTGGTGCACAAAGGCCTGTTTCCCAAGAAATTCCATCCTATCATGGTTATGCTCAACCTAAATTGAATCAATAGTTTCCCTTTTTCGCAACATTATAATTACCTGATTTAAATCGACTTACCAATGATCCCATCAGCTATTCTCCTTGGTGGCCGGTGATTTC
This sequence comes from Pinus albicaulis, assembly GCA_034641835.2. Classification (NCBI taxonomy): domain Eukaryota; kingdom Viridiplantae; phylum Streptophyta; class Pinopsida; order Pinales; family Pinaceae; genus Pinus; species Pinus albicaulis. The sequence goes on from CM076580.1 coordinate 1,114,781,596, forward strand.
GCAAAAATTACCTTCTGACATTCCTAAATTCAATGAAAACCATAGAGAAGACCCATCAATGCATGTTATGACTTATCATTTGTAGTGCTCATCAAAATACTTAAAATATGACTCCCTTGGACTACATCTTTTCCAGCATACGCTTACTAGTCCCGCTATGAAATGGTATATTGAATTACCACAAGCTTCATTTGATAAGTTCACTACCGTAGCCACCACCTTTTTAACCCACTTCCAGTTACCCATACGATATGAAATAGGAATGGAACTATTTACCAACTCTAAATAAACAACTAATACTCACATTTCTGATCATATTCATGAGTGGCATTGTCATCATCGAATGGTAAAAACATTTGTTCCTGATCAGCTCTTGGTCGAGTACTTTATTAAGTCCTTGTTGTCATCTATCATTGAGGATGTAGCTAAAGGTGGCATCATCGCTAAAGAACAATTCAATGCTCATGCCCAGTACTTAGATTTGATTTATAATCAGTCTGGCAGGCTCTATGATAAAATTCCAAATGTGCCACCATCAAATTTTACTATTCCACCTTCATCTGGTAAGAACTCTCATGCCGATGACGGTATTATTGGTTTTTAAAACACTCACATCTATACTACATATGATCCTGCACCTTCTTCCAAAATACATGCCATGTCATTTGACAAAGGAAAAAGTGACAGGAAACCCAGAAGAAAGAAAAATGGGAAAAAAAGAAAAAAAAATTTCACCCCAGCAGCAACAATGATCTTATCAACAATCTGGAAATTCACAGAAACCTTGTTACCCTTGCTTGATATGTTTTGAGGAGGAATTTACGTGGGATTTTCCTCACCGTTATGAAGTCTCAAATATATTTAAGACTTCACATACATCTGCTATGTTGGTAGATCCTTTTCTGAATTTGGACACAAATATGGTTGGTACAGATCCCGCTTCTAGTTCGAAAGTGCTTATGCTATCTATCACAAAGCCAAAAACTGATGTTTTGGTGTCTACATGAAATATATATTACGCTAGTTAGGCTACTGATCAACCTACTACCTCACCCATGAATCCATCCACTGAATCAATTCTGCCACCTACTATTCCAGAGTTAACAATAAAGCCACCAAAGGGAGTTGTCCACAAATAGACATTCAATCCTCAAGCTCACATAACTAAAAATTACAATATAGTTGAAGATATAGCTTATTCAACTTAATCTATGTCGACGCCTGAGGTAACTCAATATTGTCCCTCCCAGAAGAAAGCTTTGTTGTCGGGAATTGGTGGAATTGACCGGGAAGATTCTAATCTTGTAGTATTTAATCACATGGGATAAGTGCCACAACTACAAGCTGAATTAACATTTTCAATCCAAGTAAATGTTCCGAATCACCTTTTTCGTCACACTATTATTGATGAGAGAGCATATACCTGTATTTTTTCTATCAATTGATGGAATTCACTTGGCTCACCTCATTTATCTCAATCGTCTACAACCTTGAATGCTTTTGACTGTTGTACATATAAGGCTTGTGGTATTATCAATAACCTGCATGTCAAACCAAGCAGCCAAACAACGACTGTCGAAGTTGAGGTCATTAATGGACCCCTTGAATACAACATATTACTTCGAAGGCCATGGGTTTACGCTATTACTGCGATCATTTATACTTACTTTTGAATGATCGCCTTCCCTCATAAAGGCACTATCACAATCATGAATCAAATCTCCTTCTCTGTCTCTAGTTCCCAGGTATCTAGAAGCATTCCGTTAGTTCACAAACCCCATCTAGCACTTCAAAAAATTGGTCTTGGTATCTTTAAGGATTCTTTCCTAATGGGAACCTTTCCATTAACTCCACCCGCGACGTTGGCAAAAATTGTGAATATAGAGACTTGATGAATGATAAATTCCACTTCGTTTTACTTAAGGAAGATTACAAATAATTATGAAGTAGATATGTTGGGTGAATTTCTGCTGCCAAGCCCAATTGAGCTCGCATAGCAATCAATTTTCTTGGCTTGGGCGGTGCATCTTGATCCATCATCGCCAATTGTTTGGGTCGATTGTTTATTAGATTTTGGTACTACTTGTGATCCTTTTTCATCCACATTCTTGACTAATGAGAGAATTGTGGAAGCCATGATGCTAGAAGGAGAACCATGGGATGATTATCATCATTGTTCCTGTCTTCCATATTACAACGAAGATAATCTTATTGAACTATATTTCCCTGCGATCTCTGATTTATTGTTTAATTATGTTCCAATTAATTCCATCGAATCTGAGTGAAACCTGTCAAATATTGAAGAAACGATTTCTATTGATATTTATACCAAACCTGGAATTGTAGAAAACATTCATGTTGGTGTGTATTATTCTACATCCTAACTTGACACTTATCGCTCTATTTTTTGTGAATTCTGAGATGTATTTTCTTGGTCTTATGAGGAAATGCTAGGCATAGATTCTAGTATTGTTAAAAACACAATTAAAATGTACCCTGATGTCAAACTGGTACATCAACGACTTCCTCCTATTCATATGAAGAAGGTTGCTACCATTAAAGCAAAAGTTGAATTTTTTTTGCATGCTAGTTTAATTTACCCTGTTCCGCTGACTGATTTGGTTTCCAACATTGTTACTTTCATGAAGAAAAAAGGGACAATCAGAGTGTGCATTTATTATTGGGATTTCAATCTTCCTTGTCCAAAATACATTTATCCTACTCCCCTTATCGACCAAATTATTGACGGATGTGCTGAATGTGAAATATTTTCATTCATGGATGGATTCTCCGGTTACTATCAAATCAATATTCTCCCAGAGGACCAATATAAGACATCATTCATCTATCCTTAGGGCACATTCATTTATCATAAACTCCCATTTGGTTTAATGACGAGGAAAAATTTCAGAGAGAAATGGATTATGTTTTCCATGACATTAAGCATATTTTTCAACCTTATCTACATGATTTACCCACTCATTCAGGAAAATAGACTCATCACCCGATGCATCTGAGAGCTACATTTTTACACTATTGAAACTAAATATATGCCTCAATCTACACAAATATGTGTTTTGTTTTGGTTCCGGTCATTTTCTTGGATTCGTCATCTCAAAACATGGAATTCGAATTCACCCACTAAAGGTACAGGCCATTCTTGATTTTCCTATGCCATAAAACTTAATTTAGTTACGGAGACTTCAAGGAAAGGCTAACATTCTAAGTAGGTTCATACCCAACTATGCCGAAATGGCAAAAGGATTTACTTGTCCCTTGAAAAAGGGGATTCCCTCTGATTGGGATATGGTTGCACAAGCTTATTTTGATGATCTTAAATATACCATGATCTAAGCATAATTAATGTCTCCCCCTAATTATCAGAGTGATTATTTCATGTATCTCACCACTGCCGATACAACCATTGCTATGGTTTTAGTCCAAGTAGATGATGGGATAGAAGATTCGATGTACTATTTGAGTCATAATCTTAATGATATGGAAGTTAGGTACTCATACATCGAAAAGCTCGCGTTGGTAGCTGTTCAAGATGTCCAAATATTTTGCCATTGTATCCAACTTCGGAAGACCATATTCATTTCAAATTGCAACCCTAAGACATACATTCTATCACATCAATTGTTGGGGGGAAAATATTCAAATGGATCGTCATTTTGGAGGAATTTAATTTGGAATTCATCAAATCCAAGTCAAAGAAGTATTTGGTTTTTGCTTAGCTTCTATGTGACCTTCCCTCTTATAGTACTGAGTCTACATTGGAACCATCAATTCGAGACAAGTCTTTCTGATTAGGTCATCTGACCCTTGGTATGCAGATTTTATTATTTATCTCCAAATCCAAACATTCTAGCCAAATAGCTGTTGCTCGTAACAACGACTTATTTGATACCAAGACAAATATTATACGATCTTCAATGATACACTTTATCATCGTGGTGTAGATACGAATTTAAGGAGGTGCCTCACTCATGAGGAGGCCGAGAAAGTTTGGAATGATTGTCATGTTGGTGCTTGTGGTGTAAATTTATTTGGTTACACTACCATGTAGAGGATTCTCCATGCTAGTTACTTCTGGCCAACCATATTCTCTGACTACATTTTCACGGTCAGAAGTTGTCATGAATACTAGATATTTGATCGTAAAATCTAGATGCTACTAGCATCAATGCATCTTGTCATCGCTACGGGACCATTTGCAAAATGGGGCATTGACTTGATGACTTGCAACCCTCATTTGATTAGGGGGCATGGTTATATTATTGTCATTGTCAACTACTTTACCAAGTGGGCTGAAGTGATGCCTACATTCAATAACACCAGCGAAACAACTGCATTGTTTTTTTTCAATCATGTTGTTTCTTGGTTTGGTGTACCATAGGCTATAGTTACATATCATGGTAACCATTTTCACAATAACATGATGAATGAGTTGCCTGCCAAATTAAGACTGTCACATGATAGTTCTACCCCTTATTATCTATAATATAATGGACAAGTTGAAGCCATTAACAAGATCCTTAAGTGAATTCTTCAATGAATGATAGGGGTTCACAAACAAAATTGGAATTTAATCCTATACTCGGCATTATGGGCATTTCGAACCTCGGTGAGAAATGCGACCATATTTACTCTCTTTTAGTTTTTATATGGTATGGAATCTATCTTACCAATCCAATGTGAAATTCATTCATTAAAACTCACTATTGTCATTTTACCTGACACCTCTAATAAATAAGCGTGCCTTTTAAACCTCATCCATCTATATGAAACACATCGTGCAGCTGAATTGGCCAACGAAGTGCATAAGAGATGAATCAAGGTGCAATATGATAGCAATTTCAAGCCTCAAATCTTCTTAGAGGGAGAGATAGCCTTGCTTTATGATCAGAAAAATGATTTGATAAGAACATGAAAATTTGAGCCACATGGCATAGCCCCTACATTGTCAAAAATGTTCTGGCTAAGGGTTCCTACGATTTATTTGATTATGATGGAATTCCATTGGCGTAGCCTCGAAATGGGTTGTATCTTAAATGCTACTATGCTTAATTGAGCGTAGTAAAATTTTGTATCATTTTTTAGATATACTTTAATTTGAATTCACTGTCTTCTTCTTTTTTCACAATTTTCTTGAACTTAGTAATCCACTTTACATTTCATCACAGATGTCTAAATATTTGGAACCATTTGTTGGGTACGCCGATGGTGTGAGTTGTAGTATGCATAACCTATCTTTTGCAACATGGGCCATTTTTATCTCCAGGTGACAAGTTAGTGAGTTTTCAAGGAATTTGTATCAGTCGATCCACAAACAATATAACTGAGTATAACACATTGACTGAAATATTTTTTTGATGCATTTTCACTTGGAATTAACCGCATCATCATTAGGTTATACTCACAGCTTGTCATACTACAACTTACTAGCATCTATACTGTCTGAAATCCAACAATTCATCATATGTTCCTTAGAGTTCGGCTTTTGGAAAGACACTTTGATTACATTCAATATCAACACATTTCTAGAAATTTGAACACATTAACTGATTCTCTAACGAATTATGTTTTAAATAGACATTTCCAACACATGTAAAGATACATTTTCAATTCACAACATACAATTGAATAGGATTATGCATTAAACATAGGAAAAATTGATATATAGTTTAGGTTTTTACAAAATTTGTGCCCAAGACACATTGGTCATCTGACCTCAAAATGTATAAAAAAATATCAAAAGTAGAACTAGTGTTGTTCATGATAACAAGAAACTTCTCTAGCTATCCTATTCAATAGCCTCATCCAATGGCTAGGAACACCAATAGTATGGTGTTGTAACCTCATAGGTAACTCCTCAATCTGTACATCCCGTATCCCAAGAGTTAATCCCTCAACATGCTACTACAAGTCAACAAGAGTCTCAATAAAAACTAAATCCCGAAGGACTTATCTCCTGATAGTCCTCTCTATTGGTTCATCTCATGCCTCCTCTGGTCAACCCACTAGTCGAACGTGACCCATTCTATGTACATAAAAATTTTAGTTTAGTCTTGGAAAACATCAAAAATACAAAAACATGTAGAAACCTTAAAATAAAAAGCATTGTCAAAACATTTTTACCCGTTGCACCCGATTGAGAGCCATTTGGTAAAATAAAATATGGATCTCCAAAGAAATCTATGCTTGCGTACATATACTCCTCTATGGTGATATTTTGTCGTCAGAGCCAGGCAAAGAATGCAGCAAAAAATATGATAGTCGATTGACTAGTGTGTCTAGCCATAAATTCGACCCATCTCTGCATCTGAGGATTTCTAGGACCAGAAATTCTTGGTGTAACATACTACGGTTGCATCAATGGAACTCTCTCTAAAATAAAGGAAATAAATACCAAACCATAAATAAAAATTCTTGTTCTTCCACCCTTTAATTTAGTCAGTTGTTCTTTCATCTGAAAGAGTACTGCTTCAGCCCAGTTGAACACTGTCCATTCGAGACACTTGGGAGCATACTGCATATATCATCGGTTTGTGACATTTAGAGTCACAAATCCAACAAGTTTTTTAATAGTGAAAAGGATATTTCTCAAAGGTAAAGCATGTAAATCATGAATGTTTACCTTTCCATTTTGCTAGGTTTAGTACTTGGATGAAAATGCTGGCATATGTAGTCCTTCACTGTCTCGCCTCCACTGTCTCACGGTCGTCAGGTGAAATTCTGATATAATGGTACCACAAAAATCCATTGGTGAATGAATATCCTTCTTGTAATATTTTCAATTATCCATGAGTTAGTTGGAATATTAAATTTTATTTTTTCTTCCTTTTTTGATGAATAAGAGGGTATGGAGACCCATAAATCTCCTTAATAGAAAAAAAAATCACTGCTAATCTAAAAGGAGATCACCTTAGAGGCTTGATAAAGCACCCTTATGTGTGAAAAGGGGCTAGAACAAATAGACTGGGTCAACCTTCACCAAATCAACAACACTGTCATGGAGGAGTGGCATTCATTATGGGACAGTGCAGTTTGGGATGGAGGCTCCATGCATGGAAGTAGTGTTTCTAATGAGTGGGGCCAAGGGTGAGGAAGTTCACCACTTATATAAGGAAGAGGATGGCAGGCATGGATCATTCATGTTTATGTTTTGATATTGATTTATGGTCTATTTATAATTCTTTCTCTCTTCAGTTGTTTAGCTAAGATTGAAGAGTTGTTTAGCATAGGGTGTTCCCGAGCGGGAATCCCACTCTATCCTTCAGGAGACTCAAAGGAAGAGTATTTCACTACCATTCCACATTCAGGCATTAGGCCAAAGCTTCAATCTTGTGGTACAACACAGTTTTTGTTGATAAATGGGCTGAGTTGCAGGGTGTAGCAGTGGCGAATACATTCAGGTGTTTTTCGATTTGTTTTTCAGTGGAGGAAAGTTTCCTTCCATTGAGAGGATGGCGAGGAAAGCCCTTGAGCCTTATTGTAGCATTTGGCACCAGGCCACTTGATCATTTTCCTCTACAACACAGTTTCTATCTTGGATTGCGTTATTTTTAGAGAGGAGTTGCAAGGATGGTTTAAGTAGACCATTTAGAGAGGAGGTTTTCTAGTGAAGGGATCAAATTTTCATCTAGAGGATCCATTGGAGGAGGCTACATTCTTTGTCATATCAAATCAGCCACATCTTTCCAGTATTAGTGTTGCAGTGAATCTTTAGCCCTAGGGCTTTGATTCCTATCTTGTATATTGGTGTATTGCTGAAAACCCTTTTGGGTTCTTTGTTGGAGGTTTCTTAGAGCCTAGATCTACATTTGTTTTATCTTTTGAGGCATATAACAACCATCTATCTTTTGTGTATTAATTTTTTATAGTAGTGCACCTATGACTGCGCTGTAGTAGTCTTTCAACATTTTTATATAGTAGTAGTACCTCATTCTTGAGGTTTTTATTTATTGGAGGATTTTTCTATCTTGTATTGTGGTTTGGGGCCCATTATATTACACATGTTTGTTGTCATTATAATCAATAAATAAGTTGCATATTGGTCTCATACTTTGATGTGATGTTTTACACTGCTGTTCAAGCATTTTTCACTCCAATTTGGGAATAATACAGTCGTATCAGAGCATAACCTTGGCTCAACCTCTTCATCTTAAGCCAATATGTCATAAAAAGAAGGAGATCCTCTCATAGGTAGAGAGAAGAGGTATGTCAGAAGAATAAACTGGAAGTTTTATTATACAAATGATAAAGAAGACAAGGGTAAAACCCCTTTATCAGGAGAATATGAGGAAAAGGAGTATCCAAAGCTTCTTCTTCGCACTATACAAGATATTGCTAGGGAAATAAAGGAGATGAGTTTTGATGGATACAAGGAATCCCCTAAAGGGTTTCTACATGGTGAAGGCACCGACATTTCTCATTACTGGAGTGATCAACTAGTGAAGTAGCAACAATTTTCCCAACGTTCTACAATGCCTACATTCTTAGAAGTGGGAAATGAAGGGTTTCAAGAAAAATAAACTCTTGAAGACTATTTCATGGAGTATGAGTCTCAATCTCATATATTCAAGGATCACTTGAGTTTTCAAGAATTTTTTTAGATCAAGGACAATAAGATACCCAGACATCACAACATAGGTGGAGGATTCATACAAAATCATGATCTACACCAAACTATGTGAAGATTTTTCTTACCCAACTTTGATGGGTCATCTCAATTCACTAAAAAATAATGGGTAGAGAACCTAGACATCTACTTCTAGCTGAACATAGTAACAGAGATTGAGGCCATCAAGATAGCAGCGTTTCACCTTCATGGTGAGGCTCATGAATGGTGGTTTGATGGCTTGTCGACATTGGATCATGCCAATGTGACTGCATATTCAGATTTCACAAGGAGGTTGGTGGAGAGGTTTGATCAAAGAGATCTAGAGGCACCATTCATGGGGATAGCAAAGCTCAAACAATCAGGTAATCCAAAAACTTATATTTCTGAATTTCTAAAATTTTCTGTTATGGTTCCTAATTTATCTGTAGAAAGAAGGGTCTATATGTTTATTGATGGGTTAGCAGAACCTCTTCATGGGTTGGGTAAGTCTACCAAGCCCACTACCCTTCAAGATGCCATTCAAATGGCTAGATATCTACAAGATGCCTTGCCAAAAGCAAAGGAAACATTTCAGCAGAAGCCCACTTTTCCAACCAAGGGAATAGATGAGAAGGCTCCTCTTTCAAAGGAGATCCAAAGTAAAGTATCTCTTAGTGATGATGACTGAAGATATTTGAGGAGAAGGAAGCTTTGCTTCACATGCCAAGAATCATGGGCACCTGGACATAGATGTGCAACAAGAAAGGCACACTATATAGAGGTATTTTCAGATAATGAGGATGAAGAAGAAGAAGACTGAGAAGGAGGTTACAATGCTAGAAAAGCAGGAGATGATCCACCACCACTAGAAGGTGAGAAGGTAGCATTTTGTCCAATTTGAGGGACTCTTGCATCATTGAGAGTAGTACCAAAGTATCAGAACACTTCCACACAAAAGACAGGGTTGAATTTGCACAGTGGAAGCAAGGATTTAATAGTCCCATCTGTTATGCATATGACTTTGGTCCATGAGACATCACTATTTTGTGGCAAACCACCTGGGAGGCCACCTGACTAGGAGTTGATGAGGGTTGTCTCACAACATGTTGCACCACTCATAGACCTAGGAGGAGTGGGAGCATTGGGAAGTCATTGTACATCATAGAGGGTCTTGGGTAGACTCAAGGAGGAGGGAGACATTCTCCCACTATCATCATTACCGACTCTTACACCTCATCTTGCACTGAGCGAGGATGCTACAAGGATGGAAGATGGAACCATCATGGCGGAAGGTGACCATTCCTTAAGTTTGGAGGCCCAAAAGATGTTCTCACTTGGGGATAAATATTTCACACATGGTAGATATGGTGGCTACTCATGCATGCTTTGGAAAAAATCAGGAAGTTTTGGATAGGTGATAGCTTCCCATGGAAGACTAACCTCCAAAAGCTTCAAACTTTACTTGTGCATGAGAAGCTACATGAGGAGTATAAGAGGAAGGATAACAACATCCTGGTATGCGATTTTGGCATAGGAGATGTCAAAGAGGAGGTCAACCATATGACAGATGTTTTGCATGACATATCATCAGTGTTGTCACTTTGGAGGATAGATCCATATTGGAAATCCCAACTGTTGGTATATTATTCCAAGGATCTTTTCACCTGTATGATACTTGATGACCAGCTATTAGAGGAGGGATATTCAGTCAAAGATGAGGTCATCTACTATCATGGTAGGATCTTCTTGTCTAGAGGTTCCAAGCTCAAGGATAAGTTACTACATGCAACACATTGATATTTTCTCTTCAGCCGTACATATTCCAAGAGATCATATCACACCATCATGGAGGGTTATACGTGGGAATGCTTTAAAGAGGAGATGAATCAACATTTGAGGAGATGCATGGATCATGTGGAGATGGAGGAAATACATAACTATTTGATGGATTTATCACAACCACCTCTTTCCTCTTTTGGAATGAGAATATATCTATCTATGAGCCACTCCATTAATATGATGGAAGTATATGGTAAGGATCATGATTATATGTATAATGATTTATATGATGAATATGTGCATTCCTTAACCATACATGTGGAGGCCATTGTTCCAAGTGGGAGTATTCTTCCTTACAAACTTCATGGCTAAATTTGGGCCATAAACATTTTTGAGCATGGACACTCTCTAGGAGGATATAGGGAGATGATTTACCATTCAGGGTGCACTCCAAAGGCATAAAAAAAATTTCACCTTCTCAAAGCATGTGAAAAGAATATGGCAGCTAGTAAGTGGTGGGGAAACAACTTACCATATCATTATCTGAGGAAGTCAGGAGATATATTGTGTTGGTTCCACATGTGGGACTATGATCCACCTCCATTTTTTTATATTGATGTTTATGTATACTTGGTTTTGATCCCATATATTGATGATGTTCTTATTCTATTTATGGGAATGAATGGAGGAAGGATGGAAATATTGGATGTGCCATTTTGGAGAGAGATTATCCATGTTTCGTATGTTACATGTTTTAGGGAGAACATGTTGAAAATGGCAACAAGAAACAATGAAGGAAGCCTCCTGAAACATCTTTCCTGATCCTAGTTGGAAAGTGATCACCTAAACTAGGTGGGGACCACACATGTGATTTTTGTCGAAAAGTCTATTTTTAGACTATGTCTATTTTTAGACATATGGAGCATAGTCTAGGAGTTGCGGGATGCTATTATTGGATGATTGGTCAAGTTGGTAAAAATATATGGACATCTATTTTTAGACATACAGGTCGAAGTCTATTTTTAGACTGCCTGTCTAAAAATAGAACAGTCAAATATTATTAACCCTTAATAATATTTGGACTATAAACATTATCTTATTCTCTTGGAGCACTTCAGTTTGATGCTTGGATGTGGAACATGCAGCTCACATAAGGAAATTCGAATTTCCTAAGGGTTAGTTGAGCTATTGCATGGTTGACTTCAATTAGAACTCATGTGGCAGAGTTTGGTGGAGTTGATGAGCCAGTTGGTGGAGTTGTGTTCGGTTTAACTTAGTTGAACTAGTTGTATTTAGTCTAACTGATAAATAAAATAGTGATGAGTGGTGTGAATTAAATATTATTTAATTCACTAATTATTAACTCATAAATCAACTAAAGAACACATCAGTTAACTCAGTGCATGTACAGTTCAGTGAAGACCAGTGGAAGAGGTAGGAGAAAGGGTGGAGTCTACTACCAGTTGTGACTATAGTGTGCATGAGATTTGCACAATCATTGGAGGAGATTGCCAATGAGGATTGCGCAGTTAAAGCCAAGGGAATTCGAATTCATTCTATCTATTCTCTCATCTTGGATTGCGGAGTAGAGGCAGGCAAACAGTGGAGGAGTTTTGAACCCGTGACTTGTTCAAAACTGAGCTAGTTTGTGTGTAACTTTTGGAGACAGTACTGAGTACTTGTGAGGAGTATTGTACTGAGATTGTTACATGATTCTTCTTCATTATAATATACATACAGTAGGGGGTTTTCAGTTGTAAGCTTTCCCCGGTATACATACTGTGTTATATGTGTTGAATTTCTATGTGTGCATGTGAATGTTTTCAATACCGCTTGTTGTTTTTATTTCCACATGTGATGATTAATGCGTAGAAGAGATTATGTTTTATGTATGAAGCTCAAATAATATGTGACTAGGATAATCTCGGTGAATAATTCAGCAAATTATTCAAATTTCTACATGGTATCAGAGCGATATTGATCATCAGATCTATTATTCAGAAAGTGATTGCATTTTATTTCTTCAGGCAGAGTCTGCAATCGGGCCAGGTAGCCTCCGGATTCATCCTTATTTGAAGGTGAAAGGTCTGGTAAATGCCCATGCAGTCAATCTCTGATTTGGAAATAATTTGTTCTCACGAATTTTAGATCGGAAGCGGTGGAGTTTGGAGCTGTTGGAATTCGAATTGCAGAATTGTTTTTCTTGGTGTCAAAAGAAAAGATGTCTTTCGTCGGATTGCGATTGGAGTATGCCTTGGAAGGCAGCTCGAATTATATTGCATGGAAAGACAGGATGGAGGCAGTGTTAGATGACAATGGGTTGTTGGAATTCATAGAGAAAGAAATTCCAAAGCCTACTTCTACGGATGCTGCTGTGATTGAAGCTTGGCAAAAGAAGACAGCAAGGTGTCGAAGGATTCTATTGGAGGGCGTGAAGGATCACATAGTATCCAGCCTGCATGGTAAAGCTTCTCCATTCTTGATGTGGAAAGCTTTGACAGATTTGTTCCAAAGCAAGAGTGACCAAAGGAAGTTGGCGCTCAAGGATAAACTTAGGAAAATAAAGATGGAGAAGAATGACACTATTCCGGTATACTTGACAAAGTTTGTCCACTGCAAGGATGAGCTTGGGAGTGTAGGAGTTAGTGTGGATGATGAGGACTTGGTGAGCTTGGCTCTCCTTGGTCTTCCGAAGAGTTGGCATTCCTATGAGGATTCTGTCAATGGTCGGGAGAAATTGCCAGGATGGGAAAGACTGTGGTCTGATCTTGTGCAAGAGGAGATCTGGCGGAGTACCAGAGATGGATCTTCATCAAAGATATCTGATGAAGAAGACTGCGCTTTGGCTGCCAAAGCAAGGAAGGGGAAGGGCAAGGAGAAGGCTTCTCAATCCGGTGCGGATGGTAAAGAGCATGACATGTCCAAAGTGAAGTGTTTTCACTGTCACGATCATGGACATTACGCCACGAATTTCCCCAAGAAGAAGAAGAACAAGCAGGCTGCTGGATCTGCAGCTGGTGAGGCTCTTGCCTCGCAATTTGAGTTGGACTTCTCATTGATCGCATGCATGTTGTCTAGTGCATTGGGATCGGGGTGGTATATTGATAGTGGCGCTTCCTTTCACATGACGGGAGATGCAAATCTTTTCAGTGACTTGGTGGAGAAAGGTCTCTAGATGCATGTTGAGTTGGGCGACGGTGGATGATACAATGCGACCGGCATTGGTACCATAACCTTTCAGAGGGAGTCAAGTAAACTCATTCTTTTACAAGATGTATTGCATGTACCAGGTCTAACAAAGAATTTAATCTCAGTCGCAATGTTAGAGGATAAAGGGTATGAAGTTGTCTTCAGAGAAGGAAAAGTTTTCCTTCGGCACAAGGCAACGGGACAAGTCAAGAGGGTTGGGATTCGGACAAAGAATCTCTACAGACTTGAAGTAGATGGGATGTCTACGGAGCTTCCTACTGTTGGGAAGTAGGAGAAAGACATGCAACTGATGCTTGAGAGGGAGCAAGTTTTGCATGCAGGTGATAGTGAACCTCGGGATGTGGAGCAGCCACAAGAGGATCATGGAGTGGAAGAAACCACTCATGCAGAGAAATTTCGTGCCAGATGGGCAGAGGGAGTGCATGCAGCTATACCACCAGGTGAGAGGTGGGGCAACATGCATGATTAATCCCAAGAGGAGATTTCTGGGCAGGATTCATGAGATGGTGTGGATCTCATGAATTGAACCTGGCTACGAGGTGCCCACAGTGCAGCAGTAGCATGATCAGTTGGATTGATGCAGGCAGATCAAAGTGACAGTGTCGGATACTGGAGCGCGGATCAGAGTTGACAGCAAGTGCAGAGTGCATGGGTGCAAGAGTTCAATAGCGCAGTGGTTCCTGATGACATGTGCAGTTGGTACCAGCAGAAGTCGAAGACTTTGATGATAGATGCATCAGACTGATTGAGTTGTTTGGAGCCTATTCAGTTTCGAAGATGTTGCATGCAAAGGGTGCATGGCGCATGCATGGAGTTGCATGGTGCATGCATGAGTTTTCATGGCACATGCAAAGGGTGCATGGCGAATGCATGGAGTTGCATGTCGCATGCATGGAGTTGCATGGCGCTTGTGAAGGTTGCAGGGCGAATGCATGGAGTTGCATGTCGCATGCAAAGGCAATCCTTTCTTGTTGAGAGGGAGTGTTGAAAATGGAAACAATAAAAAGTGAACGAGGCCTCCTGAAACATCTTTCCTGATCCTAGTTGGAAAGTGATCACGTAAACTAGGTGGGGACCACACATGTGATTTTTGTCGAAAAGTCTATTTTTAGACTATGTCTATTTTTAGACATATGGAGCATAGTCTAGGATTTGCGGGATGCTATTCTTGGATGATTGGTCAAGTTGGTAAAAATATATGGACATCTATTTTTAGACATACGGATCGAAGTCTATTTTTAGACTGCCTGTCTAAAAATAGAATAGTCAAATATTATTAACCCTTAATAATATTTGGACTATAAACATTATCTTATTCTCTTGGAGTACTTCAGTTTGATGCTTGGATGTGGCACATGCAGCTAACAGAAGGAAATTCGAGTTTCCTAAGGGTTAGTTGAGCTATTGCATGGTTGACTTCAATTAGAACTCATGTGGCAGAGTTTGGTGGAGTTGATGAGCCAGTTGGTGGAGTTGTGTTCGGTTTAACTTAGTTGAACTAGTTGTATTTAGTCTAACTGATAAATACACTAGTGATGAGTGGTGTGAATTAATTATTAATTAATTCACTAATTATTAACTCATAAATCAAGTAAAGAATACATCAGTTAACTGCAATGCATGGACAGTTCAGTGGAGACCAGTGTTAGAGGTGGGTGAAAGGGTGAGTCTACTATCAGTTGTGACTATAGTGTGCATGAGATTTGCACAATCATTGGAGGAGATTGCCAATGAGGATTGCGTAGTTAAATCCAAGGGAATTCAAATTCATTCCATCCATTCTCTCATCTTGGATTACGCAGTAGAGGCAGGCAAACAGTGGAGGAGTTTTGAACCCGTGACTTGTTCAAAACTGAGCTAGTTTGTGTGTAACTTTTGGAGACAGTACTGAGTACTTGTGAGGAGTATTGTACTGAGATTGTTACATGATTCTTCTTCATTATAATATATAGACAGTAGGGGGTTTTCAGCTGTAAGATTTCCCTGGTATACATACTGTGTTATATGTGTTGAATTTCTATGTGCGCATGTGAATGTTTTCAATACCGCTTGTTGTTTTTATTTCCGCATGTGATGATTAATGCGTAGAAGATATTATGTGTTATGTATGAAGCTCAAATAGTATGTGACCAGGATAATCTTGGTGAATAATTCAGCTATTATTCAAATTTCTACAGAACATTGGGAAACCCATGATTGCTTCATTGGGCCTTTTGCTTCCTTATGGGATGAGTTATTTTCATCTCATGAGAACTTGGGAGGAGCATGTCATGGAGGGATGGACTCGCAGACACTTGGCTTATGAGGAGAGCTTATCACATGAAGGTGTCACCAATGGAGGAGGAGAAGATTTTTAGCACTCACCTTTACAGTTTCTTGAGGAAGAACAATATTTGGGAGGGGATGAGTGTAATATTCCCAATTAGCCATGAGCTAGTTGCAATATTAAATTTTATTTTTGTTTCCTTGTTTGATGAATAACAAGGTATGGATACTATCCCTAATGGGAATAAAATAACTTCTAATGTGAAAGGATATCACCTTAGAGGCTTAATAAAACACCCTTATGTGTGAAAAGGGGCTAGAACACATAGACCGGGTCTACCCCTATAAAACAAACAACGCTATCATGGAGGAGTGGATTTCATTATGGGAGAACGCAGATTGGGATGGAGACTCCATGCATGGAAATAGTGCCTTTAATGGGTGGGGCCAAGGGTGAGGAAGCTCACCACTTATATAAGAAAGAGTATGGTAGCCATGGATCATTCATGTTTATGTTTTGATATTGATTTATGGTATGTTTATAGATTTTTCTCTCTTCAACTGTTTAGCTAAGATTGCAGTGTTGTTTAGCACATGGTGTTCGGGAGTGGGAGTCCCACTTTTATCCTTGAGGAGCCTCAAAGGAAGAGTATTTCACTACCATTCCACATTCAGGTATTAGGCCAAAGCTTTAGTCTTGTGGTACAATGCAGTTACTCTTGAGAAATGTGCTGAGTTTCAGGGTGTAGCAGTGGAGAATACATTCAGGTGTTTTCTGATCTATTTTTCAGTGGAGGAAGGTTTCCTTGCATTGGGAGGCTGGTGAGGAAGTACCTTGAGCCTTATTATAGCATTTGGAACCAGGCCACTTGATCATTTTCCCCTAAAATGCATTTTCTGTCTTGGAATGTGTTATTTTAGGGAGGAGTTGCAAGGGTGGTTTCAGTACACCATTTGGAGAGGAGGTTTTCTAGTGAAGGGATCAACCTTTCATCTAGAGGATCCATTGGAAGAGGCTACATTCTTTGTCATATCATATCAGCCACATATTTTTAGGTGTAGTGTTGCAGTGAATCTTCAGCCCTAGGGCTTTTATTGCTATCTTGTATATTGGTGTGTTGCTGAAAAACCTTTTGGGTTCTTTGTTAGAGGTTGTATAGAGAATATATCTACATTTGTTGTATCTTTTGAGGCATATAACATCCATATATATTTTGTGTATTCATTTTCTATAGCAGTACACCTATAACTACGATGTATCAGTCTTCCAGCATTTTGATACAGTAGCAACACCTCATTCTTGAGGGTTTTATTTATTGGAGGCTTGCTCTTTCTTGTAATATGGTTTGTGGCCCATTATATTACACATGGTTGTTGCTGTTATAATGAATAAAGAAGCTCCATATTGGTCTCATACTTTGATGCGATGCTTTAGATTTCTATTCAAGAATTCTACACTATATTCCTGCTTTTCCCATTTGGGAATATTATACTTCTTGACCTCCCATGTTATTCAAGATTTCATCATAGAATGGTGTATGTAAGGGATCATGTATGTAGGCATCATTCAGCTTGTGCAGGTCTATGGAGATCCTTATCTCTTCTTTTGTTTTCTTCTCTTAGACTACCATTGGGATTACCCAATCAAACCATTCCACAAGCTCAATGAGACCAGTGGCCACCATCTTATCTAACTCCTCCTTGACCTTATTCTTATATTTATGGCTTAGCCGATAGGGTTGCTGCTTGAGAGGACATGCATCTCGCTTCAAGTTGATCCTCATAACACCTAGATCTCCAACAATTCCCTTGAGCTCAGAGAACTTCGTAGGAAATAGATCTCGATATTCGGTCAGCAGCTCCGCAATATTTCCAAAAATATCATCATCTTAGTAATCCCCAATTTTGGCTAGCTTGGGCTGCTCTTCCATCCCAATATTGAATTCCTTCAACTTCAATGGTTTGGTAATGTCCACGCTCTACAATGAGGGTCCTGCGACTGCAGATTCTCCTTTAGTTTATGGGATTGTAATATTCCTGGGATCTTCGTCACTGTCCTCTACTAACAAATTCCTACAGTTGACAATATCTTCCATCTATGCATCCCACGCTAGCGCAACACATTCCTTCCGAGGCAAGGACACATCAAAGAAAAGAGCATCTATATCTTGCAGGGCTTCATCCAATTTTGTTGTCCCTCCAACTAAGACAAACACTTCCATGGAATCCTTTATCATGGCATCCCATTAACGAGTGCATTAGTGAAGCTCCGCATCTAAATACCAGGTGGTGGGGACCAACCCTAACGAATGAATAAACATATGGACCGACTCATTCCAAGTCCTTTCATTCGATACCTCCATCCACATAGCCAAGTGATTTCACAAATCCCCATAGCCCAAAAGGATCTCCATAGGTGGGTTGAATGGAGGTTCAAAGCACAGGATCATCATTTTTCATCATTCCTCCCAGTCCTAAAAACCCCCTTGTGTGTTTCCCACCAACGCGCAGGGTTTGCGTGCATAGCGAAGTCAAGTGCCCAGAATCTCTGTTCCTTGGGGGCATCTTTTCCCAATGGTTAAATAAAGTGATTAACACTACCACAACCATCAAATTAAGGTATTTATATTACCTCTGAGGAGATGCACCAGAAGCTCATTGTGATCTTGAGACAGCACAACACAGATACGTCAAGCAAACGTTTCCGTCAATTTTCCATCTTGCAATCTAAATCTAAGAAACACAAACTATATTTTTCCCAATTTAACATTCCATAAACTATAGGGTTGATCCAATAATCATCCCACATACTCAATTTGTAAATATGCTCAACATCCTCCTCATCGCACGTTGGCTCTGTATATCATTTTCCTTCTACTGGGTCCAGAGGGACTATTACCCGCATACCATCATTCTCAAAGACCATGATCCTCCCTTTCAGGTTGATGATACCTCCCATGTTAATATCCCAATCTAGTCCTAATAGGACAGGGTAAGGGTTCGCATATCCACAATTTGGATTACTTTGAAATCTGCATATACTTTAACTCCCGTAATGTCTACCACAACCTTAGGTAGCCTTCCTAGTGGAATGATATTTTTCTAGTTAGCCATACGTATTTGAATGGTGGACGACTCCAATTTGGGTTCTCCCATCCTTTTCCAGGTTTTTTTGGGCAGGACATTGGCATCAGATCCCAGATCCAAGATGACTTGACTCATTCTGTACTCTCTAATCTGCGCAGTCATACACATCTCCCGACCAGTCCTCTTCTTGTTCTTATAAATCTTGTTCACAACCTTAATCTCCATTCAAGGGGCTTCCTTTTCTGCGTAGCTATCTATCAATGATTTGATATTCTCTACTTCCTTCTGGTTGTGCAGTAACTTTATACAGGCTTGAAGGAATGGTTTTACTACTTCGTCGACTTTTGGATCCATGAAAAATTTTGATGTTGATGCTCCCGTCATAAAAAAAAATATTCTAGCCTCTATAAACATTTCCTTATATTTTTTCAGATCTAGGCATTCCTTCTTGTCAGATGCCTTTATGATCCATGATTCTGCAGTAGCTTGCTCCGCAGGTCCTCTAGTGGTCATACCATTGTGCTTTATTGCATTTACACTAGGGCCATCATCGCATGGCTCATATTTGACCATTTTCACATTCTGCGTAGGTGTATGCTAATTTTTGTGCATCTTGGTTATCAAAATGTGACATTCCTCAATTACATGATCAAATTGCCTACATTAACTATAGGACTTCCACGTAGGATTAGGGAAATCACATGCGTAATGTCCTAAATCTCCACAGTTATATCAGATCAATTTCCCTCTTCCTCAACCTAGAACTCCACCTCTTCCCCCTCCCCTTCCTCTTACTGGGGATCTTCCACATGCAGAGGGAGATGCTCGAGAAGAGGTTTCGACCTACACTCTGTAAATGTTCTCATTGTCTGTCATTAGCTCATATTTCCAATGGTGGTGTTCATGATGACCAACCAAGGAACAAAGTATGCAATATTGTTGCTTCAATTCTGGCGCATTGGCTCGGGGCTGTGGCCAATGGTCAGTATCATGTTGGCCCGCTTCCCGAAAATCAATGCACCATAGGGTGGGGTTGCTAGGCCCCGCAACCTCCCTAGGAAGCAGTGGGTTTGGTCCTCCAGCTCACAAGTAATTCCTAAACAGAGGGCACTGATCTTTGGTGTGCCCTGATCATTTGCAACGAATGCACCAGACATTTGCGCCAACCTCCTTACCCTTCTCTCTTCGTAGGTTATATATCTCTAAGTGCCTAGCTTCCAACTGACTTTGAGTTTGCAAATTCCTAAGGGGAATATAATCTCTAGGCATGACATCCAACTTCATAGAGACATCCAGGGCTTCAGCCTCAGTAGCAATCTTTTGCTGTCTGATAGGACCGTGTAGATGGGGTAAAAAAATGGTGATGAACCATTCGTTATGTTGGTCATCATCGTAAACAAACCCTCTGTCACCGATAGTTTTCTTTAGTTGCTGATCGACTTCCCAAACTGATTCTTTTGCTCCTTGCTTGAAATATTTTAGCTCTACTAGAAGCTGTACGTAGCACTTCAAATTTTTGAACTGCTTCTTTAGTTCCTTCTTGATATCAACGATAGTAGGAGAAGCATTTTGTTTTAGATATCCCATAAACCAGTCTAGTGCATGACCCTCAAAAGACATGGCTAGCTGTGCTATTTTCACAACATTAGTATTGATGTTTTGTGTATTCCATACTAAATCAGCTATGAACTAGAACCAATCCATGTCCTCATTCCTTGCACCCCTAAAGTTGGGTAGCTTCATGTGCACAACCATATCGTCTACAGGTGGGGGTGGCGGTGGGGTAGAAGATGTTTGAGTCCTACATCAATTTGTGTGTGGTGTAGTAGGAGGGATACCTATAGCGTGTGTAGCCTTAGTTTCTTATAGATATAGTGAATCCCTAAGAGGGATGTATGCAGATCTTTCGCTTCTCTGATTGATCCGAAAATACTTCCTGCTGTGTGTGGTGCTTTCAATCTGTTCATAGTTCATTCACTCGGTGTGGCTACACATAACAATTTTTCACTCAATATCATCTTAATCAGTAAGGGAAATGTTCACAATAATTTACCTCTCAAACCCTTCAAAAATATTATTTCAGATTTAGAGTCTGAAAAAAATTGATCTACTACAAATTTTTTCACAGATTCACCCAAGATACTATCAACCCAGTTGTTACACAGTAATTTGTCACCGTCCCTGCAATTCCCCATCCCACACATTGGAGGGCCTTTTCCATGACCTATGAGCAGTGACATAACCTGAAACCACTTTCATGGCATTCCCCTTGACAAGGAAAATCATTCCTCTGAAGAAATTTTCCTTTGAAAACCCTAAAAATTAATCTTTTAGCCTTGGTGCGACTAGAAAATTCATCCCTCGCATCAATGGGGAACATCCACCATAGAGGGCGTGTCAACTGGCAGTTTGTCCCAGTATCTCGCTCGCGCCAAGCTTAATAAGGATTTTTTTTTTAAAATAAATGGCAGAAGTTTGATTCCAACAAACTCCTGAACGAGTCTCTAAAATGAGTTGGGAGGTTTGGCTCCCGATCTCCATGTATGGGAGGTGGTTTTCCACCTATCATGGAAGCTTCCTTAAGGATAGGGCCAATCCCACAATTGTAGGGATCCCAACTCCCCTTCAACCATCTATATAAGCTTGCCATTTTCCCTTAGCAAGCTAGAAGCAAGAGATGAATCTGTAGCAAGGAGACTATCGCCATACAACATTTGAGAGCCAAGCTGAAGAGAGAGAGCTTTTTCCCATTTCCAACAAGCTTCATTGAGACGTGCTCCACTTTCAACCCCGCCAAAGGAAGATCCAGCGTCAGAGCTTTGGGTTGTATCTTTCTTTTGTTATTTTAATGATAAGCGACTTTGATTATGGTTTCATTCATGTGCCCTTGTCTTTTTTGATGCAATGAATTACATCCTCTCTGACTGATGTATGGTTACAAAATTTAGATTCTATGTTGTGTTTCTTTGCATGTGTGCAGGTGTTCGAACGCGTTAAGTGGAAGGATCTTGATCTACCAAAGAAGAGGATGGGAAGGGTCATCCTTTCTTCAATGACCATTGTGTAGGATCTGAGGTAGGCAACTCGTTATTTTTTTGTCGTTTTGTAACTAGAGACCTGCGTCACTACGTGACTGATTGTTGCTAGACCTGATCTGGGCTAGTAGGGATCACCCCTGTCCACAGAGGGGATTTACCTCTCCAACAAGCTGGCGACTCCACTAGGGAATTGATTAGAGTTCGTCTTATCTCTTTCAGTTGTTTTTGGCTTGTGTCTGCTTGATTTGCTCTTCTAGTCTATCTCTTTCTAGTGTAAAACCTTTGTTCAGCCCCCACCATACCTGATCTACTCTCTGTTTTCTCTTTTTTACTCCTGTCCTTAGTAAACTCGATTGGTGCACTTTTGATCCTGACAGTCGCGCCAACTTGCGCTTGTTGCTAGTTAGGCCCCTGCGCCAACCCTGTTTTGGTGCAAGATACAACCAAACAATTGCGCCAACCCTGTTTGGTGCTAAGGTTTACTTGTTTTTGAGCCCTCTGAGTCTGATTTTAGGTCTTGGTGTTATTTTTCTGACTATCTGAGTGCCTTGAAGTCCTTGTCGACTGTGTATGACCTATATCCTCCAGTTGTTTGCCTTTTACCATCAGTTTTACATTCTAGCCCTAGGGCATCTAGGTGCTATTGTGTTCTGAGCCTCCCGAGGGAGTTTTTGGTTTTCACTTGTTCGGTCAACTTTGTTTTTGCTTCCTTGCATTCGTTTGGTTGGTTTTTATTGTATCATTGCATTATTTGATTGATTTCTCTCTTCTTCGTTCAAGTTTCGCTTTGTCTCATTTCGAGCCCAGATCACATGGTTTGTATGAGTCTTTTGGGATTCCTCTTTGATTTGAGGGATTTCTCTATCAGTTTGAGGTCTAATTGTGTGTTTTGTATTCAGTGAAATTTCTTGTTTCTACTCTTTCACCATCGTTTCTCAAATTTTTTTTCTCATTAGTTTTTCATTTTTTTTGGTGCATCTTGCTCTGAAACATTGAAAAATACAAAAACAAATCTCTTTTCTTTTCATTATTTATTGAAAATTGAAACCTTCTTCTGCATTATTAGTGTTATATAACTTTAAAGGAAAATCTTTTAGTTTTGTTAGCGTGAATTAGAGACATTGGTGGATGTTTTCCGTTCATTTTGTTATTATTTGAAAAGCTCGCAACCTTCCCGTAGTTAGCTCTTCATCGAACAAAGTGATATATTGTGGCATGTAGTGTGCATTTAGAGGATCTTTGAGACATAACATTTGGTAGGGCCTAAAATTGAAACATAATTGAAGATCAACTCTAAAATTTATTCAGTTTACCTTAAGGCAACAATGAAACATTAACGAAATATCTAGAGGTCTAGGCTAGTGACATGTTCCTGCATTATTAAACGTAGTAGCTATTGTTCGCCTCTTGGCTTTAGACAGCGCTAGTACGGACTTGTGCTCCCCGTACCGTCGCGTATATAAAGGGAGACCCCACTAGGTTGCTATCCTTTATCCGTAGGAAGCCAAGTCTGCCGCCTTATACCCGTGATACACCGAACATATCATTAGGGGAGATTACCTGCATGTACGTCAAGTCCTTGGTTGATTTATTTTTCATTTTTTAACCAAGGTGTATATGGCAGTTCGCGGATATCTGGTACGCCCTTTTGCCTAGATTACGAGAGTAGTCATTTCGATCTTTTCTGACTCATTAAATTTGAAAGGATCATCAAGTGCTTGTCCTTTCATGCTTGCTTCCAAATTGAAAGAGATAGAGTCATATTTTACTCATTTCTAGACTCTTAAAACATGAAACGGTAAAATTTTCCAAGCTTCAATGTCATAAAATTAATCACCTACAATCACACGCCCTGCTAGAGATTGTTTTTTCGACGTTTTGATTGTTTTCCTTGATTTTAGCCTGTGTGTCTTTGTTTTGATCTCTTCCTCTTTTCATTACTATCACAGTGGCGGAACCCTCATTTTCGTCTACTCGTAGTCCTTACACAGACGATTCATCAGAAGTCTCTCAGTCCTCTATTGAACATCAGCAGCCTATTGTATCTGAGTTTCCCGACGGGAGACCGGTTCTATCTGAACTTCCCTTTGGTGGACCAGTTGAGTTTAATTGGCCCTTATCCAATGCTTGTTTTGGATTTGGAGTAGGGGAACACTTCCCTCCTCTTACATCAGGATCGCCTTTCTTAGTTGTTCTTATACCTCCTAGTCCTCACCATCTTTTAGAAAATCTTGCGATAGGTTCAGATATGGACTCACCTAATCCTTCTCCTAGTGAGGAAATCCCTACATCTGGTGAAGATTACCAGATTTTTCTAGAAAACAACCCCGAGTCTTCTGTTATGTATTCACCTAGTCCTTCGCTTCCAACGGGATATAGGTCCTTAAGTCAGATTATGGCCGTTGTGGCCTCCATGGGAGTATCGACTCCGTCCACAAGGCCGGTTATTCCTTCATTAGGGATGTCGCCATCGACACCTCTCACTTCATCTCCTCATGTCATATCAGTACCTGTTAGGCCTACTATATGCGTAGCTGTGTCTACGCCTGCTATCACTACTCAGTCCACCAGGACCTCGTCACTTCCTAAGGAAATTTACATAGCATCTGTTATTCCAGAGAATATCTCTCCTGAGGAGTATCGATTGTCTTTACAGCTGTCAAGCTCCAAGGTTGGTCCATCCTCCCAAGATCCCAACCGTCCTTATTTTTTTCATTATGGACCGGATGGTACCCTTATCTATGTTTTTCCATATCAGTACGATGAGTAGGGTAACCCTCTGCATTTTCCTACTCCATAGTATTATCAGTATGTTCATGGTTTTCTATCTGCCTAGGCTGGGCAACCTTCCAACCCGCAAGGACAACCCTTCCAGGGGAAACCTTCGGGCCAACCTGGTTATCTATATGACCCGCAAGGACAACCCTTACAGGGCGTACCTTCGGGCCAGCAGGGGTTGTTTTACAGTCCACAAGGTCAATCCTACAACCCTCAAGGTCAGCCTCTACAGCCTCACCCTGTGGTCCAACCAGGACAACCTCAAGGACCCATAGGTCAACCAGGGTATCAACCTAGACTGTTGTACGGTCCTGGGGGGAAAATCCATCCTTCTCAACCTATGGTACAACCTCAATAACCTTAGTTTCCAATCGATCCAAATGTTGCACATCTAAGGCCATATTATGGTCCTGTTACAGGTCAACCTGGTTATCAGACACAACTTGACCCTCTCTCGCCATCATGCTAACTTTCTCAGCCGAGGCAACCTAGTGTCCTTCATCAACCGGGCCAACCTGTTCAACTAGGACAGACTGTTCAGCTGGGCCAACCTGTCCAACCAGGATAGCCTGCTCAGTCAGGTTAACCTGTTCAACTAGGACAGCCTGCACATCCAGTTAACCCTACTCAATAGCTAATTTATTCTATGCCACATCCGAATCCGCCTATGAGCCCAACTTATCAGGCTCAACAGGGCCCCACTTACCAGCAGCCCGCTTGACTCCAAGGTGGCTACTACCTTCAAGACCAGACTCGACCAGTTTACAACCCACCCCAAGGTTCTAGTTATTACCTTCAACAACCAGGCTATACCTATACTCAGCAGTCAAATCCATGCATTGCTAAAATGGGGCCTACATATAATCAGGGTCAGTACCCTAGTTATCAACCCCCTTACATTGGTTACCAGCAACCGTATCAACCTAATTATATGACTTACACCCCCTACGGTCAAAATCCTCTAGGACAGAACCAATGGGGGCAAATTTATGCTCAACCAGGGTGGAGTACAGGTATAGGTCCTTATCGGGGGTCAAGTATGCCTTTCAATCCTCAGTTTCCTTTCCTTGCCACATTGGAATTGCTAGATGTATCTAAATTGACCAATGATCCGATTCTTCACAATCCTTATTGGCCTCCGGTTCTGACCAAGGTGCCTGGTGACTGCCCTAAATTTTAGGGTAAAGCTAGAGAAGACCCTCAAGCTCATGTCATGACCTACCATCTATGGTGTTCCTCGAACTCTTGGGTGGATGATTCAGTTCATCTATGTCTTTTTCAGCACACGCTTACTGGTGTTGCTGCTAAGTGGTACATAGAGTTACCCCGCGATATCTTTCAAGACTTTAATATGCTAGCTATGGATTTTCTGACCCATTTTCAGTTACCAGTTTATTATGAAGTCGAGAAGCATCTCCTGACTTCTCTGAAGAAGGATAAAGCCACTCACATATCTTATCATATTCATGAGTGGCGACGTCATCATCGACTGATCAAGTTTGCTATTCTTGATTAGATTCAAACACACTCGTTCACCACCTCCTTTGTTAACAAGATCACTCAAGATATTGCTATGGGGGCAAGTGTGACCGTAGAACAAGAAATCGCTCGTTCCCAGTACCTCGATTTGGTGTACTCTCAGTCTGGCACGTTATATGATATCTTGAATAATACCCCGTAGCCAGGGACCTCTAAAGCACCAACTACCCCATCGATGGATGGTGTTATTGGTTCCGTTTCTCATACTTCTTGGAAGTCCTCAAATGGGAAGCATAAGTCGAATTCTTCCAATAATTATGCTCTTCCCACCCCTCTTGATTCTGGTAAGACTGTGAAGGTCAACACCGTTCAGGCCAATCCTGCGGAAAAGGCCTGCAAAGGGAAGAAGAAGGGCAAAGGAAAATCCAAATCCGATGCCCCAAAACTAGAATCTTCTAAACCTTGTGCTGATGATGGTTCTCAACGGAAACCGAAGTACCCCTGCCTGATTTATGAAGGAGACAACTATACCAAATATTGTCCCCGATGATACGAGGTGAGTCAACTTCTAAAAGGCTCTAAAGGGACTCCGACAGTTCTCAAAGAACTGTTTCCATCTCAGCAGACCCAGATGGTCGAGCTGCCTTCACCATCTGCAACATTTGGGCCCCAAGTTTTTATGATGAATGGTGTTGCACCTGTGTTGATTGCCACACGTTCGAAGGATTATGCTGGATCACACTAGGTAGCTGGGAAGGAATTCATTAATGGCCCACCCCCCCCCACCTACCTCTGGTAATTTAGAAATTGAGAAGCCCAGCGCTGAACCCATTGTAAGGCCACCTTCCAAAGTTGTTCTTCGAAAATCTTCCTATAATCCAAACGCCCATGCTGCTCAACATTACAACATTGTTGAGGATTTAGGACAGGTGCCTTCCACAATGTCTGCATTGGAAGTGCTTCAAAGTTTCCCATCGCAATAGAAAGCTCTGTTGTCCACAATCGGTGGAACCGATCCTGCCGATTCTAGTCTTCTCACCTTCGACTTGGAAAATTTTGTCCCCCGACTTCCTCATCAGATAGCTCTTGTTATCCAAGTCAGTATCAATGTCCTCAACATTCATAGATCCATTGTGGACGAAGGTGCTTCCACATTTGTTATGTCATCTGCCTGCTGGAAAGCCATTGGCTCTCTAGCTCTTACTTCATCTCCCAATGCCCTAGAGGCATTTGATGGTAGGGAATCAAAACCCCTGGGTTTTATTGAGAGTTTAATGATGACGTTACAGGGTAAGAAAACCAACGTTGAAGTAGAAGTGGTTGACGCCAAGCTCAACTACAATCTTCTTCTTGGTTGCAGCTGGACTCACGCCATGCTGTGCGTTCCGTCCACCCTCTTCTGGCTTCTGAAGTTTCCTCATGAGGGAAAGATTATCATTGTCGATCAGTTTTATTTCTTCACCTCATCCTCTGAGAACAACGTACCATAAGTGGATCAAATTCCCAATCCCTCTGACAGTGTAGGACCCGATATTTTCAAGGACCCTGTTCTCACGGGTATTTTCCCCGTGCCACCCAACACACCGTTCAAGTTAACATGATCTCTAGGTCAGAAGATCCTTGGATCATCCCTTCGCCTAAACAAGTGACCTTTTTTTTGAATCGATGCCTTTGACTCCAGTTGAAATC
The DNA here is from genome assembly GCA_034641835.2 of Pinus albicaulis. Lineage (NCBI taxonomy): Eukaryota > Viridiplantae > Streptophyta > Pinopsida > Pinales > Pinaceae > Pinus > Pinus albicaulis. Next base: position 1,114,809,526 of record CM076580.1, read on the forward strand.
AATTATTGTGAGATTGTCACTGCATCAGATCCTCCTCCTTCTGAACATGCTCCTTTGAGCATGGCTCTAGATGTATATTCTCAATCCCCTTGGCTCGGAGATGCAGATTCACCCAATCCTTTAAGATAAGTCTTCCCCTATGATCAAGCTATCGTTGAAATGATGTCTCTTGAATATCTACCATGGACCGATGGACATCATCGTTCCTCGTTCATGCCTGGGCAGGGGGCAATGTCTAATTGTCTAGAGTGTTATGCATCTCAGGTTCCCTCTCCACCTCTCCAAATGTCCATATTGACTCATGAGGTTCTTTCGGAGGGTAATATGAGTAACATCACACAAACCATGCTTATTGACATCTCCATCAAATCAGGGGTTGTCGAGAACATTCATGTGGAAGTTACTTGTTCTCCCAAAGAGATTCAAGTATACACGAGCCTTTTTCGCGAATTCAGAGATGTTTTCGCATGGTCCGATGAAGAGATGCCTGGGATTGATCCCAGTATAGTTGTGCATGAAATTCCCACCTATCTAGGTGTGAAGCCCATGCATCAACATCTACACCTAGTGCATCCCCGAAAAGCCACAGCTATAAAGGAAGAAGTTGAAAAACTTCTTAACGCGGGCTTCATATATCCAATTCCCCTGATAGAATGGGTTTCTAATATTGTCCCTATAGATAAGAAGCAGGGCACTATATGGGTCTGTGTTGACTACCAAGACATCAATAGGGCTTGTCCAAAGGAAAACTATCCCACTTCCTTTATAGATCAGATCATCAATGACTGCGTAGGGAGTGAGATCTATTACCTTATGGATGGCTTCTTGGGTTACAATCAAATTAATATTTTACCTACTGATCAACATAATGCTGCCTTTATCTGTACATGGGGCACTTCGCTTACAAGAAGCTCCCGTTCGGCTTGAAAAATGCTGGGGCCACCTTCTAGTGTGTTATGTCCTATGATTTTCATGACATACGTCACATTGTCTAGCCATATCTAGACAATTTTCTGGCTCACTCATCTCGGCACGAGGACCATCCTGAACACCTCCGCCAGATTTTCCTCCACTGCAGACGTTACAATATTAGGCTCAATCCTCACAAGTGAATCTTCTGCATGTATTTTGGTCATCTTTTGGGATTCATCGTCTCCAAATACGGAATTCGTCTTGACCCCCTCAAGGTTGAGGCCATCGTTAATCTTCCATCCCCATCCTCGTTGCATCAATTGCAGAGTCTTCAGGGGAAAACTAACTTCTTACATTTCTTTATCCCAAACTATGCCGAAGTGGCCAAGGGGTTTACACGACTTCTGAAATAGGTCGTTCCCTTCCATTGGGATGAGATTGCCCAGAAATCCTTTGATAAAATTAAAACGTTGCTCATCAACGCTTCGTTGATACGTCTTCCCAACTATCATTGCAACTTTACCCTTTATTTGGCTGCTACGTTTAGCATAATTGCCATGGTTTTGGTCCAGGATGACAATGACGGAAATGAACATGTCCTTTACTATCTGTCTTGGAATCTTCTCGACATTGAAACATGTTATGCCCATGTCGAGAAGTTGGCGCTTGCTGTGGTCTAGGCCGTTCAGCGGTTTCGCCATTACATCCTATTGCGTACAGTAAACGTGATTTTCGACTGTAACCCCATGACATACATCTTGTCTCGACAATTGCTGGGGGGAAAGTACTCCAAATAGATTGTCATCCTTCAGGAGTTTGATTTAGAGTTCACCACTGCTAAATTGACGAAATCATTGGTTTTTTCTGATCTTATCTGCTCTCTCCCGACAGAATCTGTCCCATCCCAGTCTGAGGATCATATCCCGGAAGAAACACTCTTTCTTATTAGCACTCATGATCCATGGTATGGTGACATCATTGTGTACCTTCATATATCCACTTTCCGGTCTGAGTTGACGAAGGATTCTTGACGTCGCGTTTGGCATCAATCTCAACCATATCACATTGTTAAAGATACCTTATATCGTGTCAGACTTGATTATGTGCTCCACTAATGTTTGACCCTTGAAGAGGATGAGAACGTCCTGAATGATTATCACAGTGGTGCCTGTGGTGGTAATATGTCTAGTTATGCTACCACCCAGAAGATTTTGCATGTGGGTTACTTCTAGCTGTCTATATTCAAAGACTGTATTGTTGTAGTTCAAAAATTTCATGCGTGCCAGGTCTTTCAGCACAAGAAGCATGCGCCACCCCTACCCTTGCATCCTGTCATTACCATAGGCCCTTTTTCCAAATCAGGAATTTATTTTATGACATGTAACCCTTACTCAGCTGGGGGGCATGCTTATATAATCATTGCCGTGGACTACTTCACCAAGTGGGCCGAGGCGATGCCTACATTAGCTGCCGATGGTAAGACAACCTCTCAATTCATTTTTAACCATGTAATTACACGTTTCATAGTTCCTCAAGCAATTGTCACCTATCATGCACTCATTTTTAGGACTACATGATGGCAGAGCTGACATCGAAGTTGGGATTGCGTCATGACAGCTCGACGCCATACTACCCTCAAGTGAATGGCCAGGTTGAGGCCATGAACAAGGTACTGGTCACGATGCTTCAATGAACGATTGGTATTCACAAATTCAACTGGCATCTCCAATGTTTCTAAGCTCTCTGGGCCTACCGTACGTCAGTAAAGAGCACGACTAGATTCACACCGTTCCAGTTGGTGTATGTTCTGGAAGCAACTCTCCCTATTGAGTGTGAGATCCCTTCGCTGAAGTTGGCTGTGGAATTACTGCCTGAAACTTCCTCGGAGGAAGAACATCTCCTGTATCTGGAATGACTGGACGAAACCTGTGGCTTAGCTGCTTTGGTTATCGACGCAAAAAAAAAGCGGGTTAAAGCCCATTTTGATCAATCGATTTCTCCACGTTATTTCATCGAAGGGAACCTCGTCCTCTTAGACGACCAAGCACATGATAAAATTGGAGCGGGAAAATTCCAACCCATGTGGCATGGGCCCTATATCGTCAAATGAGTATTAAAACATGGGGTCTATGAGCTAATAGACTATGAAGGTATTCCTCTAGCACAGCCTAGAAATGGCCTGTACCTAAAGAAGTACAACATCAGCACCTCCCATAGGAATGGAAAGCATTGGAATATTCAATACATATTCCCCCATGGTTAGCTTGATATTATGGCATTTTCCAGAGAAATTTATAGTTCCTCCATTTGCAACCATCACTTGACATTCTGGTGCTGGGTATAGGAAAAAATTTAATTCCTTGGCTACCTTCCAATGAATAAAATTATGGGTGCTACCTGAATCAATCAACACTATTACCTTTTTCTTCTTGATATGTCCTTCTATCTTCAGATTTTGAGGAGTGGTAATTCCTGCCAGTGCATTACACGATATGGTTGGATTCATTTCTTCCTCTTCTAGGGCTGGTTCTTGGTGTATATCCTCTTGTTGTTCATTTTCTTCTTCCTCTTCACAATCTATGTAAAATAATTTCTTCTCAGCACACTTATGACCTTTAGTGTATTTGCTATCACAACTGTAGAAAAGCCCTTTTTCTCTTTTTTCTTCCAATTGTTGTGGTGTCAACCTTGTAGGTTGTGAAAATCTAGGCGTAGCAACACTTCCTTCTTTATAGAATTGAGTGGTAGGATTCCTTGTCACCATTATTTTACATTCAACTTTTCTTGCCAACCTAAATGCCTTCTCCAATGAATCCGATTCCAAAACATGAACTTCATGTTGGATGTTATCCTTTAAAGTGCCTATGAAGAGATCGATCTTGTGTTCCTCTGGAATATCAGTTACCCTTATATTCAATTTTTGGAAGTCCTCAATGTGCTGCCCCACTAAACCCTTTTTTTTGAGATATATCAATTGGCTAAAGAAGGTGTTGCTCTTTGTATGCTCATAATGTGCTATCATTTCCTCCGTAAAAATTGACCAAGTGACAATTTTTTTACGGGAGCAAAGCCATCGATACCATACAAATGTATTTTGTTCTAAATGTAAAGTTGCAATGCGTACCTTTTGTGTGTTTTGCACATAATGGAGATCAAAATATTGCTCCATCTATAGTATCCATATTACAGGATCCTTTCCATCAAACTTCCTCATATCCATTTTTGGAATATGGTGGTTCTTCCCACCAACATTAGAGTTTATGAAATCACGATTAACATTTATTTTGTTCTCATCAGGAGGTTCTTCTACTATATTTTCACCATTAGGAAACATTTCTTGTATCAACTTTTTCAAACCTTCGATGTCTGCTTTTAGATCATTCGTCATGTTTTCCATGTTGTCTTTGATTTCATCCATCTTAGCTTCCATGCCAGCTTCCATGCCATCCATCTTAGCTTCCACGCCTTTCTTCAAACCATCCATCTTTGCTTCCATGCCTTTATTCAAAACTTCCATTTCACTTTTTTTTGCTCTTTGCGAGAGTGAAATTTGTTGCACTTGCTCTTGTAATTTTGATAGATCATGTTGCAATTCTTCATCTTCATGAGTCATAGTAGAGCCTTATGAAGGCTTAATGGGTGTTGAATTATTTTTATGAGGCATATTTTAGAACCCAATACTGATATCTATTCTACACTATGCCCTTGGAATCAATTCAAATTGATTCTTCAAACAAGACTTATGCAATTCGGAAAAAAAATACACACCTTTTCTCTTGCTTTTGAGGAGCTCGATATTGAAATTGGATTATATTTGTGATTGCAGCACTTAAATATTTGATTTTCGGTACCAACGTATCCCTCTGAATTATCTTTAGAATGCCACAAGTCTGACCTGATTTGGATTCTCCAAGACAAAGTTGTGTCCAATCTCCCACAATGACCTAATTATGGACTCGTTCAATAGAGCGAACTTGTACGAATTTCCACGTGTCACTGTTTCATCCTTCGTATTTGAAATTGATAGCCAAGAAACTACAGTTCGTGTAATTGCAACCACTTTTTACGGCACTCCAATCCGATGCCCAGAGAGAGAGTTATTGAACTTTTCCCACGATCACCTCTTTGAGATGAAATTCAGGAGCTTGAAAAAGCAATACCTTCCACAGATCATATCTCCGAAAATATTTCAAACCAAGCTCTAAAATTTTTTGATGCTTTTCCTTAGGATTTTGGCTTTGCACCCTAAAATTTTCAGCTTCTGAAACTTCGTATAAAAACAATTATAGTGCAAATTCCACGATGACCTATTTAGGAGCCTGAAAAAAGACCTAAATTACACAGATCATATCTCCAAAAATATTGCGAACCAAGCTCTGAAATTTTTTGACGAAGTTCCTCAGGATTTTGGCTTCACACCCTAAAAACTTCAAATTCGACTTCGTGAAAAAGTTATCAAGCAATGCCAATTCTGATAAACTGTTTGAAAATGAAAACCCTAGAATCCAAAGCTCTGATACCAAATGTTGTGTAACCAGCTCCAAAAATAGAAGAAAAGAGATATCAACGCCTTAGAAATGAGCCACTTCAAGGGGGCAACCTCCAATACATTACATAAATGAACAATTCTTGGATGATACAATTTCCAAAACCTCCTTTCTATATATAGGAGTCCATGGGGCCATAATGTAATCCTAGTGGGCCACAATGTAATCCTAGCCGACCTAACAATAATAATTTAAGGGCACAATAATAAAAAAATTGGGGTTACAAGGGTACAATAATAACAATAAGGGGGTTACACTAATAACAATAAGGGACTATACTAGTAATATAGGGACCTAAAAATGCACTTGAAACATAAATATACCTTTGAATCCACAACATATTCATGATAAGAAAAGTGAAATCTATCTTTAACTTTCCCAAGAAATTAAACTGAATATGTTTGGTATGTGGTGGAAGACCTTCCTCCTCAAACTTCAATTGAATATGTGAGAGAGGGAGACTGTCAAAACAATTTTTATATTTTATATGCTACCGAAATGTAATGAAATTACCCAACTACATAAGCATAAAGGAAAAACAGAAATGTACACAACAAAGACTGCAACCCATGGATTGGGCCCTTACCCACAAGCTTTAGCTCTCTAAAATCAACTCAATGAAAATGGACCAAATTCTCATTCTTATTTCATAATCAACCTCTTACATTAACAATGAAAGTAAAAAATATCTAATACAAAGCCAAGAGTTCTCTAGTTGCATATAAAACCTGAAACCCATTAAGGTCTTGCTATTGTCTATTTACACAAAAGGGTAGCTACCAAAAAATCCCTAAAAAGTAGGTCTTTTCCGCCTTTATATTCAATAGAAGAGGAGCTTGGCTCCCTCTTATCATCCACTTGCCTGATTTCCTTTGAATTCGAACTATTGGAGGAGGATATGAGGAGATATTGGTTGATTGTAGGAGTTAAGAATGTGGTCAGCCTCCCTATGATTGTTCCTCGTTGTCTACTTTGAGCCCTGACATGAAATTTCACTCAAAAATAGAATTATTCTCTTTATTTTCAACAATTAAACCATGTTAGGCTTCAAGTCATGACAATAATTTCCACACCATTCTCACTAAGAAAAATATGAAAAAAATTAATAAAATGTGAGAGAGAGTGAGAGAGAGAGAGTAAATAAGTTAAAAAGGTGACGTTATAACCCCTTAGAATATACGTAATGATGGCCTTCATTAAGGGATGCTATCAGAGTGCCCTATTACAATGAATAAGAAGTTGATTTGTCACTATTAAGGGGGCCCTAATTTTAGTGCAATCTGAGGAGACAAATTGCTTATGTGTGGGATTCCAAGTTATCCCTAGTTCAATCATTTGGGATTGGCACATCAGTGATAAGAGGGAAGAGTTGTTAATATCATAAGAGAAATCTTCTTGGAGGAGAAAGAGGGTTGCTAGAGGGAATTTTGGTGAGCCTAATATTAGTGTCATTGGAGAAACAATACCATTGCTAGAGGCATATTGGTCAGTTGGATATGAAAGCACTCTGAAGTTGAAAAATTACTTGTGAGCATATAAAAGGGATGAGTTGAGCACTCCTTCAACAAGTAAATCAAGTATACTTTGTTCATGGTATATTTAAGGTCATAAGTTTTTGCATTCAAGCACTATTTGTTCGTGTATCAGGGCTAATTGTAAGGGCGATGATCCTTGGTATGGGAGCCCTATGTTTGTGGTATTAATTTTAGTATTTTAACATGTTTTGGGTTAAAATTTGTCATTTGTAATACATTGAATAACTACTGTACATTTTTATTTCTGAAAATTTATTATGTTGTGGCATTTGATTGTGTTTGTGATAATTTATTAGACATAAAAAAAATTATGATGTGCTAAGGAAAAATCAATAAATTTGTTTCTAAAGGTAAAGGCTAAGATAAGCTCATTCAAATTTTGAAATTTCCCAATGTTTGAAAATCATTTTTTTGGGTTATTTGAAGTCTGAGAGAGAATAAGCTTAGTTTCAAACATGATTGGATTGGCTACATCCATGAGAATTCAGAATGTATTCCATGTGTCTTTATTGAAAATGCATGTGTTTTATCCTAACTACATGATTAATTGGATTGTAATCTAGGTGAAGCATGAAGGGGACTGTTGGGTGGAATTGGTCCACATCTTGGACCAAAATGTCAAAGTTCTTAGGAATTAATAACTTGGATTGGTAAAGGTATATTGGAGCTATTTTGGATCTCAAGGTGCCATGTGGGATCAAGAGAAGACCATATGGTAGTATTGCCCACAACCTTTTGCATATTTTGGAGAAATGTGCACGTACATTTGTACATAAATGCATAATGACTCTATTTTGGGTGCAACTAGATTTTTTGGATACACAAATTTGAAAACTCCTATACAACCTATGCTATATCCCTAGAAGGGAAGTGGGAAAAACCAAGGGATTTTTACGAAAGGAAGGGGGTAGACTTATTTACATTGTGTAGGCTAATGGTGAATGGGAGGGGTTGTTTGAAATTTTTCTAGGTGTCCTTTAACTACATAGTCATGCACTAATGATAGTGAAAAATAAAGTGGGATGGGAATGTAACATTTTGGTTTCAGTCCCTACATCAACAATGTATAATTGTATATTTTACGAGATGTTGTGGACTTAACACTGTAATATGTAAACATTGTATATCGAAATAATAAAACAAATTATATCAGTGGCTACAATATATATAAGGACAATGTCATAGGGGGATATGATTCCTTAAGTGAGGGGTATGAATGCCTAATCCATGTGTGAGTGGAATGTAGATGTCTATAGGAGTTGTTAATCCTTCTGTCATGCATAGAACTAGCTTAGGGATGGCTTGTTATAAAGGGAATTGGTGTGATAATTCCTATAATTCGTTGGAATATTTGACATGTATAGTCAGTTATGCAAAACATTTATGAGCTAAGTGGTTTCTTACTATTTTTAATTTATAATTCCGATGTTCTATATGACTTACATGATTATTTCATGTTCTATGCATTTAAATATCACTCTACGCGTTTGATTAATTTGCATTCATGATATTAAAAGTATTGTAATTTGCAGGAACCAATATATCATGTTGCACATATTCATTTAGAAAAAAATGGTATCCAAATTATGTGTGAATTCCATGATTATTTTATGTTTTATCCATTTAAATATCAATGTTCATGTTTAGTTGACTTTCATTCAGCATGTTGAATTTTTTTTATTCACACAAACATATCTATTGTGCTGCACATATTCATTTAGAAAAATAATGGTATCATAGTTATGTGTGAATCAAAATTACAATAATGTGGCCCAAAAAGTGAGTTGGATAGCTACATTATGCCCAACCTTATGGGTTTCATCTTTCCCTTATGTATTTAAATCTCAAATTGTATAGAATGGTCCAACCTTCTTCTTTCAAAGCCCTAGGATTGATGACCTTATCATGCCTTATTTTTCTTTTTTTTGTATTAATTTAGTGTGGAACAAGGATAACCACATGTATTCGTCTAAGGCATTCAACTATTATAATATTTCTTCCCTATATTTATCTAATGTATTCATTTATTTTAATATTTATTGTTAATTTAATGAGAGGTTCAAATCCAATATGGATGTTTTCCTTACTATGGTCATCTCAAATTCAATGGGGAACATTTCCTTCTTTCCATGCAACACATCATATGGGTTAAATATTGTGGTGGTCTTTGAAGTTGTATAATATTCCCATACAACTTCAACCAACACATTTTTCTAATATGTCTTCTAAAGATTGATTGTCTCGATGATAATGCTTTTCTTAATGGTATTAGGTAGCATATTTCATGTGGTGCATCATGTTCTTCTATATAATATTTTTAATGGTCTATGATGTGAAGTTGGGACCTTGAACTGTCACTATCTTTCTTTGGATTCCAAACTTAGAATATGTGGTTTCATGTATGAATTTTTGTACCTTATGTTTGAAAATCAAATTATTTCTAGACTAGAATTGACTTTCCTTACATGATAATAACTTGCGATATTAGTTTGCATTTTTTTACTTTTATTTCTTCTTCATCAAGCAATTCCAAAAAAAATGAATATCACAAAGATACAAAGCACAAAAAATATAGGATCCAAGATAGGTAAAAACCCCTTCAAGGGGAAATACAAGAAATAATACTTCTCTTCTTATAGAATCAGATCAAAATTAGACTTCCAAGACCAAAATACCAAAGCCAAGATTCCTCCCAAGCACCAAGTCAACCCTCCAATAAGATCTCTTCCAAACTAGTCAAAGTCCACAAGAGTCAAGGAAGGCCAAAATGCTTTAGTCAAAGTTTTGGTCCTACAAGTTCATGTCTGCAATTCAACTTGCAACTTTTATCCCTACCAATTTCCTAGAAAATTCTAATTTTCACACGTGTGAGAAGAAATGGTCTAATTTTAAGGTCTTATACGTTCACTCTAGAATTCTCCTTATGTCCTTTTATTTCGCTCTTGAAATTATTTCTTTTTGTATTGTAGATCGAACTTGTGTGCGTTATTTCAAATGAGTCAAATTCTCTTCTATTTATAAACTTTTCAAGAGGTCAAAAAGTCATCTTCTAGGCCATATTCTCCATGGCAGGACCAACTTGGTCTTGAAGGACAAATTGAATTTCTAACTCAAAAATAATGATTTTGTTTTATTACAACAAGTCCAAATAATACTATAATACATGAAAGAAAATATTCTTTGATTGAAAAATCCCTAGAAGCATGAAGTACATGCTTTGACCTAGAATTTGAGCATGAAGCCCAAGCTTGAATAGATAAAAATTCATTTTTTTTCTCTTTTTTATATAAAATATACAATGACATGGATACAAAAGTCATTATGAAGACCAAATATAGTTACATTGTCCAAGACCCCCTCTTAACTTGGAAGGTATTTATAATTCCATCATATGGCATAAGGATTATCAAATTGAAGTATTCTCATAAGAAGACTCATATTGATAATCCACCTTTGAAGCATCAATATCACAACCCACATTTTCAACATAGAAAAGCCTTAGCAAACAATATCTTATGATATTAGATAATAATGTTGGGAGGCTTTAGGTGAGACATCACACTACCTCTTATGACACATACCCCAGCTGTATGTTCACTAGGTATGTATTTTTAGGACTATTTTTATATTGGATTACCCATCCTCAAAGAATATTAGTCATATTTGACTACTCTTATTTTCGATGCCCTTCCTCATCCTCAAAGAGTATCGATATATGAGACTAATTATATCTTGTATTTCCAATTCCTCAAGAAGTACTAATCTCATATGCCTGTCCAATCCTTCGGACACCATTATCCCTTCATGGATTTCACTTAGACGTATGATTTTTAGCCCTGGCTTAATGCATGTCATATGAATAAGATAATATAATTCCATTATAAATTCCTCTCAATCAAGGAAGAGATATCCACCAAACCAAGCTTGCCTCTTAAGTACTCAAGTTTCTTGTTTGATAGTTCCTTTGTCATAATATCAATTAAATGTTCATCTGTAGGAATATAATGTAGCTTCATGACCCCATATTGTACCAATATTTTGATGAAGTGGTACTTATCGTTAATATATTTTGTCATAACATGAAACATTTGGTCCTTGGTTAACTTTATGTAACTTTGGTTGTCACAATGTATAATTGTAGGGCTCAATGGTCCTTTAAATAAATATGATTGCATTTTTCTAAGCCAAATAAACTCTCTTCAAAACTCACTTGTAGTAACATACTCAAATTCAACACTACTAAAAGCATCAATATCTTGCTTCTTTCTCATCCATGAGATCATGGAGGATCCCAAATTGAATCATCCACCACTAGTGATTCTACAATTTATCTCACTGCCATATGAATTATAGTCTTTATATACCAATAGTTGAATATCATGACCAACATATCTAATGTGGTCATATATTGTCCCACAAATATATCTTAGGATGTGTTTGTTTTCTATCCAATGTTCATGCTTTGGCTCCATATAAAATTGACTAAGGACATTTACTACAAAATAATTTCCAGGTCTAGTATTCACAAGATACATTAAGGATCCGATCAATTCTCTATGGCATATAGGATCTACTGAATTAGATTTTGAACTCCATAACTTCCTATTCATTAATAATAATAGGACTTATCATTGGCTTATCATGCAAAAATTCTATAATATATTGATCACATAATTTCCTTGACCAATATATATTTCACCATGTTTTTTCTAAACCTATAGTCCCAAATAATAGTGCATAATCCCTAGATCGTTCATATCAAATTTGGCTACCAAATGCCTCTTGAATTCTTGTATCTAAGTCTCCACACTTGTCATAAGAAAGTAATCCACATATCGATGTATGATCACAGGTTCATCCTTGACCAATTTGAAGTAGATGTTAGGATCTACAAAATTCTTGACAAAACCAAGTCATAATAGTTATGCATCCATCCTGGCATACCATGCTCTATGTGCTTCTTGCAAGCCCCATAGATACTTCTTGAATCTGTAGATGTGTGTCTCGCTCTTATGTACTTAAAATCCCTAAGCTTTCTCAAAATAAACCTCTTCATAAATGGTCCCATCTAGAAAATATTTTTTAACATCCATTTGAGGAATGTTCCATCATAGTGGAAACCAAATAAATTGATCTAATAGTTGTATATCTTATTGTAGGAGAGAATTTTTCTTCATAATAGATACCTTGCTTTTGTGAAAAGCCCATTGACACAAATATATCTTTATACATATCAATGCTCCCATACACTGCATGTTTTATCTTGTATATCCAGTTGGAAGTGACAACAGATTTGTCACTTGGTCTAAGAATAATTTCCTAGACATCATTCTTCATGATCGATTGTCTTCTTCTTGCATTGCATTCCTCCATTATTAATGTCTACTTTCACCTTCATAGGGGGAGGGTTCATCCTCAATGAGATTAGTCATATAAGTTGCATAACTAGAATACATATTAGGTCTCTTATTTTCTCTAAAATTTCCCTTAGTTACTGCATGCCCCTTTTCCTCCTGTAGAGTTGTTTTCAACTAAATAGTTCCCAACTTACAAGTTTCTAGAATAACAACATGTTGCACAAGTTCACTAGGTCCTTCAACATCTTCATGAATAAATGTAGGATCTTGAAAATTGTCATCCCCTGATATTTCCTCAAAAATGGCTACATGTTCATCATCAAAATCAACTAGGATATATTTGGATCTCTTGTAAGCTACATTTTCATCAAATATGACATATTTTATTACTTCAATATCATGATCCTATTTAATGTAGATATTGTGTGCATTTGATGAAACACTATAACCAAAAAATATGCCTTTTGTACTTGTAGGGTCCAATTTATTCCTCTTGTCCTTTGGAATTTTCATGTAAATTGGACATCCAAATGTTCAAAGATAATCCACACTAGGATTATTTCCTATAAATGCTTCTTTTGGAGTCATATTATTGAGAATTTTATGAGGGATTTAATTTTACAAGTAGATAGTTGTTACAGATTCTTCTGCCCATAAGAACTTAGGGAGATATTGACCATGAAGCATGGATCTAACACATTCTTCAATTGATATGTTCTTCCTTTCAGCCATACCATTTTTTCAAGGTTATAAGGAATGATTAGCCCCCTCTTCATTCTTGCTTCCTTGGAAAATGTTGTAAGTTATTTGGAGGTATAATCTCCACCATTATAATATGTTAGGGCTTTTATCTTCCTTTCTCTCATATTTTCTAATTCATTCTTGAATTTTTGAAACCTCTCAAATACCTCATCTTTATTCTTGAGGAGGTATATCCATTTTTTCCTAGAGTAATAATCAATTAATGGCACATAGTATTGATGAACTCCAATATAGTTTACTACCATAGGTCCAAACTCATCATATTGTATGAGATCGAAGATTCCCTTGGATCTTGTTTCACTTCTTGCAAAGGGATTCTTCACATTATTTCATAGAGGAGATCACTTAAATATTCCTTAATATTCTTCAATAAATTTAGAGATGTCAGTAACCATTTGATTAGAGATGTAAATATCTTGTATTGAAGGTGTCCATACCTCCTATTCCATAATTCATAAGGGCTAACATATAAGCGTACTAGAGCTTGATGAAGAGTTGTAAGAATTCTATTAGTGTCGCCTCACAAATCCTATTTATCTTATCATATTAAATAATAGATCCCTTTCTCTAAACCAAATGCTTTTCCATCAACAAAAGTAATCATATAATCTTTATCTTCTAGGAAATAAATATACGATAATTTTTTCTTCAAATTTTGAACATAATGTATATTATTGAGATGATTTCTTCCATGAATCTCTAGCTCTAACAAATTTTATCGAATCCCTTTCACTACATAACTCTTCTCGTCTCCAATTCTAAATGAATGAGAAGAGGTTCCGTTTGATAAATTATAGATCTTACTGCATTCTCCAATCATGTGTCTAGAATCTCCACTATGAATAACCCATACATTATCATCCTTAAAAGTTATCATAAGAGAATAGAATAAATTTCCATCCATTACTTCTTTTTCTAGCTTGGAAATGTACTTTAATATGCATCCTTTGATAGCTCTATAGGGAATCCCAAGAGTCTTGAGACTTTTCTTCATAAATATTTCCATTGAAAATAAAGAGTAGATGTCTACTTCTATATTTATCTTCAACAAAATTTCCAACAAACATGTGCTCTTCCAACTTCCTTCCTTCACCTTAGCTCTAATACCATGTTGGAAAATCAAAGTATTTGTAGATTATAGTTTACTTTCCTTACCTGATAATTACTTGCGATATTAGTTGGCCTTTTATTATTGTTATTTATTCTTCACCAAGTAATTATCAAAACACTGAATATCACAAAGATACAAAGAAAAAAATATATAGGCTACAAGCTTGGGGAAAACCCCTCCAAGGGGAAAATCTAGAAATAATACTTCTTTTCTTATATAATCGAATAAAAATGAGACTTCCAATACCTGAAGACCAAGGCCAATATTCCTTCCAAGCACCAAGTTGTCCCTTCAATAATATCTCTTCCAAACAAGTCAATGTCCACAAGAGTCATTAAAGGTCAAACTTCTTTAGTCAAAGTTTTGATCCTACAAATTTAGGTCTACAATTCAACTTGCAACTTTTGGCCCTGTAACTTTCCTAGAAAACCCTATTTTTCACATGTGTGAGAATAAATGGTCCAATTTTAAGGCCTTATACCTTCACTTTATACTTTTCTTCTAGTCTTGAAATTTTTCCTTTTATTATTACAGATCAAACTTGTGTGTGTTATCTGAAATGAATTGACGTCCCTTCTATTTATAAACTTCTCAAGAGTTTGAATAAGCCTCTTCTAGGTCAACTTATCCATGGTAGGGCCAACTTGTTCTTGGAAGAAAATTTGACTTTGATTTTATTTTTTTACAACAAGGCCAAATAGGACTACAATACATGAGAAAAATTCTTCTTCAATCAACAATCCCTGCAAGCATTAAGAACATGATTTGACCTCTACTTTGAGAATGAAACCCATGTTTGAATAAATACTTTTTTCTTTCTATTTTTACATAAAAAATACAATGTCATGATTAGAAAATTCATTATGAAGACCAAATCTGGTTACATTCTCCAACACCATCCCTTTAGTTGGTTGAAATTTTTTATAAAAATTGGAAATTCGTAAATATTTTTTTTTAAAGAACATGTAACATTAACCCATGGGTGAAATTTAACCCAAGAAAATTGTTTGACACTAGGATGTGATGCTTCTAGTTTGAAGGAGGCTTAATGGGTCCCACACAATATAGGCCCCATTTCTCAAAGGGCTTTAATGAAATCTATAGTTGTAATGGGATCTCATCCTTCTTATTAGGTTTTTCTATCATTTGGTATTCATCGAAACTAGAGAATAATACTCAAAATCCTTATGAAAAGTAGGAATTTTTTATTATTCTACGTGCAAGATATCATAAGATATCATCTTTGTAGCATAAAGGCCTTCACAAGGCTAATAATGGCATCGATGAAGGATTTCATATACCTAATATTGCATGGCACGTCTTATTATGATATACTGTAGTCCAATGTTGAACACATAGCCGTTGATCCAAGTATAGGTGACACTTTTCCTATTGTCTTTCAAGGATCTCTATCAGAGAGGCATTGAGGTAGCCTCCTATCACTACGTAGTTGGATATGTCAACAAACCGATGTGTTTCTATGAATATTACAAAGAGATTCTCATCAAGAAATTTTTTACCTAAAACTTCATTATCTATAGTATTGGTTAGTCTTGATAGATAATATGCAACAACATTCTCTCTATTAGGATTTTTATGGATCAACAGATTAAATTCTTGTAGCAATTAAAAACATCTAAGTAACCTTCCATTAATATTAAATTTTTTGATATCCCTTAGGGTTGTAGATCAATTGGCGATAGTGTACTATTAAGGAACTCATTGTGATGTTGTTGGTTCAAACCTTTACTAGCCGTTATGTTGTGATTGGTGGGTAATTTCATTTTTAGTATCAATGGCTTTGTAGTAGTCCCTCTAATTTTCAATGAAAGTGCTTCGTTCACTTCCAACTTCTAATGATACTTTTGAAATCATAAACCATGTCAAGGTTTATTCCTCCAATGTAAAGGTAAGAAACTTGATCTTCTGAGAATAGGAGGGATAATGATAGGCCCCACAAAGAATTTCAAACTCAAAAAGGAAATTGTTCGCATCTTGTAATATAAGGCCATGAAATATTGAACAACAGAATAATTTGTCTTCTTATTTTTTGTTTCTCCATTGGTTTCCAAAATGGGGAATTCAACAATTTCAAATCACTAACCTCCATATTTATCCATGATATGGTAGAATGATCTTTTTTCTCATTTTTTTAAGAAATTAAAAAAAAAAATCCCCCTCCACCTTTCAATAACATCCCATATTCTTTATTCACAAACTTCTTGCTAGAATTCTTCTTCAATTGTACTTATTTCAATAGTACCAAATTTTTCTCTAAGTCACTACATGCAATATATATATATATATATATATATATATATATATATATATATATATATTGTAGCCCAGAGGAACCCAACAACCCGCCTGACATGTAACTACTAACAATCCTCTAGGGGGCTACAAATTTTCCTCCTCCCCGCAGCCCAGACCATAACAGGGGGATTTGAGCGTGGGTCTTTTGAGTTACAAAATTTTCACATTTATCAGATAGCCAATTGAGTTGTCCTCGCCCCACCCCCCCCCACCCCCCACCCCCCCCCCGTCGCCCGCCAACCCCCTCCCCCCCCCCCCCAAGGACCACTACATGCAATATAATTACTATTAATTTATTTTTTTGATAAAAATGATGTGGTGCATGCATATTTTCTTCACCCCCCTTCCAACAATTCCCAAGATTCCTTGGCATTGCAGAGTGTCTTGTTCCCTCAACTTGAATGAAATTGTTTCAATGATAAGGAGATGGTATACTATTTTTTGAAATTTTTCCTCCTCTTCTTCTTTTCATACCGACATGAGTATTTCAACTTCAATAAGTGGCTTGGGGAGAGGGTAAAAGACAAATTTTGCTTGATATTGACCATCTATGATAGTCATATTTACTACCCTAAAATTGATATACACTTCCACTATAGTTATCCAGGTTCATCCAAGGCTGAGGGGCTACCCTTTCAACTTAAATTTGTCTAAATCAATACAGAATTTATTGGATAATATCATGAATTAATGGACACCTTCACATCCTATAATAGTCTCTTATAATTTACATTTGATTTATATACTAGTTGTATATTATATGTGTGTCTTTATATTCCCTTAAGGTTTAGTTGACGCATAATGTCCTGTGTCATGACATTGATGGTTTCCATCAATATATCAAGGTATTTTGGATGAGTTTCTAGTTGATATAAACATTTACTATAGGGCTACCTAGATCTAAATACTCAAGGAAAGTTACTTTTCCTAGTTGGCCTATTACATTAACTGTTGGAGAATGATTTATGCTTCTTCCAATATTCTTAATGTGTTCCTATTTGACGGATTTTTACATATAGGGACTTTATTGATATGCTAGAGGAGAGAAATTTTAACACAAAGTGTTTTGAGTTCTCCTAGGTCATTTTATAAAAAAATGCAAGCCTTTTCAATTTTTATCCTTTTATGATAAGCTGGGATTGTTTCAAGAGAAAGTTATTCTTGTGGAGGAGATTCCTTTTTCTCAAATATTTGGTATTTGTTAGGTTCAATATTGTGAGGAGGAGATGTCAATAATTCCATAACATTATAATTATTTCTTAAATATCCATACAGTAGGTTTTGTAATTCATCTCATTATTATATACTTGTTGAGCTTGCCCATTGTTTGGTTTAGCTGCTAGTTGGTTAGTTATTTTAGGTTTCAACTTTATTTAGAAATTATTGATTATCTCTTATTGAAAATTATTTTTTTTTACGAAGGTGGGAGTAATTCATTTTTTTTTCTTGGAGGTTACAATCCTTATAGAGGTTTATCCGCTAACAGTTTTGCATTGGAGGTTGAGACGAGGATTTTTGAAAGGAAACATTTAATGGTTGATGTTGATTTTGATACTATAATTGGTTTTTCATTGGATATATAGGTTTATTCTAAGGATACCAAGGTTTATTATAATTTTTTTTTGTTATAGCCAACAAAGTGTCGAGGATAAGAGTAAGGCATACCACATTGGATAGGTTGGGACAATCCTTGTCTTATTTTATTAATGAAGAATAATGGCTCCAAATTCTCCTCAAATCCCTAATAAGTAACACTAATGCCTAGTAGGGAAGGAAATTTCTTACTTTCATATTTTTATTCATAAATTACACAAATTTCTATATTTTTATGTGGACATTAATTTCTACCATGTTTCAATGTGCATTTAGGACATAAAATAGTTAGTTATTTTTTTACTTCTTATTGCTTTGTCTTTATATATGATGTGTCAATTTGCATGGGAAATCAATGTAAAATGTTATTTTTCATATCTTCTAATAATATTCTTCTTTCCATTTTAATAAAAGTTGTAGATTTAGAGTGTTGTAGTACAACACTTCTAGGATTCCTACTTTTTTCTTTGTAAATCAAGATTAGTTCTTAAATACTTTCTTGATGTCTTCATACTTCAATTGGAACATGTCTCCATTTGCAAGGGTATTCAAAGTCTCAAATTTCTCTCTCACCCTCTAAGCAATACATTCTTGATGGAATTAGCATTCAATGTACAACTATGAACTATTTTATAACTAGGTTGGAGTCTTTTCTCATAGTATTCCAAGGATCTACTGTCTCTTTGGATCATTCTAGGTATTTTATCCCTGGCATCACTAGCTTTTTAGTAGTCCCTATACTTTTCAATTAAAGTTTTATTTATTTTCTTCCAACTTCTTATGCTATTTCTTTCTAAAATCATATAAACCATATCACGGTCGATTCCTCCAATGCATAGGGAAGAAGCTTGATCTTATCAACATTAGAGACATAATCATAGGTCCCACAAACAATTTAAAAGTCAAAAACGAAATTGTCAATATCTTCTAATATAAGGCCATGAAGTGAAAAATAGTAGAAGGATTGATATTCTTATTTTTTGTTTCTCCATTGGTTTTCACAATGGGGAATTCAAATATTTAAAATCACTAACATACATATTTATCCATGCTTTGGTAATATTTGTCTAAGAAATTTGGAAAAAATCCTACTCCCCATTGCAAGAGATTCCCATATTCTTCAATTATTTATTGGATGTATGTTTCACAAACTTATTGCTACCATTTTTATTCAATCGTACTTATTTAAATAGTACCAAATCTATCTCTTAGTCATTGGATGGAATATAATCACTTTTTCTTTCTTTGCTTGATAAAAATTATGTGATGTATGTAGCTTTTAGCACCTCCCCTACAATGATGCCATAAATTTATGGGTCAAGGAATTGAAAAAATTATGTTGAACAAAAATTGAATTTAAATTGTCAACCTAATAATGTTCTACTTTGATGAAGTACTATGTATGATGTGTGATCATTACACTACTACAATCTAAGGTAAAGTTGAAGGTTAACTTGAAAAGTGTTTCCTTTCTCTTTACTAGATTTTCTTATGACTTTGACACCCTTGATTAGAGGAGCTTATCACAGTCACTAAAGGAAAGGGACAATAATATTAAATTTATCCTTCATCTTGACTTAAAATTTTTAACCAAATAATGTGCTACTTTGATGAAGTGCTTTACATTGTCTGTGCAAAATACATTTTACAAGCCAAGGTAAATTTGAACCTAGCTAAATTGAATATTTTTGTCCCTTTCTTCTAGTATATTTGATTATAAAATTCACACCCTTACTTGTAGAATGTTATCAAATTCATTATGTTGGATTCTTTAGGGTTGGTCTAACAACGATCTTGGAAAATAGTAAGTGCATGTGCCATAGCCTTAAAATCGTCTTCTTCATCATGTTACTTAAGTGGTTTTCAAGATCATATTTAGCGTTGTGCTTCTACTAGAAGTGACGCATGAAAATTATAGGAATGAAAGAATAATTCTAATAGTAAAGAGGGTTCCCAATCTTACCCTTTTACCCTATGTTTCGTCACCCTCTAAGGTTGGTGGTTGTACACTCTATATACTCTAAGTGAAGGGCACCAAGAGAAGAGGGTAAGGAGAATGGTTTCCATTATGTTAGTGAGGAAGGAAGTAGTGATAAGATTTCTCAATAAACCAAAAATTTCAAGGAATGATCACCTTAGAAGTCAAGGGATAAGCTTAAATATTGATCCTAGAAAAGGAGTATACAATACAATAAACATAAAAAAATGTGCAAAAATTAAATCTCTAGAATTGGCATGCCATAAAGTAACTGTACTTGCTAGAAAAATAGAATTATGATCGTAAAGTAGAGTTAAATAAATATAATAGTGAAGTGATATAAAATAACTAATATTGTTGGAATAACATGCTTGAAAACATCTATAGGAAGCAAAGAACAATGATATGAAAAGATATATAACATAAAATAGAAATGAAATTAACTAAAGAAAAATGCATAAATAGAATATAATAATAAAGAAACATTCCCTATACAAACTTGAGTGAGACATACAAAAGGTTTCTACAGAGAGCCTAAAGAAAATACTAAGATGAAATTTTTAACCACAAATTCCGCATTAGCCATGTTACTTCATAACAACAAATTATACAAGACAAATTTAAATACACTAGATATAAGGAGTGATATTAATGTTGAAAATAAAAATATTAATGAAGAAGTAATTTCTAGCCATTATCTATACAAATGCGATTCATAAATTAACCCTTTAATTAGTGATTGATTGAAGGATATTTGTTTCCAAGATCCTTATAATAAGGGATCCTTATTTAAATGGTCAATTCCCTTCCATATTTTCATCTTCCTCAATTGGAAAATTGAACTAATATATTGTTGATTGGATGTATTGAACATGATTTGAAGGTTAATTCTGGGGCATAATCCACATTTTGTATTAGGTGTAGGTTGATGAAGGCTATCCTTATTATAACTTCGCTTTATTTAACACATAATTAGTGAAATTTTAGAAATGTATACATTTATCAAAGTCATCAATGAGGCGAAGGCATATCAAAAAAATCAACATTAAATCATCTCACACAACAATCAATGCACAAATCCCGATATTTTTAATCTATTTATATTCAAATATTGTCTTTAGTTTATATGAAGGGGTCATATCATCTACAAAATGGGTTTGAAGGTTCCTTCATTATAGGCCCATCATGAGGCATCCACTCTGTATGAGGGTGGCCGACACAATAGATCAACTTATAGGAGGTATAACTTCTATATAAGTTCTCTAATTGAGTCAGTGTTTTCTCCATTGAAAATATATAATTGTGTAGAATAATTTTGAAAGGATGAAACATTTATTGAAAAATTTTTACTCTGAAACTGTTCATTTAAGGCCTTTAATGGGTTTAATGATTTTCTATACTCCACATCGCCAAAGCAACACTGTCCCGAAAATGGGCCCTAGAAGCCCATAGTTCTAGTTTTTATACCTAGAAAGTACCAAAATAGATGAGAAATCATATCATGATGAATTTCAAATAAATGGAAGTGATAGTATCACACAATCATTTTGAAATGAAAAAGAATATCTTAGCTTATTATAGGGTATGTTAGTCATGAAATAAGTATTAGCATAATACAAATAAACTGAAAAACAAAACCAAAGAAAGAAACCCAATATATTGCATGTTGGCTCAATTCCATAATTCTATTCCATTACACTAAAATAGAGAGGAGGAAAGGATAAAAGTGATGAAAAGATGAAATTTCTCACTATGACAATATTTTTTTCAAGTTTGATCCTTCCAATACATATCACCACAAAACTTTATTGGTGTCATACATAATATGGAACCTATTACAACCTAAAACATTTCATTTTTTACACTACATGCTTCAACCTTTCATATTCTCTAACAAACAATTTTGTATATTTATACAATAAGAGGGTGCAAGACCATTATTAAAAAAATAGCCCCAAAGTCGAAAATGGAACTAACAAACACTTATATAAGGACAAGATTCATCTAATATTATAGGTGTTAGTGTGTGTGGTCAAATTTGAACATTGGGATTATTTGGCACACAAATAGCCTCAAACACATAC
Organism: Pinus albicaulis; assembly: GCA_034641835.2. Lineage (NCBI taxonomy): Eukaryota > Viridiplantae > Streptophyta > Pinopsida > Pinales > Pinaceae > Pinus > Pinus albicaulis. The sequence continues at coordinate 1,114,831,721 of CM076580.1, forward strand.
CATTGGTGTTGCCAAGGAATAAGGGGCTAATTTGATAGGATTTTATGAGTTTTAAAACATTAATATTACTACATAAATGTTGAGAGATCTTTTGGTAAAAATCATATAAAGATATTTAAGTCAACACGTTTCGATAACTTATGAAGAATAACCCATGATAACTTGAATATTCAAGGGCAGGGAAGGGGGAGGCTTGTGTCATTGTTGAGGAGAACATGAAAGGAAAAAAAATTAATCACAAAAATATGTTATGAAAACCTAGTTGTCCACGATAAAGGATGTTTCATGTCTACGCTAATTGATACATGAATAGATAATATCCTTGTATTCATTTGACCATGATTTGTAGATAATCATGTTGATTCAGAGATAGAGGAATAGAATGTCCACTACATTTTTATTGTAAGCTCAATTCCATTTTATAACTTAACAATTACTTTCAACGTAATAAACCACATGGCTTACAACCATTTCTCCTTTTCCTCTTTAGATTTATCAACGTTTGTGGAAGTGTTTTATCTAAAACATTTAGCATTAGTAGTTTTTAGAAAGGAGTCCTTTTGATATTAAACTTATCATTAATACACAATAATTTTATAATGATACTTAGTTAAATATCTATTTATATATAGAGTTTGAATGTGTATGCTTGATTTTGTATATTTTCATAGTTAGTTATACTAGGAAAAATATATAAATTAAATGACTCATGAATGGTGTATAACAAAACACTTACCTCATGATACATCTCACATTACCAAAATTTAAAAAATAATAAAAATTAGCTCATTTATAGCTTTATTATTATTATTATTATTATGAAAAATATTAATATATGAGTGAAACATATCTACATTTAAAAAAACGTATAACATAATTTTTACCATGGAAATTCACAACCATTATACCATGGAGATTCTTAAGTTGTATGTAGGCTTTGCTACAAAACAATGGGCCAATACTATGAGTTTCTAATACCAAATTCCCAAAAAAACATAGCTCATGTTCATATGGGATTTTCTTAATTATCAATTTAATTAAAATGACAGAAATGTCAAAACTACTTTTAAGATAAATCTCAACCTTTGATATGTTACATATATTATAGAAAACATTGTGGAGGTTAAATCCTTACCATCCAAATAAGAGTTATTTTTAATTAAAGTAAAATTCTAGAAGTGATATGAATTTGAATGTTACTTATTGTTTTGCTAATTTCATGTTCATATATAAAACTTATTCACTAATCTTATGCTTGATGTGATGGTTCGCTTGTTTCTTATGTGTGTCAAACGAGGAATTAAAACTACATTTTATGAGTGTTTTTGAGAGCATAAAGCATGAATTTAAAGTTCTTAATAGCAACAATATAAATTATAGCAAACCAAACAAACTGAGATAATAAAATAGAGTTTTGATGAAGAAGTTCACCCCTCTTGGGCTACATCTCCTTGGTCCATCTCCTTAGCTTGGGCCTCTGTAACAGCTCAAATTTGATCAAAATGTTATTTAAATGCATCAAATGCTGTTGAAACCTATTTGAATGAGTTTAAAACATCAAAATATATTAGAAATGACTATTTTTTTTACTCAAGTTGGTTACCAGATGCTCTGGGCATGGCCTTCCCTCCTTGTGGCCCTAGGCTTCAAATTTCTTCACGACAACAAAAACCTATGTAGATGACCTCTTATGCCTCTGTGAACTATTATAATGGCTCGAAAACATCACAATAAACTGAGAATGACTATCCTTGCACCCAATTTTGTCGACAACTGCCTCCATTATGGAAAAACCAATTTTCCCCATAATTTATCCACTAATTCTGGAAAATATCCAACTAACTCCACCAAATTTGGAGTTTCGCCGGATTTGGCACACTCTTCCAAACCTTCCTCCAAGATAAGCACACAATTAACTTAAAATAAGTATTGATTAATGTTAAGATAAGCATGGTTTAATGTGCTAAGCATGTTTTGTGCTTAAGCCCCCGACACTTGGTCATGGTGTTGAGGTCGCATGGAGAAGGGGCTGGCCCCCTCCTCCGCTCGTTGGTGAATGCATTAAAGTTGAAATAGCGGCACACTCATATGGTTGGTTAGACACAACACATAACATAATGGTTTGAGCGGCCTCTAGCCTTGGGGAGGTTGCGAGGTTAACCCCGACCTCCGCCCTTCCTCAGTGATAAAATCTTTTGTTGGACGTAGATTGAAATGTCAATTTGAATGAATCCCGATGCCTGGAAATTTTACCATCAGAATTTAATGTTTAACCTCCATTTGATATTTAATATGCCATTGTAATATTCCATGGTTTATAAAGCCTTCATTCAAATATGCCACATTCATATATATTCCACTATATAAGGAAGAAACGTTAATATGCCCTCCAACTTATTCCATTCGAACAAGAAGTTAGTTCCATTACATAAGGTTTGGTAAATGGATTTTAAAATGCTAACGTTTGAATTTAAAATTTGTTAAAGTTTATTTTGGTTTAAATATGTAATATGTGAAAATTATTTAATTTAGACATAATTAAGGTTTAATTAAAATGTTAATATAAAATATATATATATATATATATATATTAAGAATAATTAAAAATAAATAATAATTTCCAGCACAAAATCTATAAACCCAAATTCAACTTTAGGAGGTCATTTGGAAATTTTTACCTTCACAAACCAAACTGGTGAATCATGGAGTGACACTTGTCACAGTCTCATTGGACTAAAATTGAAGAAGATTCCCTGAGTGCTGATTGGGCTGCCATGTCATCAACCTGTACCTATTCCGCAAGTTTTTAATAAAAATTTGCTTGTTCTGAACGATGATCAGCAGAGCATAACTTCGTCATTCGAACTTAGTTTTCAACAAAACGAGTTGTGTTGCATTCCTTGCGACGGGTCGGTCACATTAGTTATGGTTTCATTCGATTATGAGCGCTTTGATTTTTGAGAGAAAATACTGAGCCTCTGATCATTCCTCCCCACTACAAGCCTTTTGGACCCCAAAATTTCTCTTGATTACTGATTATGTGGATGACTGTATTGTTCCCTCACCCTTCCAGTCTCTATCCACTGAAATTTTCCCAATTTCATCATTTGGAGCTTTTCATAAAAAGTCAACTTTTTCATTAATTCTTGTGACCTTCTCTTGATGTCATTGCCACCATCATGCTGCAATATTTATGAATTAAAAAAATAAAAAAATAAAAAAATAAAATAAAAATAAAAATAAAAATAAAATCTATTTTTGCAGAAACCCTCTTGTTCCTACCTTGGTCAACAATCAAATGAAACTAAAAATATTCCTCACCTTGCTCACTATCACCATGGAAATGTTTAGCTACTTTTTCATTGTACTTGCGATGACTCTTGACCAAGTATCTTCGCTATTGTCATGTACCTTTTCGAAACCAACAATATGAATTTGTGGAACCCATGCCTTCTTTGCCAAGCTACCTTGTCACTTTCTCTTTGACCTTTACACCATCTTGCACCGACATCTTGTTTCCAACACTGCTCAACACTATTGTTGACTACTGCAAATTTTTTCACCTTCTTTCAAAGGAAACCTATTATCATCCTAAAACAACTCATTACAAGCATAAGCATCTTTATGAAAAGTGTGATTCAATACATCTCTTTCTTTTTTTATCATCAACAATTTCAAGTTATGACTTGCATTCACTATCCTCTTCATTTCACTTGCATACATAAGAGACAAACTTTTCTTCTTCTTATGTGCTCTAATTATGTACTCAATACCATACTTAAATGAGTGGTACTAGTTCTCATGGCAATGAAATACAGATTTCCTATCATACAGATAAAGACTTCCCAATACAATACCTGATATCTCAAGCGGCACCACATCAAGCTCAACTTCAACAAGAAAGTTTGATTTAATGTCAAATCTTAGCAAGAACTTCCCTGTAACTTGTAAGTTTGTGTTCTTGCAAATCCAACCCAAAGGATATGGTCTTGGATGTCTAATTGTTTCAAGGCCTATTTTCTTAACAAAATCTTCGAAAATCAGGTTAGTTTGTGACCCACTATCAGAAAGTGTATCAATCTTGGTATGTTTAGAGACAACTCTAATATGGAAAACTTCTATTCCTTTATCTTCATCATGAGTATCATTTGAACAATTTGAATAACTAGTGCTTTCAACATGTCTAACTTTCAAACCCATAGTTGTAACCTTTGTCTCATCTCCTGAATCTAACCCTAAGTTTTGTTCAGATATAGCAAAAAATTTTCCCTTCTCTTTGGCTTTCATTCTATTAGGTTTCAATGCTGGATGAAGTTGCCAAAAGTGGTCTTCATCATGGCCAATCTTTGAAAAATTCTTGCATGTGAGTTTTTCCTTCTCTTTTTTTACAAAACTATTTCTTTTCCCTCTTCCAAAAAACTTTTCTTTCCCTTTACACTCACTTTCACCTTTATCCTCTATGCCTTATTTTCTCCGTGCCTCTAAGTGTGTGGCTTATACTCAAACTTCATCTAAATTTCTTGGGTTAAAAATAAGAATAGTATGCTTCAAATAGGAATGTAAATCCCCAATGTATTTAAAGAGTGTATCTTGGAAATTCAAATTTATTCCTAACAACAAACCTCTCTTTATAAACTCCTAGGTATACTCTTCAACCATTTGACCCTTGAGTTGCTTAAATTTTTTCCAACTCATAATATTTTTTTTCATATTGGCTAACGGATAAAAAAATATTTTAATGGAAGAAATAAACTCAACCCAAAGTAATGGATATCTTACCATGGATTCACATTTCCTCTTGAGTCTTTGCTTCCCACCAAAATAGTGTTTCTCCTTCTAGCCTTAATGAAACTAACTAGATCTTTATGTTGTCTTCATGAAGGTTTTGAATTCTGCAATACACCTCTAATTGACGTATCCAATTGTCAAGCCTCTCTGCATTTACCTCGCCATTGTACATGGGTAATTCAAACTTAATGTCCAATTTGAGTAATGATTTTTTTCCTTTTCTGGCTTTTGACTGAGTGTGAGTGGTCTTTGTGGTGGAAGTGGAAGACGATGTAGATGGGGATGATGAGAATGATGAAGATGGTGGAGATGGGGGTATTTTTCCTCCACTTCCCTTTGAACTCTTATCTTCATCATTTTTACCATATGAAGGTCCTTCTCCATATGGAGGCTTAGAACCTCCTCATACTCTTTCTATAGTGAATGCATCAAACATGATTTTAACCATTCTTTGAATGTCTTTGAAGTCTCACTTGAATCCTCTTCTTCTAAATTTCCATGACTCTCTCCAACTCTTGACATAACGGCTAAGGATTCAATCTCAACTCTTGATGCTTGTACCTCTTCAATCAACTCAGTTTCTTGTACAAATTGCACCTCTTCAATCTCAACTTCTTGAGAAAAAAATTCAGGTTCTTCAAGTGAAGCTATGTGTGAAATTTTGGGTGAGGATGATGCTCTTTCAAATTTCCTTCTTCTGGTCCTAATATCAGGACTTGCAACCCATAACTTCCCTTCACCTTTTTGCAACTTTAACCTTGTCAACATTTCAAAATTGTAACCTTTAACATGCACAAAACTTCAAGCAACTATCAAGAAAATAATCTTGGCTTTCAACCAAGCTCTGATACCAAATTGATCTGAATTTAAATGTTAGTTATTATTGTGCTAATTTCATTTTCAGATATAAAACTTATTCATTGATCTTATGCTTGATGTGTAGGTTCCCTTGTTGCTTATGTTTGTCAAAAGAGGAATTGGAACTGAATTTTATGAGTGTTTTTTAGAGCATAAAGCATGAATTTAAAGTGTTGAACAACAACAACATAAATGACAGCAAACCACACAAATAGATACAATAAAATAGAGTTTTTATGAAGGATTTCAACCCTCTTGGGCTACATTTCTTTGGTCTAGATCCATAGCTTGGGCCTCTATATTAGCTCAAATTTGATGAAAATGTTGTTTAAATGCATAAAATTATTTTGGAACATATTCTGATGATTTTAGAACATCTGAATCTATCAGAAACATTTATTTTTTTACTTAATTTGGTTACCGTATGCTCTGGGCATGTCCTTCCCTCCTGGTGGCCCCAGGCTTCAAAGATATTCATGACAACAAAAACCTATTTAGATGACCTATTCTACCTCTACAACCTATTCCGATGGCTCCAAAATGTCAAAATATACTAAAAATGACTATCCTTGCACCCAATTTGGTTAAACATTGCCTCCATTATGGAAAAACAAATTTTTCCCATAATTTCTCCACTAATTCTGGAAAATATCCAACTAACTCCACCAAATCTAGAGTTCCACCAGATTTGGCGCACTCCTCCAAACTTGTCGCCAAGTTAAGTGTGCATTTAACTTAAAAAAAAATTTGATTAAGGTTAATATAAGCATGGTGTATTGCGCTAAGTGCATTTTGTGCTTAAGCTCTTGACGCTTGGTCATGGTGTTGAGGTCGCATGGAGAGGGGGTTGGCCCCATCCTCCACCCGTTGGTGGATGAATTAAAGTTGAAATAATGGTGCACTCCTATGGCTGTTAATACACAACACATAGTGCAATGGTTTTAGTGGGCGCTAGCCTAGTGGAGGTTACGTGGTCGACCTCGACCTCCGCCCCTCCTCGACGATAAACCCTTTTTTTGGACGCGGATTGCAATGTCAATTTGAACGAAGCCCGATCCTTTCCATTAGAATTTAATGTTTAACCTTAATTTGATATTTAATATACCATGGTTTATAAAGCCTCCATTCGAATATGCCACGTTCATATATATTCCACCATATAAAAATGAAACCTTAATATGCTCTCCAACGTAGGCCATTCGAACATTAGGTTAATGCCATTACATAAGGTTTGGTAAATGCATTTTAAAATTCCAACATTTGAATTTAAAATTTTATAAATTTGATTTGGGTTTAATGATGTAATATGTGAAAATTATTTAATTTATAATTAAGGTTTAATTAAAATCTTAATATATATATATATATATATAAACCATAAATAAAAATAAATAATAATTTCTAGTACAAAATCAATAAACCCAAATTCAACCTTAGGAGATCATTGCGCAATTTTTACCTTCACAAGCCAAAATCGCACATCAAGAAGTGACACTTGTCACAGTCCCATTGGACTAAAACTGAAGAAGATTCCATAAGTGTTGACTAGGTTGCCATGTCATCAACTTGTACCTATTCTACAATTTTTTAATAAAAATTTGTTTGTTCTAAACAACGATCAGCAGAGCATAACTTCCTCATCTAAACTCGGTTTTCAAGGAAACAAGTTGCGTTGGATTCCTTGTAACTATTCGGTCACTGTCGTTTTGGCTTCATTCAATTATGAGCACTTTAATTTTTGAGCTAGAATGTTGAGCCTTCGATCAAGAAGCTATATTTCAAAATAGACACATCTAAGTAATTACTAAAAAAAACTTTCTAGAAATATGTTGTAAAAAATCATTAAACTAAATACTAAATATAGTTAAAATTACAAATGACTAGTAAGTATTAATACCTTTTGGAGTGTTTTCGCCATATTTTCTAATCTAATTTGTGTACTTGTTTGAATCACAAACTTGAGTTGTGAACTCTTAACAATGCTAGTGCCCCAAGGTTTTTTCAAAGTGTTAAATCCTTATATATAAGAAATAAAAACCCAATTTTAAACAACAAATATTAAGAGTATTAAATCCACATATATAATCAAAACCCCATTTTAAATAACAAGTATCAATATTTGACCAAAAAAAATTGCGTTCCTACTAAAAACTCCAAAATATCTAACAGTTAGACAACATCATTAATAGTGAGAAATCGTGAGAAATAAAAAGCTATGGGTGGGTGGCTTTTGAATGTTTGATATTTCTAGTGGATTCTCTATCTATCATTAGAGATAAACAAAGCTAAAATATAAAAAAAGAGTGCTCATTAGAATATTTTCAAAACTATTGATTAGTCATTGGTTAGTTTAGTACTTTTATTATTAACTTTAAGAAATTGATTGTTATATGAGTATCACTAGTATGGAGTACAAGGCTACATCAATATTGTTTATAGCTTCTCACACTTTCATCCAGAATGAGAATAATTTTGAGGGTGCATGCAGCCATAGAGACAAGCTTGTCTAATTGGCCTTAGCTCATGTCAACTCCACTTGGGGTCCTTCATAAACTCATTCTCTAGAGAATTGACCTTGAAATTACTGGAAATATTCATTGAGAAACCGCTATTATAGCATTTATAGGCCTTCCATTGTCATTTGAATCTATAGTGTTGATGACAGTAACCAAAATTCCTAAAGATCGAAACTTGTTGTGCAGTTGTTTTCTTTTTGCAGGCTTGGAAGGGATAAATAAGTTTTTGGATCGAAGTATTTCTACATGCAATATGAACACACTCTTAGTTTATGGCCAATGAATTTGGTCACAGCTCCTCTAAACTATTCTAGGTTAGGTAACCCATATCGGCATCGATTTTCCTCTCCTACTCTAATCTCTCTCCCTTATTTGCTCTTCTCTTTGGTTTGTTTAAATGGGACCTACTATTTATCCACTTCAGTTTCCTGGGATCCAATTTGTTGTCCCTATCTTTTGGGCTATTTTTTCTATTAGCCTTATCTCATCTCCTTTGTTATATCTCTTATTACCCTCTTCAATCACTCTTTGGAAACTATTGGTCATTGGCCATTCTTGCCACTTTGTTTATCTCCCTTTCTTCCCTGGTGTGCAAACCTACCTCAACCTTATAAAGCTCATGCATCCCCTCTCTTTTTACTCTACCAACTATTCCTTACTGGACATTTCTCGATGCCCTATCACCTTGCCCATGTTTTCAAGGGAGTAGCCTACTTCCAAGAACGAGCTCACTAGGGAAGTACACATATGCACCACTGACTGGAGGAAATCATGACCTTGTTTTGCGAGCTTACTTTGAGCCCCATACAAAATTAACTCACCCATACTGATGGAGATGGATCCTCTTGTATTAACTAAATCTCAGACATAGACATACTTGATGAAATGATGAATTGGTTACTAGATAGTGGGAAAACATGGGGTTGTTTCAATGAGTACATGCACACAATAGATTTATATTGGCACGTGAATTTACACCTTGGAAGATCTTTATTGGACAAGCATGAGCATCAGGGTTACCTCCACACTATTGAGCACCTTCATTACCACATAAAGGGTATAAATGAAAGGATGGAATGCATAGAGTGACACTTTGGCATCCCACCCATGGTTAGAGGCATCCCAAGTAACAGCAAAGATCACATCTAGGTTGCAAATACGAACTCTAATCCTTCCACTAAGTTTTCTATTATGGCATTGGTTTGCTTTCTAGTTCCTAGTGCTCACTTCTAAGGTCGAATATGCCCACTTTTCAATTTTGTATGTTTAATTTTTGTTCTCTCAGTACTTTGGCATCTTATGCTTGATTGCAAAGAGTTATAATTTTTTGTGTATGGTCTTCCTAGTGAAAGAATGACCCAATAATTTTAAGAATTTCCATGTACTCCAATGTTTAGAAGGTAATCCAATTTACCCCACAAAAAAATAAATTAATTTTATTAATTTTTGTAATGATGCTTCAAATGGCACCATAAAAAGCTTCTCACTTTCACTTATTTCTAATATTTTAGCTTCATACAAAAGATTTTCAATTTGTTACTGAAGTAAGGAGGAACCCTAAAAAGCTTCTCACTAGCACATTTTTCTAATATTTTAGCTTTGTACATAGGTTCTTGAATTGTTAGTAAAAAAAGGCTTCCCTAAACCTCGGATGAAAAATCTTATTGTGTCTATCATTTAAGAGTGTGGGTAAAAAAATTTCCTCTAATTATGAGGCCATTATGATTAGCCACATTTTATCCAAATCGTATGGACATATTTTGGAAAATAACATTAGCCTTTGGCTTGAAATCCATGGTAAAATAGCTAAAGGCCAAGTTGGTTTTAGGAGATATCATTTAATTGTGGACCAACTTGTTACTCGTAGGATTACTGCAGAGGACTACCACAATAATAAAATTGGTATCTTTTGTTGTTTTGTTGACTTTAGAAAAACTTTTGACATGATTCCTAGAACAAAGCTATGGAAGGGGCCAGAGGAGTTGAACGGTTTCCATTAAGTTGAGGGTTATTTTTGCAAGGTGTTAGCACCCGAATTGGACCCCAGGCTGAAAAGGGAAAAACAGGGTAACAACTAAACCACGCTCAGCCTTGTAGCTAGCCATACAAGGACAGGAGAGGGCTCTCTCCATAAAGATGGATATTCAATAAAATGAAAATAATGATCTGATATTAGGCTAGATAAAATGATAGGAAAAGGTTTAATAAAACGAATGAATTTTAGAGATGTGTGGGATAAAATGGGACAGTTTGAAACTGGGGATTAAATCAAGACACAGGGTATTTCATGGGGAAAGATAGGCGGGATATTTAGCAATTAAATTTTATACGGTGGGAGTCAATCGGAGGGGGACAATCGAAGGCGCCGATTGCGATGGAGCGATTGCATAGAGGCCGTCCAATAGTTGATGGGATAAATGGTCGGGATATACATCGGAGGGGTCAATTGGGGTTTTTTAATCAGGGAGGGGCTCTTTGGAACCTCCAATGGGGATGTCCTGATTGGCTATGAGCCATCGGATCGAGTCAACAAATCAACGGTGGGGATGTTTGCAGGCGGGTTTGATCAGGGGATATTACAATTGGGAGTGTTAATTGAATCACGTCGGAAGTTTTGGAAAAGGGCCAATCGGGGCATGCAATAAAAATGTTGCGATTGCAATAGAAAAGGACTTGGGTCAGTGGGAGTATTATAATATAAAACTTTGTTAAAGTTTTATTATAAAGTTTCCACAGTATGGTGGGGAAGTGGTTAGAATGGCGGGGATTTATATGATACGAAAATTTATTATAAAGTTTCTATGGCATGGATGGGAAGTGGTTAAATTAAAATCACATTTGTGCTTTAAATAATTTCATATTGCGATTTTATATTCAGAGGGAGAAAAAAGGGAGTTTATAAGGAAAATATAAAAATTTAAACATAAAGTTTAAGGGAAAATGGGAAATAGGGATTATTTGAGGATATAGGGGACTTTTACTTCACTTAAGCATAAATTTCAATCCAGAATTCAATTTTAAGAGTGTAATATACCGTTGGAAAGCTCTTTCCGGGCTCTTTCTGATGGATCTTCTTGGAAGATGATTTGGCGCTGAAAATGTTGTGGAAGTCTTCTCTAAAGGCAAGGCGATGATCTTGTGGAGATGGCAACTTTCTGAATTGTGACTTATTACATATGATGACATAAAATTACATAATGAATGATAATAAAGGCAAAATATCATGTTTTCACTTCAAAATATGGTTTTGAGGTGAAAATTACATCAAGCTGAATAAAATATCTCTTTGATCTTCCAGGTTCTATGACTTTGAGCTTATTGAGTTCCTCATGACCTTGTTGATATTTATTGACATTTGACTCATTAGTTTGACCATGGTGAGACCCTAGAAACTAATGAGACCCATCCTATGACCTAATGACATAATTTTTGAAAGTGAAAGTGACTCATGACCAAAAACCATAGAGAGGAGAATCAACAAGTACCTCATGAGGGAAAACTGATGAAAAATTACTACCATCAATGAATCCATGACCTAGCGGAATGGTGAAATTTATTCGGTATGAGACTCCTAATATGCAAATGCAAAAAAGAAATTTTGATCACTGATGGCAGTATCAATAGACTAACATTAACACAAGGTAGTATGAGAATGTTAGTGCCAATATCAGGACCATTGAGGTTCGATCAGAAGAAATTAAATGCAATAACATATTCAAACTAGGATGTCCCTTACCACTTACCCTTTTTGGCTTATACTTGATAAGCTAGAAAATTGTTTGGAAGATGTAGATTGTATTGGCCCCATGCTCACTAGTATGATCTTCGAAAGCAACTCAAAATCCTTGAAAAAAATTACTCCAAAGAGATGTATGACTATTAATATTAACAAAACTAAAGTCATGATAAATAAATTTGAAAAGATCACCCATGATACTTTGATTTATGACAACTCCTTGTAGGAAGTTCCTTTATACAATATTTGGGAATCAACATCCATCATAAACTCAATTGGAATTATTAGATTGAGAAAAGAATCAATGGAGGTTGGAAAGCTTATTATTGGCTTGAAAATAACTATAAGTAGATAAATCTTTGGATTTGGGGTAAAAGGAAGCTGTTAGGTCCCTATATTACTAGTATAGTCCCTTATTGTTTCTAGTGTAACCCCTTTATTGATATTATTATACCCTTGTAACCCCCATATTGTTATTATTGTGCCCTTAAATTATTATTGTTAGGTCAGCTAGGATTACATTGTGGCCCCATGGACTCCTATATATAGAAAGGAGGTTTTGTAATTTGTATAATCCAAGAATAGTTCATTCATGTAATGTATTGGAGGTTGCCTCGTCGAAGTGGCTTATTTCTAAGGCGTTGATATCTCTTTTCTTCTATTTTTGGAGCTGGTTTCACAACATTTGGAATGAGAGCTTTGGATTCTGGGGTTTTCGCTGCTCCAAACCGGTCATCATGGTATTTTTGTTATAAATTTTTTTCTACGAAGGTTCAGAAGCTGAAATTTTTATAATGCGAAGCCGTAATCTTGGGGAACATCGTCGCAAAATTTCAGAGCTTGTTTCGCAATATTTTTGGAGACATGATATGTGGAATTTAGGGCTTTATGCAGGCTCCTGAATTTAACCGAAACAGGTCATCACGGAATTTGTTCTCTAAATTTTTGTCTACAAAGTTTAAGAAGCTGAAATATTTAGAGAGTGAAGAGAAAATGCTGAGGAACATCGTCGCAAAGTTTCAGAGCTTGGTTCGCAATATCTTTGGAGATATGATCTGTGGAAGTTAGGTCCTTTTCAGGCTCTCGAATTTCATCTCAAAGAGGTTATCATGGGAAAATATTCATAACTCTCTCTTTGAGCATCGGATTGGAATGATGTAAAAAGTGACCACAAGTACACAGATTGTAGTTTCTTTTCTATCAATTTTGGAGCCAAAGGAGGAAACAGTGACATGTGGATAGTCGTACAAGTTTTCTCTACTGAACTAGTCCATAATTGGGTCATTGTGGGAGATTGGACATAAATTTTCCTTGAAGAATCCAAATCAAGTCAGACTTGTGACATCTAGAAGAAGCTTAAGAGGGATACTACAAGGAAAAATTTCAGATATTGAGGATCTACAATTACAGAGATAATTCAACTTCAATATAGAGCTCCTCAAAATCAAGTAAAATGTGTGTATTTTTTTTTCCCGAATTTATAAGTCTTGTTTGAAGAATCAAGTTGAATTAATTCCAAGGGTATATTGTAGAATATATATCAGTATTCGATTCTAAAATGACCCCTAAAAAGAATTCAACACAAATTAAGCCTTTAGAAGGCTCTACTATGACTCATGAAGACGAAGAATGGCAACAGGACATATCAAATTGACAAGAGCAAGTGCAACAAATTTCTCTCTCGCAAAGAGCAACAAAAAATGACATGGAAGTTTTGAAGAAAGGCATGGAAACTAAGATGGATGGTTTGTAGAAAGGCATGGAATCAAAGATGGATGGTTTGAGGAATGGCATGGAAGCTAAGATAGATGGCATGGAAGCTAAGATAGATGGCATGGAAGCTAAGATAAATGGCATGGAAGTTGGAATGGAGTCTAAGATGGATGACATGGAAGCTAAGATTGATGAAAAAATGGAAAACATGAAGAATGATCTAAAAACATACATGGAAGGTTTGAAAAATTTTATACAACAAATGTTTCCTGATGGTGAAAATATAGTAGAGGAAACTCATGATGAGAAAAAAATAAATGTTAATCATGATTTCATAAACTCTAATGTTGGCGGGAAGAACCAAAATATTCCAAAAATGGATATGGAGGAAGTTTGATGGAAAGGATCCTGTAACATGGATACTACAGATGGAGCAATATTTTGATCTCCATAACGTGCAAAACACACAAAAGGTACGCATTGCAACTTTACATTTAAAACAAAATACATTTGTATGGTATCGATGGCTTTGCTCCCGTAAAAAAATTGTCACTTGGTCAATTTTACAGAGGAAATGATAGCACATTATGAGGATACAAAGAGCAACACCTTCTTTAGCCAATTGATAAATCTCAAACAAAAGGGTTTAGTGGGGCAGCACATTGAGGACTTTCAAAATTTGAATATAAGGGTAACTGATATTCCAGAGGAACACAGGATTGATCTCTTCATAGGCACTTTAAAGGATAACATCCAACATGAAGTTCGCGTTTTGGAACCTGATTCATTGGAGAAGGCATTCAGGTTGGCAAGAAAAATTGAATGTAAAATTATGGCGACAAGGAAGCCTACTACTCACTTCTATAAAGAAGGAAGTGTTGCTACGCCTAGATTTCCACAACCTACAAGGTTGACACCACAACAATTGGAAGAAAAAAGAGCAAAAGGGCTTTGCTACAGTTGTGATAGCAAATACACTAAAGGTCATAAGTGTGCTTAGAAGAAATTATTTTACATAGATTGTGAAGAAGAAGAAGAAAATGAACAAGAAGAGGATATACACCAGGAACCACCCCTAGAAGAGGAAGAAATGAATCCGACCATATCGTGTAATGCACTGGCAGGAATTACTACTCCTCAAACTCTCAAGATAGAAGGACATATAAAGAAGAAAAGGGTAATAGTGTTGATTGATTCAGGTAGCACCCATAATTTTATTCATTATAAGGTAGCCAAGGAATTAAATTGTTTCCTATACCCAGCACCAAAATGTCAAGTGATGGTTGCAAATGGAGGAACTATAAATTTCTTTGAAAAATGCCATAATATCAAGCTAACCATGGGGGAATATGTATTGACTAGTCCAATGCTTTCCATTCCTATGGGAGGTGCTGATGTTGTACTAGGAGTACAATGGTTACAATCATTGGGGACGGTAGCTTTTAATTTTCAAGAACTTTTCTTGAAATTTTTTTCAGAAGGAAAGGAAGTCGAATTACGGGGTATTGAAGGGAAGCCGGGAAGGATAATAAGCTCTAATGTCAGGACAAAGCTTCTAAAGAAAGAACAACGAGGCGTAATTGCACAATTATGCTCACTAGAAGTTCCGACATCAAAATCATCTATTTCTGCAGATCTCCAACAAGTCTTGGACAATCATTCCAAGGTGTTTGAAACTCCCAAAGGACTCCCACCTATTCGTGATCATGATCATCCTATTCATTTGATTCCAGGAAGTGTTCCTCCAAACATCAGGCCTTATAGATATCCTTACTTCCAAAAGAGCGAAATTGAACGTATGATTGCAGAAATGTTAGAGGCGGGTATAATTCAACCTAGTCAAAGTTCTTTCTCTACTCCCGTAGTATTGGTACACAAGAAGGATGGATCATGGCGAATGTGTCCAGATTATAGGGAGCTCAATAAGCTCACCATTAAAGATAAATTTCCCATTCCTGTGATCGATGAATTATTGGATGAATTACATGGAGCAATTTATTTTACCAAGTTGGATCTTCGTTCAGGATATCATCAAATTAGAATGAAGACTCAAGATATTCCAAAAATAGCATTTCAAACTCATGAGGGTCATTATGAATTTTTGGTCATGCCTTTTGGCCTTACCAATGCACCTTCTACATTTCAAGGGTTGATGAATCCCATTTTCAAACCCTTCCTTAGAAAATTTGTGCTAGTATTTTTTGATGATATACTAATCTATAGCAGGTCTTGGAAGGATCATGTTGAACATGTTGACAGGGTGCTCAAACTATTGCAGGAGAAACAATTATATGCAAACACATCCAAATGTTTCTTTGGAGTACAAGAGGTGGAATATCTGGGTCATATTGTATCTCACGAGGGTGTTAAAGTAGACCCTAACAAAATTAAAGCCATTAAGGAATAGAAATTCCCCACAACCATAAAGCAGTTGCGAGGATTTCTTGGGTTAACAGGGTATTATTGCAAGTTTGTTAAGAATTATGGGAGAATAGTAGCACCTCTAACAACATTATTGAAGAAAGATGCATTTTCATGGACTCCTGAAGCAACTAAGGCCTTTGAACATCTTAAAGAGGAAATGTGCCTAGCACTGGTCTTAGCTACGCCAGACTTCACAAAAACATTTATTGTGGAATGTGATGCCTCAGGAAATGGAATTGGTGCAGTTTTAATGCAGGAAGGAAGACCCATTGCTTTTGAAAGTCGTCCAATCAAAGGAAAGTATTTACAGAAACCTATTTATGAGAAGGAAATGTTAGCAATACTGCATGCACTAAAGAAATGGAGAACTTACTTAATGGGAAGACACTTCAAGGTAAAAATTGATCATGATAGTCTTAAACACTTTTTGGAACAAAGACTATCTTCAGAAGAGCAGCAAAAATGGGTCACAAAGATGTTGGGCTATGACTTTGAAATAATATACAAAAAAGGAAAGCTTAATGTTGTTGTAGATGCACTCTCAAGAAAGAATGAAGAGGTGGAAGCATTTCTTTGTGCCATTTCTATTATCCAACCAGATTGGATAACCGAAGCAAGAGATGAATGGAAGAAGGGCAAAGAAGTGTGGACACTCATTCAAAAGTTGCAACAAGATCCTAGTACATCCGATACATTTAGTTGGAAAAATGATTCCTTATGGTACAAAGATCGCTTATATATTTGTAAGAATTCCCAACTAAAACAAAAGATTCTTTTGGAATTGAACACTTCTCCTTTAGGAGGACACTCAGGATTTTTAAAAACTTACCACAGGGTGAAGAAAGAATTTTTTTGGGATGGCCTTAAATCTGATATTCAAAAGTTTGTGGCGGAATGTTTGGTTTGCCAGCAGAATAAAGTGGAGACAATTAAGACCCCGGGACTTCTACAACCTTTAACCATTCCAAGTCAACGTTGGGAGGAGATTTCAATGGATTTTATCACAGGTTTACCTAAGTCCGAAGGAAAGAGTGTCATCATGGTGGTAGTTGATAGACTTACCAAGTATGCACACTTTTGTGCATTATCTCATCCATTTAAAGCAAGTACAGTTGCTACTACATTTATGGACACAATTCAAAAGCTACATGAAAACCCAAGGGTTATTGTGAGTGACAGAGATCCCATTTTTACTGGAAATTTTTGGACGGAGTTATTTTCTTGTTTGGGTACTCAATTAGCTCATAGCTCATCTTATCATCCTCAATCTGATGGTCAATCTGAGATAGTAAATAAATGTTTGGAAGGATATCTTCGTTGTTTTGTATTTGATAAAAAAACACAATGGGTCAAGTGGTTACCTCTCGCTGAATGGTGGTATAACACTTCCTTCCATACTGCAGCAAAAATGACCCCATTTATGGCACTTTATGGATATCATCCACAATCCATCACATCATCTTTAAGAGAAAATTCGAAGGTTCAAGCAGTGGAAGATCACATCGAGCATCAACAAGAAGTTCTCCAACTCTTAAAGGACAACTTGAATTTGGCACAAAATCGAATGAAACAACAGGCAGATCAACATCGCAACGAGAGAATTTTTGATGTAGGAGACTGGGTATTTTTACAGCTACAACCATACAAACAAATGTCCCTCAAGCAAGCTAAGAAGGATAATAAATTATCGCCAAAGTACTATGGTCCTTACAAGGTGTTGCAAAAGATTAGTACTATGGCATACAAATTGGAGCTTCATGCTTCTTCACGAGTGCATCCAATTTTCATGTTTCATTCTTAAAGAAGGTTATAGGTGAAAATATTCGAGTTCAAACAATATTACTAGAACTTGGTGAGGAAGGAAAAATCATATTGGAACCTGAAGCGGTCACGGAAAAAAGAACTCAACAACTATGGAATCGATCAATTTCATAGTATCTCATCAAGTGGAAGAACTTACCCACTAAATATTCTACATGGGAGGATGAGAATTTTATACAGAAGCACCCAGAGCTACACAGGCGTTGAGGAAAACACTTTTTTGAAGGAGAGGGGCATGTTAGGTCCCTATATTACTAGTATAGTCCCTTATTGTTGTTAGTGCTACCCCCTTATTGTTATTATTGTACCCTTGTAACCCCCATATTGTTATTATTGTGCCCTTAAATTATTATTGTTATGTCGACTAGGATTACATTGTGGCCCCATGGACTCCTATATATAGAAAGGAGGTTTTGTAATTTGTATCATCCAAGAATTGTACATTAATTTAATGTATTGGAGGTTGTCCCCTCGAAGTGGCTTATTTCTAAGGCGTTGATATCTCTTTTCTTCTATTTTTGGAGCTGGTTTCACAACAGAAGCTCCTCTTTGAGACTCTCATCACTCTTGTTATTTTATATGGATGTGAGGTTTGGTGTTGTAGTATATTCAAAGATTTGTGGATGAATACTAAGTAGATACAAAATTACTTTATGACCTACTAGTTTAAAAGCTAATGTATTTACAAAAAGTTCTTAAATAATCAAATATCAATGGAAAATATATAAATGGATAGTTAGATGTCAAATTCAAAATCTACTTTCCTAGAAACAATGAATTACTACTTCATTAAAGCTATTACCACATGTTATATATATATATATATGTGTGTGTGTGTGTGTGTGTGAGGATGGAGTTGGATCAAGCTACAATCATACACCTATCACTATTTTTTTCTTTTTTCTTTTTTTTTAATGGTAAATGGTACACAGTCACATCCATATACTTACTAACATCCATGAACTAAATATGGTTAAATAATTAAATGTCAAAAACGTTTCCACTTACACCAAATTATTACCACACATTAACTACATATTGATAACAAGTGATATGTGAATGCATAATGTTTTCCCATTACATTGACTTGTGTTTTTTTCCCTTGATAATTCTATATACTCTTTTGTACTCCCACACGATTAGCTTAACATAATTTTAATTTATTGATGATAAAAGAAATAGACTACTTATTAGCCTTTATTATAGAACCCAACCTTAAATGAATAAAAAATACAAATCCAACTATGCAATTTTGGAATGAAATAGAATAAATTATTTATTAATTATGCATTGTAACCTCTAGCCAATTAAAAAATTCAAATCCAATTAAACAATTTTGGAATGAAAATATAACCCAAAAATAATTGCATCAACCAAACTACTACCACATATCAATTAAATATGAATAAATAAAACTTCATATCCATTGAATACAATGACACAATTTTGAATAAGAGAAAATATCCATAAATAATAGATGTCTTTCATTTTAAGTAGACAACCACCTGATTTGACTCATTTCCTCAAATAAATTTAATAATCATTTCTTTGAATCAAAATCACTCTCATTGAACATCAAAAGAGAGATGTAAAACCACTGAACATCAAAAGAAAATTTACTCATTATTTCTTTGAATCACCCTTTTCAAATGTTTAATCAGGCAGCAACTTGATTTCACTCATTTCCACAAATAAATTAAATAATAATTTATTTAAATCAAAACCACTCTCCTTGAACATCAAAAGAGAGATGTAAACCCACTAAACATCACAAGAAATTTTTAAAACCACTAAACATCACAAGCATCTTACTAATCATTTATACTCTTAAATTTACTCATTATTTATTTGAATCACCATTTTTGAAAGTTGTAAAAATAGTAAAAAAATAATTTTCTGGATACCCACATCAGCCGAGGTAGTTGGGTGCTCTTCACAAGCATCTTATGAATCATTTATACTCTTAAATTTACTAATTATTTCTTTGAATCACCCTTTTTGAAAGTTGTAAAAGTAGTAAAAAAGTAATTTTCTCGATACCCCATCAGCCGAAATGAGGTACTTGGGTGCTCCTCACACGTATGAAGGTTTGTTGATTAAAATTTAAACTTAACTATCAACGGTTGACAATGATAGGTTTGTTTTTTCATAGGGGATTCTAAAACCAAATAAATAACATGTACCGCAACTCATTTGTTATATGTTGTGCTCAACATAGTATACTGCTAGGCAGGTAGAAGCTGCCTCACAACACAGTATCTCCACTAAATCACCAATGGCTTCTGACGATGGTGGGTGAAGGGCATGGCCTTAAGTTACTGTACTATATCTTCCCTCTCGAACAGCACCAGGCAGCACACGACACTATAATTCTTTCATACCAATCTCCTTCGAAACCATTTTATTTTCCCTCTCAAACAACACCAGGCAAAAATTCCTGAACAGGAGACTAGTAACAGAAGTCGGAGATAACAGCCGAGGAATGAGGTGGCGAGTCGAGTTGAGGTATATCTGCATCCATTTCACTGTAGAAATTTAACATTGATTCTATTACTGTTTTGTTTTATTATTATTTTTTATTCTATTACTGTTTTGTTTTATTATTATTTTATATTGTGTAGAGAAGAATTCATGTACTGTGATGCAACTCTTTCTTAATGGAATCGATGGGATTCTTTCATTCAGAGATTTTAGGTTTCTTTATTAAATTTTGTGTTGTAACTGGAGTTGGATATTGATACCCATTTCTTATTTTTTTGCTAACCTTGCTGATACTTGCTGATACTCTGTTACTCATAGTCCTTGTTGATTGGGAAGTGGTTTTGCAGGGTGGATGGTTTTGGGGCTGCAAAGATGAAATTTAAGGCTGGTATGCAAGTAGAGGCATGCAACGAGGAGCCTAGTTATGAAGCTGTGCGGTTTTAGGGCATCATAGTGTCTGGCAAGAGGGACCACTGAATGGTACTTTTTGAGAAAATGGGGAAAATGGCAATGTGCCTCTTGTGGAAAAACATAGTACCATCTATGAAGGGCACGTCCCTCCTCCTACCAATGTAAGAAATTGTGTGATTGATGGTTTAGTGGGAGAAATGAAAATGACGTGTGGTGGAGAGGTGTTATGAAACAGGTTCTACCTGCCCAATAGTATTCCAGCAATCCAACATGCATGTAAGGAAAGGTTGGAAGAATAGAAAATGGCATCTGCCATCGCCAACGCCGTCACAAGTAGGTGCCTTTTTATTTATTTATTCACCTGTGTCTATAGTGACTGTTAAGTGCGGAACTTGTAATTTTAGTGATTATATTGAAAAATTATGGAATTTGTAAGCTTAGTTGTAACATATCCAAGGCAAGGCAGTATATTGTTATTATAAATATTTTTTCTCTTGTATGTATGTAAAAATATGTCATTTCTGGATATTTACCCAAATAGTTATTCGTATTAATATAAATAGATTCATTTCTTATTCAAGATTCTATTAAGGCCAAATGTGTGTCTAGTGACTGTTAAGTGTGGAATTTGTAATTTTAGTAGTTATATTGAAGAAGTATGGAAATTGTAAGTTTAGTTGTACCAAATTGTGTTGTTATCATATCCAATGGAGTATATTGTTATTATATCCAATGGAATATTTGGTTCTTTTGTATGTATGTAACAATGTGTTATATGTGGATGTTTACCCACTACAAAGTTAATGATCATTGTTAGTATTTATATAGATAGATTCATTTCTCATTTAATTTTTTTTTTACTAGAGAAAATGGTAATTATCCCTATTGTAATATGAAGTTAATTTTAGGTTAGCATTATTATCTTTATATGAGTTGTATGAGACTTTGTTGTTATCACATCCAATGGAGTATATTGTTATCACATCCAATGAAATATATGGTTCCCATGTATGTATGTAAAAATGTGTCATAAGTGGACATTTAACCACTACAAAGTTATTGGTTGTTGTTAGGGAGTTATAGCATTTATACACATTAATTTGTTTCTTGATTCAAGATTTTTTTTAACTAGAGAAAAAATCACATCCAATGAAATATATGGTTCCCATGTATGTATGCAAAAATGTGTCATAAGTGGATGTTTAACCACTACAAATTTATTGGTTGTTGTTAAGGAGTTACAACATTTATACACAATTGCTTTTCTTGATTCAAGATTTTTTTAACTAGAGAAAAATGTAACTAGCAATTGCACCTAATGTTGCAAAGGGAACGCCATAAGGAAGATGCTAGAAAGAGATCGACTGTAAATAATTTGATGAATCCATTGATATAGAATTTCAATAAATTTATTCAAAAAAGTTCTGCATTGGAGTGAATTGGAGTTATAAGAACACATCATAGTCCAAATCTGTTTCATTTAATGAAATCAATATTCATAACTTTGGAATATAAACCAATGTAAGCCTTTTTTTCCTCTATTTACCATCTCACATTTGACGTTTGATTCAACCCATAATAATAATGATAGCGGCTGATAATATCGCTTAATATATATATATATATGTAATGTTCTTAATTTATGCAAATTTCTTCACAATTTTAAAACTTTCTCTTTGACACCTTTTAATAAACAATTATGCAAACTTTGTACTATTCCAAACCTAATTTATGCCATTTTTTCACAGTTTTTAAATTGTCTTCGACACCTTTTAACAAACAGTTGTTGCGCAAACTTTGATAAATACCCAAAGGAACACCTTCAGCAAAATAATATTCCAAGGAACCAAACTTTCGTCAAACATTTCATGAGGAAATAAAAAAAATGACAACTATAGATATCTGAGAGAAAACTGAACTTTATTTGAGAATGATCTTGAATATTACAAGCAAAACGATTAGTGTGGAACCTGGAACTCTCTCCAAATGATAAAAGGGCAAATAAATTCATTAAATTACATATATTACAAGCTTGGAAATCTCGCTTCAGCACACACTGTATTAACTCAGCCTCCTGAACAATCTGCTACAGCACTTTGAAATTGATTAATATGCCAAGGGAATGATGACAACCTCCAGCCCATTGCAAGTAGGAAATCAGACCACTGGTAAAATGAATTTGGCCTTGACAGAGATAATGTCTGCTCATAAGAATAAGCTCCCCGTTAGTGAGCAGACTTGCAGGCAAGTCGTTGGGCATTTTTAGTCCAACGTTGGAAGATTTGATGGCCAGGTCCACTATGAAGAGAAATAGAGGTTAATACACTGAATTGGACTGTCCAATCTTACAGTGGGAATTTTTTCCACCAATTCTTCCACCTTAGCTGCTTGTATGCCTTCAAATGTTGAAGCTGGGGCATTTTCAAATGACCCTCGAAGCATGTACTTGGAACTATAAATTCCCATATAATCAGTACCTCTGTCTAAGTTATCAGAGGCCTCTTCTTTACCAGCTGGGGATTTCTTACTGCAAGGTAAGCATTCTGCATCTTGTAATGTCTCTACAGTTTCAGCTATGGCAAAGGATTTCGTACTGCAAGGTAAGTAGTCTGCATCTTGTAATGTCTCTGCAGTTTCAGCTATGGCAAAACTCGCTGCTTTCAATGCAAAAATGGATTTTCTTGTATACTCCACACACTGAATATAGAAGTAAATAATAACAACTTAAGTGATAGCAAACAACATGAGGAGAAAACTCTATTTGGTTGTGGTATAACATAAGCTCATGACCTAAAAACAAATATATAAGTAATGTCTCTGCGGTTTATCTCCATTTAGGGGCTAGGATGTTTCTAGGGGCATCTAAGAATAACTAAAAAGAGCGCGGCTCTCATTCATTGAATAACTGAAGAGGCCTCTGAAAAAGAAGCATATTCGCTAGACAAAGGGGCCTGTGGAGGCAATCTCAAAAGAAAAAAGTTCCAAATAGGGTTTCCCGTGAAGAAAGAAGACAAGTCTAAAACTTCTCTCAAGGCAAAAGGGATGAATGCCAAACTGTTGGTACAATGGCTTATGGAACTGCTTGTTTATGCTAAATCATAAACTTTAGCATGAGGAATTGGACTGTCTCAACCTGAGCCCAATCAGGTGGTAACGAGGCAGACCCCAAGATTTCAACGCCATATAGTACTATAGGCCTGATAATTGTGTCAGAAAAATGCATCTCAGAAGAGATGTCCTGAAAATACATATGGAATTATTGTCGGTCAAGCATTAAGAGAGACGGATAACCCTTTCTAAGCTTTGGGATGAAAGGCAGCCCTTAAACTAAACCTAAGGGCTATGAATCAGACAACCATAGATGTATAAGCAATGGCAACTCCTCTTACACATAAGTGATTAAAAACCATTAGAGGAACCCAAAAAAATTAAATTGGTCTTTCTTCTTACACAAGCGATTGGAAACCATTAGAGGAGGCCAAAAAAGATAAATTGGTCCTTTGCTTTAGATTGTTTTGTTTAGATGATTTAGTAACATATTGACTCACTTGAGCATCCTTCAATTTGAATGTCCTTTGTATGGTAGTCCTAAATGACCAAACATTTTTTGGTATTGTTCTTAAGCAATTTTCTTCATGCTATCTGCATAATTATAAGGTCACAAGGGAAAATAATCACATCACCAACCAGAGTTACATGGGTTCTTCTATCCTTGCTTCAGCTCGGGTTCTTCTATCCTTGCTTCAGCTCTGCCTATGCCTGCTGCTTGCCACACCACCTCGACAACACAGTTCTTTAAAAATATGAATTGCCAAAACAGTTCACCCTCGCCAAACCGGCATCACATCAGCATAATGTAGTTTATTTTTAAATGAAGAAAATACACCTAAGTTTTACAACAAATATTAAAAAGTAAAACTTGTCTGATACCACTTAGATGTCATGTGAAAAGAGGTTACATGAAGCTGGCTATCAAATTAATGGGCTACTGCCAATCTGGGATAGATACTCATCCTCATGTGAAATATAAATGTAGCTGAAATTCTTAGCTACTAGATCAATTCCACTTGATCATTACGTGATTAATGTGGGGAAAAATAGAGTACATCTGCTAGGGCTTCACAGGCCAGTCTGAACAAAGATGCATAAATAACCAAATGCATCCAACAAAAAATCATATTTTTCTATGGGTAGTACCGTAAATCTAAACCAGTGACTCGCTTTCTGTCTACAAAAGAGAAAATTGATTATATAATTTGCACGAATCAAGAATGGCGAAACCACTTGGGATCTACACTTGTGAAAAACCAAATCTATCATGGACCTGCAATAAATCAGAACTTCAACTACAACTTTAGGGTCCTAAAAAATCGCTACTGTTAGTATTAGCATCAATCTAAATCAGACTTGTTATGCAATTCTCATCCCTACTAGTACAGAAGCCTCAAAACTTGCCATATTAAAATTCTATTCCTAATCTGAATATGAGGTTATGCAGTACTGGTTTCTAAGCCAACGCCCCAATAGATCTACTTTTCCTTATAAATATTTGATGAGATCTAACGATCACCAGATCTAAAAATTTGTATAAATTTGGATAAAATCAGGCTCTCCATATCATCAAAATTTCTACTGGTGACCAACTTCCATGTCTTCTACAACCAGAACTTCAGACTGAATCTTTTTCTAGTCTGCTGATTGTGCTCCTTGCTTGACACAATAGTAAGGATAAGAAATTTTATCCAATCTATAAGGTCTTAGGCCTCGAGTTCTTCCTGGAGCTCCACCTCCCAGGGAAGACACATCTAATACATGTCTGCAGCCCAAAGAGTTTTAAAAATCAGTGCCCTGAAATTTTTATTTAGGAAACAAAGAATTCCCACATAGGCAGCAGGGTTAAGAAATTGTCTGAGAAAGACGATTGTCCAGAAAATGTTCACTTACGTATTATTTGATGCTCTTCCATCTGCTGTCATACCCCCATACACTGTTACTTTTTGATCCACTAATGATGCAAAATGGCCAGGTAGAAGCTCGACATCCACCAAAGCTATGTTTATTATGCATGCCAAAGAACAACCCACATTTGGTAAAACCTTACAGGCCACCCTCTTATGAAGTAAAACATGGAAATTACAAGGAAAATAAAACAGGTACTTACAGGACTTGAGGAGATCATTTGCTGCTGCTAATGGTAAGAACCCCTCATTCAGGCCAAGAATTTCCTTCATATGAAAAAGAATGAATTTAAAACAATTTGCTTTCCTTCAGATCAAAATATCAAACTCTCTAATGCAAACAAAGCCTCAAGAAGTAACCTACCTTCAGACTCTGATAGCATGTCTCCAGGTCATCATTAACCAAAATGTGGTCAAATAGCATCGAGTTTCTCCCAAGCTCGAGCTCTTCCTTTGCATTTCTCAGACGCTTTTGGATCTGATCCTCTTCTTCTGTTCCCCTGGAGTAAAATACCTTTTATCAAATTCCATATCCATGATACTGAGTTTTAACATTTTGTATTTACTATTTACCTTCTACCATAACAATTTAAAAGCATGATCAAGCCACTAAAAAACATAAACCAGATTTTTTTTGTATGTACCTTCCACGCAAGCGTTTCTCAAGATCATCAAATGATGGTGGACAGATAAAGATGAAAAGAGCATGTAATGTACTGTTCCTCACAGCCCTAGCCCCCTGAACATCGATGTCCAAAATGCATCTCTGCAATTGACGCTTCTATGTAGGAGAAAGTTGGGGTTCAACTAAACCAAAACCACCTAGCTGACAATCAAACTAACAGAAAGGAGGAACAATTAAAACAGAATTGCTATGGCCAACATTAGTTCAAGAATCCATTACTGAAAACTATCTACAAGTCACGAAAAAAAGGATCAAGTCTACCTTCCCAGCATCAGCCACTGCCTCCACGGCTGCAATACTTGTTCCATACAAATTGCCATGGACATTTGCAGATTCAAGGAACTTTCCTTGCAGGACCTCCATTTCCATAACCCCACGGTGGGTAAAGTGATAATGTACTCCAGCCATCTCTTTCTCCCTTGGAAGCCGTGTTGTATGACTTACAGAGAACCCAAAAGTAGATGGAAATTCTTTCATGAGTTTAGATATCAAGGTTCCCTTACCAACACCAGATGGTCCACTAATCACCACTGGTTGAGGACTGTCACCTATCGCACACTTGCTCCAAGCTACAACTTCCTTCCTTTGTATCTCTTTCTGCTCTCTAACGAAAGGAGTGTCAACCTACTCATATCGTATATTAAGTTAATATTGATCTTTTCAATTTTCATTAAAAAAACACAAAGATTTTATTGTTCAACGTTGTATCAAAATGACTCTGACCTCTAGAAACCAAATGTTATTTTAATGTTCAGCATTATATCAACATGATTCTAACCTCTAGAAGTACCACCAAGAATCAATATCCGATCATCATTTAGAGGTACAATAGAGTGGCCTCGTCGAGGTGATGGCTTGGTTCCCAAAACCATTGGAGTAATCCTGTCAGCATAACAGAATTATATGAACCCTGGTAAATACGAATCAGCTTAGCTGAGATAGTTCTATCAGTTAGTCATCTAGCTTACCATTTGCTAGTCAATGTATCGAGAATTTGCACATCATTAGCCAGGTTACCTCCTTGATCCCCTCCAAATATGTACTGCCAGAAGGTAAGTGATTAATGGCAATTTAGAAGTCTTTACCCCAAAAATCAAAAAATATTTAGGGATTTAGAAACATGTAATTTTACACCAGTCAAGAACCTGCACATGTCTATTGTAAATAAGTTGGTGTTCCTTAGATACTTACTATTCTTTTCCCAACAACACTAGCAGAGTGGGAAAATCTAGACTCCGAATAAACACCATTGGCCAAAGTACTGCTAGGATCTTCCATGAAACAACCTTGCAAATCACCCTGCTTGAAACTTGTTAAAAGATAGTATGTGTGCATGGATAAACTATGCATAATGTAAAAACAAAATAGTATCAAATTACAATAAGCAAGGTCACCAAATCACTCTGCATAACTTTTAGTCACCAAACAACTCTACATAACTTTAGTCAAATCAACTGTCAATAAATTCAAATATGATTTGATGTATATACAGCACCCTAAAATAAAGATGTAAGTTCAGAGCAATAACAAGCACTGCATATCCATTAGGTAATGAGATGCAATGAAGAACCTTATGTAACATTTGATAAAGGGATATTGCCGCAATTTTTGTTGTAAAAATTGGACGTAAAACTCGGTCATTGTTGACAGTTTCTCAGGAATGGTCTCATCGCAATATTGAATGTTAAAATTGTAGAGAAAGCCACAAGTTCACGACCAGAACATAGAGTTTGACAAAGGCATGCCCAATCATAATATTCCTGTAATTATTTGTATCAGAGATATCCTTCAATTGGAAGATGGGGTGGATGATATTTTGAGACCATGAAGAGGGAAAGCCAATGCAAACAACACGATTAAAGAGATCAACAATGTAGTAAGCAAATTAACCAAAGCATGTGTATGAAATTCAGCTTGCAAACCTTACT
This sequence comes from Pinus albicaulis, assembly GCA_034641835.2. Classification (NCBI taxonomy): domain Eukaryota; kingdom Viridiplantae; phylum Streptophyta; class Pinopsida; order Pinales; family Pinaceae; genus Pinus; species Pinus albicaulis. Next base: position 1,114,860,040 of record CM076580.1, read on the forward strand.
CATCTACTTCTTTGCTGGTGCTCAAGATTCTAACAACTCTTTTAATGTATCTTGGGGTGAATTCGTGACAGAAGGTGAGAGAAGAGGGAATATGGGCAGAGAGTTGACCCGAAAAATCACAGAGGGATGTGGTCTGCAAGAACCATGTGTAATAATCAAAACATGATGGAAGAGCAGATTTTCCAATTTCAATTCAAGGCATCTAAAATCTGCCAGGAATCACACCATGATCAAACACAATAACAAAACCAAACCCAGACAAAGAAATAAATTCCAACTTAATATGAAGAAAAAGAGGAACTATGATGAGCATTACCAACAGTTGCAGAGCCATATGTACTTGGAACTCCAGGCAGGGATGGCACCCACATAGACCCCGTGATCACAGTCTTCCCCATGCCATCACCCACAAACATAAGATTAGTTTTACTGGGAGGAATCCTAACAATCTCCTTATACACCCCAGCCATTATGTGTATCACAAATCTCCGCTCAGATTGATTCGGTGCACTGTTCACCGCCTATTGAATGCTCATGGAGGATTCATCCTTGGACACAGTAACATCCGGAACCAATTCATCAATCTCTAATACATCCCAAATTTCATTATAATGATGGTAATAATTAGCAGTACTAGAGGAATTGGATGATCTCTCTATTTTGGGAGGCCTCCATAGGACCATATTCTGTCCGTATGTATCCAGAGCATCTACCATGCTGAGGGCATTGCTGGTAAAGCTCATGATTGTAACCAGCTCTCCCATGACTCTTTCCACGACCTGCGTGGTATTAACAAAACTGAGAGCCGAACTGCAATCATTCTGATAAGTCAGGGCTGCGCTCATCGAGACCTTAACGTCTTTGATATTCCTTGGGTTCAGCTCCTAGGTCCTGCTTTTCCCTAAATATCTCAGGAACCCTGCAGGAACTCTAACTAGTCCTTGACAGCGCCTGTGAAATTGGCGTTATTGGAAGTAGAGAGCAGATGTTTAGAGTGAAGATAAGATTGTGTGGTTCCCTCCAACGAAAGATCCATGGCTGCATTATACTCTAGAGAAACAAACACCAAACATTCAACCTGCAAGCGTCCATTCAAGGGTTTAATTTTCCATGCTCTGCCTATGATCCATTCTACTCGAATCAAATCAGTGGGAAAACTTATCTGCTCTGCTTACACTCCACTCCAATGCATCCACTCCAATGCATTGAGATTACCGGGTAAATCTCAAATCTCTTCAAATAACAAACTAAAACCCTCTACTCATCCAAGAACTTAAAAAATCAGATGGAAACCTGAAAAATAAAAGCACGGCCATGTTATACTCCAGAGAAACAAACACCAAACATTCAACCTGCAAACGTCCAACTTGACAGAGATACGGAGTAATAACACTTATTATGTTATCCCTACTCTCTACGCCATTCCTTTGACTATAAACATCAGGCGGGTAGTCAGGAGGCAGCAGGGCTTAGACCTCGAGTTTCGGCATTGATCAAATCACCCCACTTTATTAACAGAAATTGCTAACTATCGCTTTTTCATGGATCTCACGAGAAAAGGAGGCAATCTCTAATTGTCCAGGGACGGTGGTGCTGAAGCCTATGATGCCTTCGATGCCTCTGCTCTCTGTGCTACTACGCTTGCCTTACGATACAGCTATTGAAAGCGATTAGAATGCTCAAGGGAAGGACACTCAGCCGCACAATGGCTCCCCCAAGGGGAATCAGTTGAATCGACAAGCCTGGAAAGGGACCTTGTCTCCCATCTAACCAAGCCACCCCAAAGGAAAGGACTGCGATCCAGCTCCAGCCGATGATATTAAACATGTAGAATAAGGTTCCTTCCTCAAAACATCGCTGTCTCAGGCCCCCCACCCCTTGAAGGAGGAAATGGAAAGAGCCCGATATTTCATTAGCGGGTCAAGAACCTATGATGTTGGAAGAGGTAACGGTTTCTGGGCGGGATGATGACTACCGAAAGTCACAACTGCTTGGCAACTAATCCAAATCAAATCCATGGCTGATGACGATTCAATCATCTAACAAAACATCAAAGGGCTCAGAGTATGACACAGCGACACCCAGCAAAGTTGTTTTCAAATAAATACGCCTTACGGCGTAATTATTACCCTATGAGGATAATTTTAGGTTATGAATATCATCTTTAAGTCAGTTGTACTAGACTATGTTGTTATCACATCAAATGGAGTATATTGCTATCACATCCTCTGAAATATGGTTTCATGTATGTCTGTAGAAATATGTCATATGTGGATCTTTACCCACTACAAAGATACTCATTGTTGTTAGTTGGTGTTTATATAGATTTATTTTCTTGATTCAAGAATTTTTTTCACTCAAGAAAATGGTAATTACCTCTATTGTGATATGAGGTCAATTTTAGGTTATCATTATCATCTTTAGGTGAGTTTTACAAGACTATGTTGTTATTTCTTGGTTGAATATTTTTTTTTATTAGAGAAAATGATAATTACCCATATTGTAATATGAGGTTAAGTTTAGGTTATCATTATCATCTTTAGGTGAGTTTTACCAGACTATGTTCTTATCACATCCAATGAAATATATTTTTTTGTTGTATGTATGTAAAAATGTGTCATATGTGGATGTTTATCCACTACAAAGTTACTCATTATACCGGGACTCTGTTGTTATCACATCTAATGAAATATATGAGACTTTATTGTTATCACATCGAATGGAGTATATCATTATCACATCTAATGAAATATATGGTTCCTTTGTATGTATGTAAAAATATGTCATATGTGGATATTTATCCACTACAACGTCAATGATTTTTGTTAGCCACTTGTAGTGGATATTTATCCACTACAAAGTTAATGATTTTTGTTAGCGCGTTATAACATTTATACAGATATATTCTTTTCTTGATTCAAGATTTTTCTTAGTAGATAAAATGGTAACTAACGCTATTGTGATATGAGGTTAATTTTAAGTTATCATTATCATCTTTAGGTGAGTTGTAGGTGACTCTCTTGTTATCACATCCAATGGAGTATATGGTTTTGTTGTAAGTAAAAATGTGTCATATGTGGATGTTTACCCACTACAAAGTTAATGATTCTTGTTAGCCGATTATATCATTTATACATATAATACTACAAATAATAGATTTGTTTCTTGATTCAAGATTTTTTTTTAACTAGAAAAAATGGTAATTACCCCTATTGTGATATAAGATTAATTTTAGGTTATCATTATCATCTTTAGATGAGTTGTACCATACTATGTTTCTATCCCATCCAATGGAGTATATTGTTATCACATCCAATGAAATATATGGTTCCACTCTATGTATGTAAAAATGTGTCATATGTGGATGCTTACCCACTACAAAGTTACTCATCTTTGTTAGCCTCTTATAGCATTTATACATAGATTGGTTTTTTCAAACAAGATTTTTTTTACCAGAGAAATTGGTAATCACCCCTATTGTGATATGAGGTTAATTTTATGTTATCATTATCATCTTTAGGTGTGTCATACCAGACTCTTGTTATCACATCTATTGGAGTATATTGTTATCACATCCAATGAAATTACCCCTATTGTGATATGAGGTTAATTTTATGTTATCATTATCATCTTTAGGTGTGTTGTACCAAACTTTGTTGTTATCACATCCAATGGAGTATATTGTTATCACATCCAATAAAATATATGGTCAACCCCCTACTAAGTTACCCATTGTTGTTAACCGGTTATAGCATTTATGCAGATAGATTCGTTTCTTGATTCACCATTATTTTTTACCAAAGAAAAATGGTAATTATCCCTACTATTATATGAGGTTAATTTTAGGTTAGAATTACTTTGTTGTTATCACATCCAATGGACTATATTGTTATCCCATCAAATGAAATATATGGTTTTGATGTATGTATGTAAGAATGGGTAATACATGGATGTCTACCCCCTACAAAGTTACTGATTGTTGTCAGCCAGTTATAACATTTATACACATAGATTTGTTTCTTGATTCAAGTTTTTTTTACTAGAGAAACTTGTAATTACCCTTATTGTGATATGAGCTTAAGTTTAGGTTATCATTATCATTTTTAGGTGAGTTGTTGTACCAAAATATATTGTTATCACATCCAATGAAATATATGGTTGTGATGTATGTATGTAAAAATGTGTTATGTGGATGTTTACCCACTACAAAGTTATTGTTAGCAAGATTCATTTCTTGATTCAAGATTTCTTTTTTACTAAAGAAAATGGCAATTACCCCTATTGTGATATGAGGTTAATTTTAAGTTATCATTATCATCTTTAGGTGAATACTATAGGTAAAAGAGATTTGAACCAAAGTTTCTTAGTACATAAGACTTCATGTGGTTTTTAGTTAAACTATCTTAGGAAGTTTTTTTTCCTTCAATTTTAATTTAGATATTAAAAAGTGAAATTTTATTTTCAATAATGTGTTTTTTCTAAATTAAGTCATATTTGAGTTTAGTTTAGGGTTTGGATTACCGTTCGCCCTAAGGTATGTATTAAGGTTTGGTCTAGGGTAAGGTTTAGGGTTACATCTAGTGTTTGTATTAGGGTATGGATTATATTTAGGTAAATGGTTTGGATTAGGGTATAAACCATGATTAGGTATAGGGTTGGATTAATGTATAGTCTAGGGTATGGGTTAGAGAAAGGTTTCACAGGTAAGTGGATCTAGGACTATAGAGGAGGATGTCTTCGTGGTATGTTGTAAAATCTTACTATAAAAAAATTTAACTATGGTTACTTTGCATGAAATTATTAATACATACCTAAATATATTTGCCATGTACCACTATGACAAAATATTATAATTTTATTTTATTCATTCCTTGGGATTCTACATATAAACATATAATTCTCCTTCGGGGTTATCAAATTGGAAAAAGGATTTAAATACGATTATGATTTCAATCATAACACAATTCATAACAAATATTTGTTATATTTATTAAGTTCGATACTATGTGCAAAAAAATAAAATTAATTAAATGTACCAAAAACTTGATTTTACAAATCTTCGTAAACTACGTCACATGGTTTTAGTGAAATAGTTGTCCGCTTTGATTTTGAATTTTTTGTTTCTTATTACCTCGACATCTAGAGTGATCTCCCCTGCACGTGAACGTGCATTAATGAAAGATATTTTTTGTGGGAGGGTTAGGGTATTACCCTCACCGGCAACAACATTGGGGGATGACCACCCGGTCCGGACCTTAAACAACTCCTTTTCCGTTTGGGATGGTGGCTCCGACTGGATATAATGGGACCAGTTTCCCGATAAAGAATAGAAATGGGTGAATGAGTGATTGGTTTAATAATAAGTGATAGTGAATGGAGTACTTAATCTATAAACAAAAATATAAATGACTATTTTATCCCGGGAAGCTCCTATTCTTAAGTGCAACGTTTGATAATCTGTGTTGATCAATAGGCATATAGATGACACTATTCAATAAACAAAGATATTCATTCGAATAATAATTACTTCATTCAATTAGTTGAATGAAGTAATTGATAAAACATTGTTACACTTATCTTTATATTACTGATACGTAAATGATTGAAAGAATAGCAACTGTAAACATCCAATAGTGGAAAGTATAAAGATTGTTGTTAAAACACATTTAAATATTCAATAATAGCAAAAGTAATCAAACAACGATTTTCATAACAAGAATGAATTCAGACATAGATAGTAGTACCATATGAGCTGCAAGTCTTTCTCAATGTCAATCGCAATTTGAATTCCTTCTTCTGACTCAGAAATACTTTTAAATAAAGGCAGTAGTGCACATCCACATAAAAGCTTCGTTATCAAAATTTGGAAAAATTGGTCCAGTTTTCATAAAAAAAATATGCCTGAAGTATAGTAGTGCAACCTCAGGTTTCAGTCATATACAAAAACTTACGACCCTTTCTAAATACATGAAAGGGTCTATAAATACTTAATTTATCTAAATATCTATGAAACTAAAAATCCTACTTAATTGGTATTAAACAATCTTGAATATCTCCTTCACGGAAATCTGGCAGTCGGCGGCATGAATCATCACTTAGGCTGTTCGTCTTTAGTCCTGAGCTGGCATATTGCAAGCATCGGCTCCACTTCTGGTGGTCGGTTAAGGCGAGAATTGAGTTGGGCATCATAGGTGGCATCCTGCATTTCGGGAATGATGCATCCGATTGCATCTGAGAGACATTTGAGGGCGGCTCTCTGGCTGTAAGGTTTGACTAAGAACATCCAATAGTTGTCCCATGTCAAACTGTTAATTCCTGCGATTAATCTGCCCGTTTTCTCCAGCTCTGAGTAACATGATTGTTCCAATGTTTTAGCTGATGTCAATTTACCTGGGGTACATTGGGAAATCATGTTAGATAAGTAGAGAGTGTCATTAATCAATTCAAACAAATTACTTGTGGTTAATTTGCATCTGGAAACTGCCCTCTCTGCTTTGTTTAACTGAGATTGCCATTCCATAAATAATATCTCTTTATGCGATTCTAGGATCTTTGGCAATTTAGCTAACTGTCCTTCCTCAGTACCTTGCCACTCAAGATAATTGGTCACTGTTTCATCGGCCTGCTCGAAGTCTGTTATAGCATCAGCTGATTTATTACTTAGAGATGTTGTCAAGTCACATAAAGGTTCTGCCTGGGCGATTTGTTGACATAACAAATTTATCTGTGTTAATAATGCTTTGTTTATTTGTACTGCCTCTGCCCTGAATTCAGCTATCTGTGGAAGATTCTTTGTTTTCTCAAGCTGGGCTGATAGTTGAGCAATCTGCTCATCTTTTATCTTCATCATTTGTTCATTTGCTGTCTTGAGTTGGGCCAATGCCTCTGATAACTCTTTTTGCTTCTGGACTGCACTCTGATCAATCTTCTGCCTTTCTTCCTGCAATTGTTGAGTTAATTGACTATTGGTTTGCTGTTGTGTTAACAATTGAAATTCTGCCTGCTCTGCCTTCTGCCGTGCTTCTGATAGTTGTGCTTGTAATGAGAAAATATCCTGGTCTTTTGTTTTTAATAAAAGACTCACCTCCGATGCCTTATCTATTGTTGCTGCCGAGTAGGCTCCAGCAAATTGTGATAGTTTTGTTAGGTCCTCAGAGGGGTCAAATTCCTCCTTCCAAACTACATTGCCCGTCACTGTTAGTTCTAGGAATAGGGAAGGCTGATCAGTCCTTTTCCTCTTCCTTTGTCGTTTTACCACAGCTTTGTGTTTCGGGCTATAGAAGACATCTAAGGGAGGAATTTCTTCTATCTGCAAAATAACTTGATCGGAGGGGTCCTTTGGGATTATCTCTACTCCTTTAGAACTGGGTAGGCCACTGGTTTCACCTGGAACTTGTTCTGAAATGGTCTCCTGTGTGTCTGCTACTCTTGATGTTTGGGCTTCCTTTGAACCCTCAGGATTGTTGATAATTGAATCGAATTGCTGCCATTCCTGGAGCAATTCGGGATAAATTTGAGTATCTTGATTTACCTTTATGGTGCTCTGTTCCTGCTCTTTCATCTGGGTTTCCTCTTGCACTTTCTCCTGTTCTTTTGTTATAACCGAAGGTTCCTTAGTATGTCGCTGTTCAGGCTCGCTTGATCCTGCTGCTGGGCTTGTTGCTAACAGATCTAGAGGCAGAGTTTGCAACCTCTGTTCTCTAAGTCTGTTGAATTCAACTAACCCTTCATCTTGATATTTCATTCTGGCCAACGATCTAACTTGGGACATTGACTCGGCTATGGAGAACAGGTCATCAAACATATCTTCTTTATGATCAAACTTTGCCAATTTGGGCATGTCTCATGGGCATTATAGGGCAACTGTGTTCTGGATCAAATTCCTATTAGGGAGAGTTGCTATGTTGGCCGATTTCATCTTTATAGCTTTCTCGCATGTTTAGATCATTCAAGGTGTAGTACCCACATTTAAGAGGCAAAAGAGGGCCACACTTTTGCCTGGACTTTGTTGGGGAATACGCTTCAAAATAAATCTGACAGGCTATCTCCCTTGCCAACAGCTATCGTGCAGCAAGGAGGAAGAACATGAGGTTTGGCTTGACTGCCGAAAATTCTTATGTAAGTAAATTTTTCCTCTGCAAACCATCTCCCTAAGCCAGTTAAATCAATCCCTGCTTGGTAGGAAATCTTGGGAGCAGGTTTATCAAAAATAGAGTAATGAATGGGTAACATGAAGCCATTGCAGATTTGGTATAAATGGTGCCTATGGGAGGTTTTCCACACTTTCTTATAGTATATGTGAATGGGCATGGGATCTTTTGGAGTCCACCTCTAGCCGAGCACGAGAAATTCAGAATTAAAACACAGGGTGTCCTCGGTGGATATACACCGTAGTGTAATTGTGAAATGGGCATTAAATGCTGTCTTGCCTCCCTCGAAATTGAAGAACTGCACATCAGTTCACAAAGATTTTCAATCCATAATTTCTGGCTATTACATACGCTCCATTAAAGGAACCATTTCTATAGTGAAATTAGAGTGAGTCGTCATCAACCCCCATAATCTACACATCATGATCCCAGATATCAAAGAGAACATAGAATCAATTAATACATACCTAAGATTTATGCTTGTGTTTCACGGATTCTCGTTTCCAATTCCGAATACCTTGATTCAGCTCAGTTTTCATTTCGAATTTCTCCTGCAACATACTTCTTCGTGCTCGTGCAACACATATGCCCAAATCATTAGCTTGAAATGAACCAAAGACTCTCCCATCTTTGGTGCAGAAGGTTCTGTCTGTGATTGGGAGTTCCTCAATTGCCCACCTTACTACATCCGTATATGGGAGAATTTGTTCCCGAGCTGCTATCCGATGAAGGAAAGAGTCAGCTAAGTCCTTTAAAGTACCTTCAGATTTTTGAGTCGTATCTACTGTGGCTTCTACTGTTGTCACTTCAGGTTCTTCAGCTTCTATCAAATTATAGGTACTTTGCCAAGAAGTTTTGCCAAGACCTGAACATGTAGTATCAGATATCAATCCTTTCTTTTTATTTCCTGGATCAGTGATGGCTTGTTCTATGGCTGGCGAAGCGGAAGCGTTTGCAGTTTTCTTGGACTTCTTCCCCATTTTTCTTGCATCTAATTATCTAATCATTCAGAAGAAATTCCACGAGCAAAATGTTTAACACGAGAAAAGCGTAAAAAACCAAATAAAATATATTGATTAATGCAGTGATGAATTAACTTAAGGCTGCTATGGATCCAATCCAGAAAAGATTTAGACTTAATATTTCATTAAGTGGCCGCAAAAAAAAACTGTCAATCATTTAAATGTCCATCACGTCGTTTATTGGTGAAATGATTTGTTTAAGCGTGCCTTGTTCGTTTTTGCGGTTGAGCGCAGGTGAATCTCCATTATAAAGATAAGGCTTTTAATACGAATTAATCGTAATATCCCCGTTTTAACAACTTTTTTGAAGTTCGTGTTTTGGCTTTATCGCATCGCATCGGGACGAAAAGGCGCTTTTCTTATACTGGCATCTCTTGGAATCCTCGTTCGCCGATAGCGATATCGCATCGCATCGGGAGCATTTAACCGGTATATC